>CAMXCT020000921.1:67500-115968 GCA_947184155.2 Cladocopium goreaui
CAGGTGGAGGAAAAGCTTCTTCGCAGGGAAAGTCCGGCAAGCAAGGAAAAGGGCAGAAAGGCGGTCAGCAGTCTAACTCAGGTGGAAAGAAGGGATCCCCAAAGGGATCGAAAGGAGGAAAGCAAAGGAGGTGGAAAGGCCACCAAAGGCAAAGACAAAGGCAAAGGAAAGAGCGGCAAAAGTAAAAGAAAAGCCATGGGCAATGTCGAGGCTGAGAAGGAGCCAGAAGCTGAGGAGCAGGCCGGGTCCTGGGATGCCAGTGGATGGGAAGGTCATGATGACTCCGGTTGGAACAACTGGACTGAAGGCGGTCAGGGCTCACGCCTGGAGGGTACCTTTCTCTAGGCGCGTTGCACGGGTCCAGAGGGCGATCGAGACTCGCTCGGGACTCTCTAGTAAGAGTGTGATTGCAGCAATATAGGCATCCCCCTCGCGGTGCAGATGCCGGGTTGCGAGACTCTGGAACTGGTTCGTCCGGAGATTGCCGGGTCGACGTGATGATGATGCTGATCGACGAGAACTACCGGCTTCGTAATGCGAGGGCCCAGGATGACCGACAGACCATCGCCCAAGAAGGAGCCAGAGCCAGAATAGAGGTCCCGTGATCGGTCGAGGCGCAGGCGACATGAACGTCGTGAAGACTCCAGGTCGAGACGACCGACAAGCGAGAGCTGGTGGACAAGACAGCTACCCCCAAGACTGCCCCAAAGCGCAAGAGTGAGACGCCAACTGCCAGTGAGAGGGCGCCTTCGAGTCAAACTCCCAGGGGGTAGTGTCGGCGACTACATGAAGGGAAAGGCCCTAGCCAGGAGACAAGTCAAAACCCTCTCCTGCTGATCCAGCTGGAGGCTCACTCCCGCCTGACTTGAGGGTTCCCAGAAGCCCTCCTGGGCCACCTCCATCCAAGCGCAAGAAGGCCGAGGCAAAGTCTGAGAAGACCGAGATCAAGCTGGAGGAATGGTCTGACACCGAGAAGAAGAAGAAGAAGAAGAAGCCCAAGGAGCCGACGACCAAGAACACTTCTAGGAAGAGGAGACGCCAGCGGTCAAGGCAATGCCAAAGCCTACGGTGCTTCGTGGCACACTGGCCAGCCAGCTGATGTTCGATGCCCAGAAGACGGATGATCCGGAGTTGAAGAAGGAGCTCGAACGGCAGAAGGCGGAGTTGCAACAGCGTGCACCAAGGAGATCAGTGGCAATCCGAGGACAACTTGCACGACCAGTCGTTCCACGACTCTAGGTACTATGCAGAAGTGGCGGCGAGGCGCATCACCTTGCGTGGAAGAACGAGAAGGGCCGCCGTCGGGCCATCCTGAAACGCAAAAGGGGCGTGGCCGACCGTGCCAGGGAACGCACTCACCTGGACGGGGAATGGCACAAGAAACACGAGCCGTTCAAGACAGGTTCCAAGAGACATGATGTGGAAGGTCTCGAAGCCGAATTGGAGACCGAGATCATCGACGATCGCCGACGAGACTTAAGGCAAGCCTTTGGAGCCTCAGAAGGAAGCCGAACCTATGAGCCGCCGGGAGAAGGAATCCTTCCGGCAGTTTCCCAAGGATGAAGAGGAGGTTTTGGAGAGGCCCACACAAAAGAAAGAACAAGGGCCAAGGGTCAGAGGATCTGACTAGTATACTACCGCCGGAAGAATGCCGAGAAAGAAGTAGCGCCGGGACAGGCGCCATGAATGGGATCCAGAAAGCACTGATGAAGATTGTAGTGTTGGCAAAGATCTCAGTGCGGTCTTCCCTTCTCTGAGTGATTCACCTGGAGAGCCACATGTGGTTGAAGAGCGCGACGGCTGGAGGAAGATCGAGGTGAACTTGGGCACTGGCGCCGCCACCGCGGCCATCCCCGCAGATCTGAACCTGCACGGATACCCCAGGTCGCCTCCACACGATGTCAGCTAGCCTAGCTGATGAAGGTGGTGTTGTGCTTAAAGGCACTGATGCCTATGGATGTGCCAAGGTGTTGGAAGGACGCGTGACCAGAGTCCATCGCACTTTCTCATCATCCATCGGCTGCAACTCCGGACTTACACCCGTTCGGGAGGCCCCTGAAAAGAGCCTTCCGACGTCCCAGGTGCAATCCAGAAGTCCATCAGATAGTTAGATCCCATTGCGGACCTTGACAGGTGTCATGTACTCATACTTCTTGTACAGCTTCTCCATGAATGCTGCGTACTCCTGACCAGCTTGTGAGTTCTTGGGGATCAGCTGGCCTCCATGCGCTCCCAGTGCCATGTAGTGATGTGGCGCAACCCATGCGCCCGACGCCGGCGCTCCGGCTGCTTCAGCCGGAGACCTCGGTAGCGACGAAGTCGCAGAAGACGGCTATGAATTTTCGGAGGAAGTTGGAGAAGAGCAGAGACAAGCGATCGTAAAGAAATCCCCGTGGATTATACCGATCGTGAAATACAGGAACATCGTGCTGCTGGGCACGTGGTTCACTGGTGTCTTCACTGCCAAAGGGCTCGGGTAACGGGCCAACGCCACAGACGCGGTGACCCAGCTCGGGATGAGGATGGTAGGATGCCGTGCGTTTCACTAGATTACTTTTACCCTAATTCAGGGTAAGAAAAGAGTGATGCCGAGGTTATTTTGCCATGCTTGGTTGTCAAGTGTCACAAGCCAGGCCGCTATTGGGCAAACGTAGTTCCTTCAAAGGGTGCGGAGCTGTTTGCAGTTGACTGGTTGAAATCCTGCCTCAACGAAACAGGTTTCAAAGAACTATGTCTGAAGAGCGACAACGAGTCGGCGATCATCGCTTTGAAGCATACGGTGAAGGAGGAAATAGGTTGAAGATTCATCTCGCTGAGGCGCCGGTGGGGGATCACCAGGCGAACGGCTTCATTGAGGTCGCAGTAAGAGAAGTGAAGAGAGAAGTCAGGGCGATGTTGTCTGGCTTTCAGGAAAGGCTTGGGTTCGAGGTGGAACCAAGTCACCCGTGTATGATGTGGCTGCCACGCCGCGCAGCCTATCTTCTCACCAGGTCCCGGATTGGACCGGATGTGAACGGACCTTCGGAAGGAGCTGGAGAATCCCGCTGGTGAGTTTCGGCGAACACCTTTTGTTCAGGCCAAGACCACCGAGAGATGATCTTGCACCAAGAGTTTCTACAGGAATGTTCGTGAGCACAGGGCTGCGCAACCACGACATCTTCGTCATGACGGCAAGAGGAATTGTCAAAGGGAATTCAATCACTCGAAGGCCTCCTGAAGACCAGATCAAGTACCACAACTGGAGTGAACTCCGGGATGTTCCTTGGAGACTCCAATCTCGGGAGGCTGGCGAGGTTCGGGTTGACTTGCCAGTGGTTGTCGAGCCAATGACTCGACCACCCGCAGAAGAAGTGATTCCACGGAATCTTTATGTGACGAAGAGCGACATCAAGAAGTACGTACGGCCGGACCCCATTATGTCCGGGATGTGAGGCGCAGTTGCTCGAGACGGGGGGCAGGGCCCACAACGCTGCGTGCAGGTTTCGACTTGAAAGTGAGCTCATGAAGTCCGAAGAAGGAAAGACAAGGATTTAGGCAGCAAAGGCAAGAATCGAATCAGGGTGCCGCCCCAAGGCTCCTAGAGCCGGAGGATGGGCATGTGGAAGCTGCCAACACTCCTGCATTGGTAGGCGTTCCAGAGCCTGATGCCGAAATGGCCTCAGGAGAAGCTGTTGGAGAACCATTGGAAGGAGTCGCACCCCGCGAACTTGAGGAACGAGAAGATGAGCCAAGAAGCCCAAAGAAGCACAAGTCCGGCACCAGTCAGACAAAGAGAAGTTCAGAAGCAGACGTTGAGGAGTTGCATCAGCAGATGCAGGATGAAGCTGCAACAGGTGCAGCTGTAGGTGACGGGGGAGCAGTGGTTGAGTCAGGACCGCTTCCGGCTGCCGGGAGCAGAGGCCCTCGACCACACATGTCGCTGGTCGGATCTCCGGATGCCTCATCTGGAGGAACCGATATGGTAGACATAGGACATCTGTCCTCGTATCTGTGTTCGGTTTTTAGGGAAGCCCGCAAAAGAGGTACGGTGCAGAAGACTGTTTCCGAGATCTTCTCACCGCCAAGAGTTTCAGCACAAGCTCAGTTGGTCGGTTGGCGACCATGATTAGCAATCGATCTTGAGACCAAGAGAAAAAGGACGGAGATCACTGAGATCTTAGCAAAGACTCTTACATCGAAGACTTTTTACAGTTTTGGACAAAGAGAAACCCAAGCTTTTAGGTGGTTCACCGCCATGTGGACCATTTTCACAACTTCAGAACCTGTTTGACGCAAGGAATCAAGTCCCCGCGTCAATTAGGTCAAATAGACTTCAAGAAGGTAAGAAGCACCTGAGAACTTGAGTGCGTGCTTGCCGATGCAAGAGTATGTATAGAAAGCATCGAGAGAAAAGTACAATCTTCGTGTCGATGGAAGCATTGGCGTTGGAGAGGCAAAGCAAGAATTTTGTGTCCTGAACCGTCTCGTTCGTTTCGAGGAGAGGTCTGGAACAATCTTCTTTGAGCCTGAACCACGTCACGCCGAGATCTTGCTGAACGATCTAGGTATGGAGACGTGCAAGCCAGTGAAAAGCCCAAACGAGAAGCTAACTGCAGAAGCGCTAGTCAAAAGGTTGGAACTGGATGTGGTTGATCCGCACAGGATCCGCTTGCTCACCATGCGAACAGCGTTCTTAGCCCAAGACCGTCCCGATTTGTCAGAGACAGTCAAGTGCCTCGCGCACAAGATGCAAGGACCTACTGAAGCTGGTTTCGCTGACCTGAAGCATCTAGCTAGGTAGCAGAAGGGCACTATGCGAATGGTGCAGAAGTTCACACCCCAGAAGTTCAGCAACGTTGTGTCAGCACATGCATATTCGGACTTTGCAGGCGGTCTTCTCACTCGGAAGAGTACCATAGGTATATGCTACTATGGGCGTCACGCCCTACATCACTCGAGCAACCTACAGCCCGCAGTCAGTCTCTCATCAGGAGAAAGCGAGTACTATGCCTTGGTAAAGGCAGTGGCTTCAGGAATGGCAACCCAGGAGCTGGCATCAAAGTGAATCTCCAGGTGTACACTGACTCAGCTGCAGCACTTGGCACGTGGAATCGGCTTGGACTTGGGAAGTCGAGACACATACAGACCCGATTCCTATGGATCCAGGAGAAGTTGGCCGAGCGATCATTCGAACTGATCAAGATTGACACCAAGCTGAACGCCGCCGACATCTGTACCAAAGCTTTGGCGAGCGAAGCTGCAGAACGACATCTGAGGGCAATGGGTTTTGAAGAAGTCCAAGGACGTTCATCAATAGCAAATGCTGCTGTGTGAGTGTCCCAAAGTGGACAATGGCCTAAATCACCCAATGTCCAGGAGGGGTGATTCGGGACACCTACCCTCATAATCCATGAGGTGTATTTACTGTGTTTTGGCTCACGTAAGATAGGAGTGTTGCTAACCTCCGATCAAAGTAAGACACATTGCAATCTTAGCTCCGTGAGATCTTTTGGGATCCTTTGGGATCGTTTGGGTTCTTCACTAGTTTGGTTTCCATGTCCAGCTCATCATTACCCATTACTCTTCGTTGATCATCCGTGTTCATCACTTTTTAGGCCAGAACCCCTTATTTCCGAACAAGGGTCTATTAGTCAGGGAAATTGCATTCCAACACTGCCCTTTCCAGCAGATCCAAGTTCCGTGTGTTCAGGTCTCCATGGGAGGCCATTCATCCGGTGAGGGTGAGTCGGACATGGATGAGGTGCCGCATGAAGTTCTGAAGAAGTCAAGCATTCCATGTGCCATGATCACCATGCTGTTTACAATGCTGTTTACAATGCTGTCTACTGTTCTGTTTCATGCGTCCACTCCAATTTTGTGCGGACTGCAAGGCTCGTTGGGAGGAAATTGAACGTGCTGAGGAGCAGAGTCCCGATGTTAGGTATGAGGCACAGCGGTTGCCTGACGCGTCACCTTCAATGCTGTCCGTGCTGCAAGAGGAACGTGCTCCGTCTCAATCAGCAGATCATGATCGACCTGGACAAAGTTGGTTGGATTATAAAACCTAGGTGGTTTTTATTTTGATGATCTTTGTGGTTCGTCAACTTGCGTATCCTCTGAGGTACAAAGGGCTGCCGCTTCTTTATGGGTGGCCATAGTGGTGGTAGCTTTGCAAAGTCTGATGAGTGCTTGCAGTTTCTGGAGCAACAAGTCGAGGCAGAAGTTGGAAGGGAGAGATGCAATGGTCGGAAGCGGGGTGGGCATTCTGGTATTGGACGGTATTGGTACTTCTGTTGGAATTGTGTCCTAGTTGCCACAGTCGCGTGTCCTCGTGAAAAGATGCCTTGTGATCAATTGCATCAATGACACTGAATACCGGCATGTACCGACAATCCTTGATATCAATCTGGCGCCCAGAAAACAACTTGCTTGCGCTGACTCATTGAACCGATTTTAGATGATCTTGGAGGAAGCAAATCAGCATTCCCTTTGGCAACCAGTTGCGCAGTCACAACACTTCAGTACTTTTCCAGCCCTTTCTGTGTGCTGCGAAACCAGGACATAGAATACCAGCCTGATGAACTGGTTTTCCAGCAGGGCAGTGCTAGATCAGCATTTCTCGTGGTCAAGCAGGGTGAGGCGTTGTGCGGGCTTGTGTCAAACAGAAACGGCTTCCATCGCATCACACAGTAACGTGGACAGTATCAGTAACTGTATCAGAATCCATGGTAAATACTTGGTGGTTTCCACAAACAACAATTTCTTATGTAGGGGTTCTTCACTACCATAAGGAAACAACCTTTATTCATCACTGGAGCACACACACACACTGGAAACAAAGGTCGTGGTTGAACATGGCTGTCGCTCTGCTGATGTCTATAGCGTTGGACCTGGGAATGCCATTGTGGGAGCCTTGGGCTAATTAATTCTCGGAGTTTGTTTGGTGCATGATTTGGATTTCAGGGTGTGGAGGGTTTCGGGTAAACAGAAACGTCCAGAGACTGCATTTGCCTTCCTCCAATTAGAGAAGCAACATTTACATAGAGCCAGAACAACGTGCTTGTTTCGTTGCAGGGCCTGGCGTTAACAAGTGAAAGTGCTACGGAACAAAGAGCGAGAGAGGGAGAGAGAGACTCACAGAGCGAAATCGACCAGTACCCATGGAGAAGAGCATATTCAAGCTGCTTCTTGCATGATACACACACACATATATATATATAAATATATCTACTTATACGTATCTATGTATATGTATGTGTTTATGTATATGTATATGTATACATATAGATAGATACATGGATGGATAGATAGATAGATAGATAGATGGATCGATGGACTGATAGATTGATAGATTGATTATTCGATAGATCGATAGATAGATAAAAATAGGTCTAGATGATTATAGATCGATATAGACAGATAGAGATAGCTCTAGATAGATATAGAAAAAACATAGATAGACATAGATAAATACTGCTAGGTCTATATAGATAGATATAGATATGGACAGGTATAGATAGATATAGATTGATATAGATAGATATAGATAGATACAGTAGATATAGATAGATATCAGATATAGATAGAGGTCAGATATAGATAGATATAGCTAGCTATAGATAGATATCAGATATAGATAGAGGTAAATATAGATAGATAGAGCATGATAGAGCTAGATAGAGATCGATAGAGATTGATAGAGATAGATAGAGATAGAAAGAGGCAGAGATAGATGGAGACAGAGATAGATGGAGATAGGTAGATAGATAGATAGATAGATAGATCGATCGATCGATCGATAGATAGATAGATGGAGAGAGAGAGAGACAGAGAGAGAGAGAGAGAGAGATAGAGAGAGATGGACAGATGGAGAGATGGAGAGATGGACAGATGGACAGATGGACAGATGGACAGATGGACAGATAGACAGATAGAGAGATATAGAGATAGAGAGATAGAGAGATAGAGAGATAGAGAGATAGATAGAGAGATAGATAGAGAGATAGAGAGATAGATAGAGAGATAGATAGAGAGATAGAGAGAGAGATTCAGATAGAGACGGATAGAGGTAGATAGAGATAGATAGAGATAGACAGAGGCAGAGATAGATAGAGATAGGTAGATAGGTAGAAAGGCCGATAGGTCGATATGTAGCTAGGTAGATAGGTAGATAGGTAGATAGGTAGACAGAGAGAGAGAGAGAGGTGGACAGATGGACAGATGGACAGATGGACAGGTGGACAGATAGACAGATAGAGAGATTGAGAGATTGATACAGAGATTAAAGGACCGGATAACCCCACATGTTACCAACTTCTTTAGACTTAGACTGAGCAGAGAAAGCGAGAAGGGAAGAGGAAGTATGAGAGTGATGGAGGGACGATGGTGGTATGTATGTAGGTATGTATGTAGGTAGGTGAGTTTGTGTGTGTGTGTGGGGAACAAACTGTTGGTGTGCCTGACATATTGAACACCATATTATGTTTAACACACATTCAAAACAACCTCAGGCCAGCACCTCGCAACCCAAGACCTTGGCTCCTAAGGCGCTTGCGTTATGCATTCTGGCGCTTGTGTTGTGTTTCTCTGCTGTTGACCGAACCAGGCTTTGGCTCCTTATCAAAACGATGGTGTGCCTCAGGCCAGCACCTCGCAACCCAAGACCTTGGCTCCTAAGGCGCTTGCGTTATGCATTCTGGCGCTTGTGTTGTGTTTCTCTGCTGTTGACCGAACCAGGCTTTGGCTCCTTATCAAAACGATGGTGTGCTCACCATACTTTCGCTGACCAAAGTAATGTTCTGCACTCTTTCGAGCGCAGCCGCACATTTTGTGAATTCTTTCTGCATGCCCTGTGGCTGGTAAACATCGCTGGCACATGATGATGATGATGATGATCATGATCATGATCATGATGATGATGATGATGATGTCTCCGACTGACTGCTGCGGAACAAACATCAGTTCACATCGGTTCGTCCAATTTCTTTAAAAAAAAACTCATCGTCAAAACTCCCGGAACTGGAGCTGCAGCCCAGAGGCAAGAGCCTGCCTTGGAGTAGTTGCTCACGGAGGTGCTGAGTCAGGCGACGAACCGACCTGCCCCCCGCCAAGGTGGGGGAACCATCCTAGCCGCTAGCCCCTGAGAATATTGTAATAGGAACGGGCAATAGTTACATATATAATATATATATTTGAAATATATATATATATATATTTGAACAGTGTAAGCAAATCGCTAAGGTTGTCAAATCGAAATATTCCATAGCTGTGAGACAATGATTCGACGATATGCACCGCATCACAATACGTGACCAAGTGTGTAATGTCATGGCGAGCCTAACTAAAACTTTTGTCAGTCCCGAGATTGTCCTGCAACAGCTTGACGCGATTACTGCTTGCAGCAGCTGAACCAAAGCGCGCACGAGGACAACCTGGTCGTCCGTCGCGTTTTGGACGGAGGTGGATACCCTCGCAGGCAGATAGCCAGTCACACGTCTCGTGTGTGTACATGTTGAGTTTGTCTGCTGATAGGTGGGAACCACATGACACCACCGCCAGCCACTGTAACGCGTCCATCTGTTTCGCCTGGGCAGTGGCGAGGTGTTTCTCCTGGCTTCAAAACAGCAAGGTAGCTGTTGTTCTCCTTGCTCACCCTTTTCTTCACACATCTGTGATGACCTTGGTGATCGCCGTGATGTTCTTCTCCAGCAAATAGCTAGTTACTTGCTTCTTCAAAATGACCTCGTCAACCATCAATTTGAGGCCACTCGATCAATCCCAAAAAAGGTCAATGGACCTTCTCAAAGGGGATCACTTTGAAGAAGCAACAGAAAATAGTTTTTGCTTTTCTTTTACTTAGAAAAGTCCGTCCGTCCAGAGAGAGGCCTATCTGCCCACAACAAGAGATCGGGGGGAACCGGGGTTACAGGCCGAAGGTTATCATAGATTCAATTGGGAGGAAGTGACAATAGATGTACCGTGGCTGATGGCAAGGCCATGGTACACCATCACTTCCTTTTAAAATCATAAGACCTGAGGAGGAGCCTGGACACGTATACCTTGTATCGTGTGTGCATGTGTCGAGGGGTAAGGTGGCGAAGTCCCGTTTCCATGCGAACCAGAAAGAAGGACAACGATGCGACGCGAAACCAACGTGTATCGATATGCAATGACGGGCGTGTGCTTTGGGGCCCCCCAACCAAGGTGGTTTGCCATCTCCCCAAAAAATATAAACGGGCGGACCTGGCAGGAGGCGGAGGTCGGTGGGCTGGGGCAAACTCAGTGCTACGATATCAAATATAATGGGACAAAGTCAGTACCACGATCTCATATAATGGGGTTGCCCTGATGCTCCCTTCCAGAATCTTGCTGGGATTAGGGTCCTGGGTCCTGACGGTACCTTGCACTGAGACTCTTATCCTAGGCTGTACCCATCTTTTGGTCATAAACTCTAATCGCATGACTGCAACAAGATGTGGCAGCAGCCTATCGCTCTCTCCCCCCCACCAGTGCCCGGGGCCCTGGCCTGACGAAAACGCAGATGCAAAGAAGCATCACAGACCTGCAAAACTTGCATGGTCCTCGCCAGGGCGTACATCCGACCCCTTGGCAGTGCACATTGTCCCACGCCTGCCACGCAAAAGCGGCGGAGACCAAGGGACACCGGAGGGACACCGGAGGGACGCCAGGGCGTACATCCGACCCCTTGGCAGTGCACATTGTCCCACGCCTGCCACGCAAAAGCGGCGGAGACCAAGGGACACCGGAGGGACACCGGAGGGACGCCAGGGCGTACATCCGACCCCTTGGCAGTGCACTTTGTCCCACGCCTGCCACGCAAAAGCGGCGGAGACCAAGGGACACCGGAGGGACACCGGAGGGACGCCAGGGCGTACATCCGACCCCTTGGCAGTGCACATTGTCCCACGCCTGCCACGCAAAAGAGGCGGAGACCAAGGGACACCGGAGGGACACCGGAGGGACGCCAGGGCGTACATCCGACCCCTTGGCAGTGCACATTGTCCCACGCCTGCCACGCAAAAGAGGCGGAGACCCAGGGACACCGGAGGGACACCGGAGGGACGCCAGGGCGTACATCCGACCCCTTGGCAGTGCACATTGTCCCACGCCTGCCACGCAAAAGCGGCGAGAGGGACACCCAAGGGACGCCAGGGCGTACATCCGACCCCTTGGCAGTGCACATTGTCCCACGCCTGCCACGCAAAAGAGGCGAGACCAAGGACACCGGAGGGACGCCAGGGCGTACATCCGACCCCTTGGCAGTGCACATTGTCCCACGCCTGTTGGCGTACATCCGACCCGGCCACAAGCCACGCAAAAGAGGCGGAGCCCCCCGAGGGACGCCAGGGCGTACATCCGACCCCTTGGCAGTGCACATTGTCCCACGCCTGCCACGCAAAAGCGGCGGAGACCAAGGGACACCGGAGAGACGCCAGGGCGTACATCCGACCCCTTGGCAGTGCACATTGTCCCACGCCTGCCACGCAAAAGCGGCGGAGACCAAGGGACACCGGAGAGACGCCAGGGCGTACATCCGACCCCTTGGCAGTGCACGTTGTCCCACGCCTGCCACGCAAAAGCGGCGGAGACCAAGGGACACCGGAGGGACGCCAGGGCGGACATCCGACCCCTTGGCAGGGCACGTTGTCCCACGCCTGCCACGCAAAAGCGGCGGAGACCAAGGGACACCGGAGGGACGGCAGGGCGTACATCCGACCCCTTGGCAGTGCACATTGTCCCACGCCTGCCACGCAAAAGCGGCGGAGACCAAGCCAGGGCGTACATCCGACCCCTTGGCAGTGAGTGAGTGAGTGAGTGAGTAAGTGAGTGAGTGAGTGAGTGAGTGAGTGAGTGAGTGTGAGATGAGATGAGATGAGATGAGATGAGATGAGTGAGGAGGTGAGTGAGTGAGTGAGTGAGTGAGTGAGTGAGTGAGTGAGTGAGTGAGTGAGTGAGTGAGTGTGAGATGAGAGTGAGATGAGATGAGATGAGATGAGATGAGTGAGGAGGTGAGTGAGTGAGTGAGTGAGTGAGATGAGATGAGATGAGATGAGATGAGATGAGATGAGATGAGATGAGATGTGAGGAGGTGAGTGAGGAGGTGAGTGAGTGAGTGAGTGAGTGAGTGATGAGATGAGATGAGATGAGATGAGATGAGATGAGATGAGATGAGATGAGATGAGATGAGATGAGATGAGGTGAGGTGAGGTGAGGTGAGGTGAGGTGAGGTGAGTGAGTGAGTGAGTGAGTGATGAGTGAGTGAGTGAGTGGGTGAGTGAGTGAGTGAGTGAGTGAGGCGGGAGGCGAGGCGGCGGGAGGAGGAGGAAGAGGAGCAGATACAGAACTAAAAACAAAACCCCCACACGTCAATGTGGGGAATAAACAAAGAAATACATTTAGATAGATATAGATAGATATGGATAGATATAGATAGATATAGATAGATAAAGATATAGATAGATATAGATAGATATGGATAGATATACATAGGTGTAGACATAGATAGATATAGACAGACTTAGATAGATATAGATAGATTTAGATAGATTTAGATAGATATAGATAGATATAGATAAGATTTAGACGGATATAGATAGATACAGATAGATATAGATAGATATAGATAGATGTACGTACTGTACGTACTGTACGTACTGTATACGTCATGTACGTCATGTACACGTCATGTGTACGTCATGTGTACGTCATGTGTACGTCATGTGTACGTCATGTGCATGTAGCGTATGTAATGTATGTAATGTATGTAATGTATGTAATGTATGTAGTGTATGTATGTAGTGTATGTAATGTATATAATGTATGTAATGTATGTAATGTATGTAATGTATGTATTGTATACAATGTATGTAATGTATGTAATGTATGTAATGTATCTAATGTATATAATGTATGTAGTGTATGTAGTGTATGTAATGTATGTAGTGTATGTAATGTATGCAATGTATGTAATGTAGGTAATGTATGTAATGTATGTAATGTATGTCATGTATGTCATGTATGTCATGTATGTCATGTATGTAATGAATGTAATGAAAGTAATGAATGTAATGTATGTATGGTATGTATGGTATGCATGGTATGTATGGTATGTATTTATGGCATGTATGGTATGTATCCATACATATGTATGTGATGTATGTGATGTATGTATGTGATGTGATGTATGTATGTGATGTGATGTATGTATGTGATGTGATGTATGTATGTGATGTGATGTAATGTAATGTAATGTTATGTAATGTAACGTAATGTAGTGTAATGTAACGTAATGGAATGTAGCGTATTGGAATGTAATGTAATGTAATGTAATGCAATGCAATGCAATGTATTGCAATGTAATGTAATGCAATGCAGTGTAATGCAATGCAATGTAATGCAATGTAATGTAATGTAATGTAATCTAATGCTATAGTATGTTATGTAATGCAATGTAATGCAATGTAATGCAATGTAATGTAATGTTATGGTGTGTTATGTTATGTTATGTAATGCTTTGTTATGTTCTGTTATGTTATGTTCTGTTATGTTTTGTATTGTTATGTTATGTGATGTTTTGTTTGTATGTATGGTATGGTATGGTATGGTATTGTATTGTATTGTTTGTATGTATGTACGTATGTATGTATTGTATTGTGCTGTATTGTATTGTATTGTCTTGTCTTGTATTGTATTGGATTGTATGGTATGGTATGGTATTGTATGGTATGGTATGGTATGTCACGTATGTAACGTATGCAATGTATGTAATGTATGTAATGTATGTAATGTATGTAGTGTATGTATGTAGTGTATGTAATGTATGTAGTGTATGTAATGTATGTAGTGTATGTAATGTATGTATGTATGTAATGTATGTATGTACTGTATGTATGTATGCATGCATGTATGTATGTATGTATGTATGTATACTCACATATATATATATACATACACAAACACATACACATACACATAGACATATACACATACACATACACATACATTTACATATGATTATATATATATATACACATTTACACGTTTATACATTTATACATTATTCATTTAGTTTATGTTAATGTCAAAATATATGCACCGTTTTCCCCAGGACTGCTCTTCATGTTGGCCAGCATCCCTGGCGGTGCCTCCACGGGGAGTTCCTGGAGTGTTCACAGCAGTTCTGCTCGCGCTGGAGCTGCTGGGGCTTTGGTTTCGGCAGTTCCCCTGAAAGCGTTTAAGGAGGCCTTCGAAAGGCAGGGATGGGCGGAAAAAGGTGAAAACATGCAGAGTGAAGTGGCAGACTTGAAAATTTTGAAGCGATTGGATGGTTTCTGAAGTGAAATACAGGGAAAACTGTTACACATCTCATGTTGCATGTTGGGAGTAAAGAAGGATTTTTCAAGTCCATTTCAAATATTTTTTTGAATTCAAGAAAGGATGTTCTCCAGTCTCCAGCTCTTTTCGACATTGAAACCCTAGCCAAGTCAAAGCTGCGTCCAGGTTTCCCAAAGCCATGCAGCGTTTGGTGCAGAGACTCTCAGTTCGTTTTTCGACGGTCGTCTTCGACACACTTTCTACCTATTTTGGGCTCAGGCAGGGGGTTCAGGGGGCGAAACGTTTTTTTTGGGCAGAAGTTGAAGTGAAACATTGAAACAATATCCTTTTTGTAACTGCGGATAAGCGATGCTTCATTTTTTCTCTTCGACGTTTGCCACACCTTGCCACACTTCGCCATCGTGTCCTTGCCGTTGTAGCTCTGCTTGGTTCAGCACCGCACCAGCCCACAGTTTTGCCTCCTGTGCCATGGGATGTTCGATCGCTGGTTGTGGAAATCCGCAAGATCCTGGGGCAGCTCCTGCTGCAGATTGGGTCGCGACCGCAGAGCGCCCTGAGCTTCTGACGTGGAGTCGAGATAGTCGAGAAGCGACCGCTGAGCCTGTGAGAGCAGTTGAAGCGGAAGCTATGGCAATCCCAAGAAGAACAGTGAAGTTCAATGAGGTCTTGGTCTTTGACTTCTACGAAGCGCAGATGTTGGGCTCAGAGCATGTAGAGATCAAGTTGGTGACTCTGTCAGATCGTCCAGATCGTCTATCAGAGCGATCGTCCGGTTCATTTGCAAGTGCGCCGCCAGACAGTTCTCTTCAGATTTTCCTGCAGGCTATTGAAGCAGCTCCGCACATCCTTGAGACCAAAGTTGCGACCAAACGCCGCAGAGACTTTACTCTCATCGAGATCTGACACCGTCTGACACCACAATCGAGGCAAGTGACTGGTAGGCACTGAGAGCAAGCACTGAGAGCAAGTGGTCGGAAGTGGCGAATACTCGATCTTTCCCAACTTCCATGGGGAGCCCTTGCTGTTTTGTGCCATGCCTATCGCCTCCTGTCTCAGCTTGTTCTCAACCTGATGCCATGGTTGACATATTCGCCTTGATTTTTACCAATTTTTATCGCCCAGGGTCTGATTGTTGCTTGACATCAGTCCGAATTTCACAGGGCAGGAGCCGAGGTTTGCTCCTGCAATAGTACTATGACCTGCTCTAGTTCTATTAAAATATGTCTCATTGCCTCAAATTTCATCCAATTGTACAGCACCTTTGCGAGAGAAGAATGTCCCACCGCGGCAAGCAGAGGATCTGTCGCAACGTCATCGCATCGTGCAGCCTCTGTGCCTGTGGTGATATCCTCCAAACGCTTCTGTACTCACTTGTGCGAGCCTTTAGAAAAAGGTGAAGATTGAGAGCCAGGGCCCAACGACCAAATCACTGAGCACCTTTCCGTTGCCTTGGTTAAAGGGATTTAAAGAGCGTAAAGGGTCTACCGTCTACAAAGTTTTCTTTCTCTTATTATGATCTCAATAGCCCCTATGTAGCCATCATTTGAGCAAAACACAGGTCTTCATGGTTTTCCTGCTACAAATGGCACCCTTTTCCTGCCCTCCGTAGATGCCTCGTGCTTTTCACATTTGCCAGGAGTGAATTCATGACGCAGTCGACCTTCAAGGCCAATGAGGTTCCGAGTTTCGCCCGTGTTCTATGGACGATTCCACGAAGGGAATTTTACTTGCTCAGTTTGATGGCAACATACCAGGCAAGCCAAAAGAATCCAAACAAATATCAGCACTTCAAAGTTTCAAGAGAAGCCACAGAAGATCATTGCTGATTAAATCATTAAATCTAAATGGCTCCCGGTCAACTTACAACCCGGCTCAATCTCATTTTGAAATTTGCATTTCCTGCACCGTGACAATCCGTGACACTTTGCAGGCACCCCTTGAGGAGCTGAGAAATCTGAGTCCATCCGAGGCGTGGGACCCCAATTCGTTCAAGTTCTTCGACATGTTTTTTGCATCAGCCGGTTTTTGTTGAATCAAATCATAAAAATGTCATGAAATTCATTGAAATTCATGATGCATAGTATTTCTGGCTGTGTTTCCGCAAGCTGCTTGAGCATTCACAAATGTCCGCGCCTTATTCGTACTGCCACAGAGGCTTTCCAGCCACTACTGGAAAGTTGTGGCGAGAAGGGCGAGAAGGACAGATCCAGAGAATTCCAGGAAGCTTCCGAAAATTTAGAAGCTTCATGAAACTTCCACATCAGAGTCCCTCCCAAGATTGAATTGGAGAATACCAGACAACCTTGACTTGGAGTCATTATTCATGATGTTTCCTTAGCTACAGGTAAAGGATGTCAAAAAGATGGGGCAACCCGCAGGAGCTGGAGAAAGCAGAGATGCTGAAATTTGAAGCCGGCAGCTTTGCCATTCCTCCCCAGTCTCGCGCCAAGCATTTGCTGCTTCTTCTGGAAGGTGCCATGGGTTCTCGGTCGATATGATTTTCCAAGTCGAATCTTTTCTTTGAACACTTGCAAGTTGCATTGGAGATTCTCCAATAGGACAAGTGTTTTGCCTTAAAGGCGCTGTACGCTGCAGAGCCACAGAGACTTTGTTGGTGCTCACGGTGCCCTTTTTTTTGACCCGGAAAGTTTGATCCTGAGCCATTTCCGGAATGTAAACAGATGGTACTAGTATATGACAACATGCGACTACGACACGACAACACAGAACGACCGGTGGATTGGATGCTGATTAGCATCCTAATCCTAAACCCAATGCCATAAACCATTTGGGGATGGTTTGAATCTCACCCATAAAAATTGCTATGGGGAAGGTAAACATGGCATTTGGTGAATCCCACATTAGTTGTACAGGTGACTTGGCTGTGGAGATGCAAAACGGAGCAGAGACCTCCAGGATATCACCTGGAAATGTCATCGGTGCCTTGGAAGTCCGGTGCTGTCAACGAAGTTGCGAACACTTTTTTTGACTTTGAGACTTTGTGTGACATTCATATTTAGCAGATTTAGCATACATATACAATCCTATACAATCCTAATCAATCCTATGCAATCCATACACAATATCACATCGTATACCGAAAAAAATCTGCTTTTCCAACTCATCTTTCCCATTTCGCTTCTGAGGTGAGCTGTCAATCCTAACTGACAAGGCATCGCCGGAGGACCCAGCGATTTCAGTTGGGGGTATAGCGGGTACATGTTTCAGTTGGATTGTACTATGGTTGTAGCCTTTGAACTCATTTACAATTTACACACTAGAAATTCAATTTTGATGCACAGAAGGGATGGTCCATGAGCACAGTAGTTTGGACAACATTGATTGTTAGCCAGCAGAGCATCTGCGAGTTTCAAGAACCCAAAGTTCGAAAGATTTCCCCGATTGATTTCCAGCAATATTATAAGGGAGGAAACACAGGAAACAGGATAACCTCAGAAGCTCACCGAAGAAACTTCGGGATTGGCTGTCGGAATGAAATGGGATGACGATGACCCGCTCTGTATGTCTATAAGCAATGTTCTGCATGTCAACTACCAATTGTTCGGCTTGCCACGAGGAGGTTCTATTTTGAGAAATTCGCACTATGTTCGGCTTGCCTGAATGTTGCATTACCCCGAGGTATATTTACTATCGCTGCATCTCCAAATGCGTCTTTGCGGCACTCTCCCGCGAGGCAGATCATGGGGGGCACATTGTGGGTATCCAGCGTAGGTTTCTGCCCTTTTCCCAAGTTGCTGTGGATTTAATCTGATCTGATTATTATAAATATGTACATATATACGTATATATATATATACCACAGTATTTTTTGATGGCTCTACTTGACAAACATCACTTGAGCTGCAATAAACGAACCCTCCAGATGAAAACTGATCACCTTCTAAAAATAACCAGTTGACGCAGAGAAATGTGTTGAACTCACTGAACTCATTGTTTAATCATGCAGGCCGCAACCGGATTGAAGTGTCCCATCCGGCAGGTCTGCATCCGGCTGCTGGAAGAGTGTCCCAGGACCTTCATCCTGACGCTTCTACACCTCATCGTAGGTGGAATTTGGAAGGGCTGAAGTGGGGAGCAGAAACCGTTTGGTGCATTTTGGTGTGTTCCTTCAAACCAAGATCTTCCTGGGTTGTGCAAATTGCACCCTCTATCCACTACAAGTGTAGAAGCTATGGGACTTCAATCAAATCACAGAAGGACAACTGGGTTCAGAGCATCGCCAGCGTGTTCAGGTCGCACCGCCAGTTGGCTCCATCGAGTGGATGCTTGCTTGGACTGGCTCACTGTGGAAGGGAGCAGCTGCCTATATCGTCAGGGTGATGAGATGTCCGGTTTCTTCATGGTTCTGCGACCTGGCACCGAACGCCTGGGATGGGTCATCACTGACTAAACGAGTCCCCAATGTGAGACGTGCCCAGGACCACGCAGGAACAAACCAACCGCTACAGCCAACTCCAAACATTCAGCAAAGAACAATGCAGGCTAAGGCGGCGCAAGAGCATGCAAGTGTTATATACGCGCCCTGAAGATCCAAGATGCTTCGGGAGTTTTCAAAGTTTCGCAAAGTTATGCAAAGGGTTTTACCGTGAGGTCTGGCCGGCTTGTCGCTTTGGAGAAGGTTGAAGAAAAACCAGGAGTTCCAAGGGTCTTGCGACAAAGCCGCCCCTTGAAGAGCAATTTGCTGAATGGTTAAAGACGCTTGTGACAGGCAATGAAGCATTTGTGGTTTAGAAAATTGGCATGGCATTGGTCCATGAACACCTTTGCGTGCAAGCGTTTTTGTTGAAGATTTCCAGCGAAAACACTGACATGTGTTTCAAGTTTCAAGAGACTTCGTCCAGATAGCCAAATGATCCGAGGACAAACTGAGCGGGTCACAGACCTTTTGCAACGTGGTCGGCTTTGTGGCGAATTGGAAACTTTGTTTTTTAAGCAGTTTTTTTTGATGACAAGGTTTGACACTTTGTGTCAAGCCTTGGATTCCAGGTGTCAAAGTGCTGGTGAATTTGGCAGCAATATTGATGAGCAACTTTGGATTCATTCCTGGTCTTTGTCCATTCTGTTGTCAATTTAAGAACTGATCGCCATTGGGGTCGGAACAACCTTCAACGGGGGGAAATGGGCCTCTCAGGACTGCTTGCGAAAAAGTTGTTACTCCCAGACGGTTCGCGCCTGTCGCGACTCTGAACTTTGCCGGGTTTCACCAACGTTGCTGCAGTTAATTGCCATGGACTTTCCGCAGGCTTCAGTTTGGGTTTCAAAGTGTTTGGTTGAAGCTTCAGATGGATTCCCCTAACGTTGTCAGATTTTTAGTGATGGCTGGTATTATTCGGTGCTTTGCAGGGAGATGTCAATCTGAATCTGCTGGGAGGCGATTCTGCATTTTAGCTCCTACATTGGAAGCCGGCCACAGCAGTTGCAGGAGAGGGTGATAAGACACACTTGTCGTATCTTGTCGTGGCATGCTTGGTCAAAGCCTGAGCTGCCATGCTTTGGCCACTTGCTGTGCAACTTTCAAGCGTTTAGATGTCATTCTGTTTTCATGCAATATGTTTACACTTTTGCACTTTCATTGTACACTTGTGACCTCCACAGATCGTGGTGTCACTTGAGACATGTTGCCAGCACACTGAGTATATCTGTATTTCTGTTGGTTTCGTGATTTGGTGACTGAGTTGTGCCAGCATGCGCGCTAGGACGTGTCGAGCGCCAAGTACAAAACCACCATCACAGTGGTACCAGCAACCAAAGATGTCGACATTCATGAGGTGTGCTCAAACCTAACTTCGGCAGCTTAGCTCAACCATGTGAGGAACCGCTTTTAGAGGAACTGCTTTCAGTCTTTCCCTTTAACCCCAGAATTGATCGGGCTGCCTGAAAAAAAAGTGGGTTAGTGAAAACTGAACGTGTGGAAAGGATAAGAACCAAGTGCAGGGTTGGAAAACGAGGTCAGTGATCAAAACACGTACATATGGGAATGGAAAACGAGGTAGGGGGCCGCCTCGCCTCTTGGAGTAACTTCAACCAACTTATTTTCTCGCTCATGTGCTTCCACAACAGGTCCGCTGGCAGGGGTGGTTCCTTTGAAGACTTACAGATGCAGGATGTCAGAAAGCAGCGCTTTGCCGAGGAAACCTATCGATGCTAAGTTTACGGTTTTGCTTTGGTGGATTCCAATCCTGAGGCTCTCAGCAAGTTGGGCAAAACCATGCACATCTCGCCCTCCACAGACCTCTTCTTTTCGCCTGGCCTCAAGGCATCTCAGGCTGAGGGTCCCAGAATGTAGAGATGCCTTGAGGTGTTCCCGACAATTCTGTTCAGTTTATGTTCTAAAAGGTGCACAGGATGATCATAGACTGAGGGTTTTACAATGTTTTACACTTCAGAACTTCAAGCACAGATTCCGGCCGTGTTTTTTGGTTATATGGCAAAATATGGCAACCACTTTTTGCAACCACTTTTCAGCACAGGGCTCTGCAAGAAGCTTGGATGAAGGGCGTTTGGGACGGCTCCTCGCAGATATGGAGGCGTGCTCCGCAGTTTCCTGGTGCCAGTAGTCGTCACGAGTCCTTGTTTTATAACTGGGTAGTTTCTATCAGTAGCTCAACTGAAGATCGAAGACAGCGCAGCGAAGACCTCTTCCTCCCACAGGTCCTTTGTGATTTTTCTTGTGCCTCAGTGGTGAAGGACAGAGTGGCTACTCTGTGTTGGCTCAAGCTGCCAGCTTCGATTCTAGTCTACAGCACTGCGTCCAGGTTACACATCAAACACGCGAAGAGTTCAGACGTTGCTGCGCATTCCCACGCTTTCACATTGCAAATAAGGTTTTCGAACATGTCAAGATTGCATTAGGGATGCACTTTCAATGTCTAGAGTTCTGCAAGCTCAAGCAGGACTTTTTTGCCTTCATCTGAGCTCATTTGGCGCCATGGTCCCATCACAAGACTGTTTCTCAGGATGGTTTTTTCCCGGTTCGGTTCATGCTGGGAATGGGACAATACAAGCACAACATCAGCGTACAGACCCATTGTCTTTCAGAGAGGATGGATTCAAGGAGGATGTATTCAAGGAGGATGGATTCAAAGATGGAAGTTCGGTGGCATCGTCGAAGTCATCGGCGACAAGATGGGTTGAGAATTCCGGATGCATTGAGACCAGTCTTAGCGGGTCTGTGCATCCTTTGATGTTCAGCATTTGCATCAGTCTAATGAAGTTTTTTTCTGATTGACGCGCTTGACAGCTTTGCGCAGGTGCTACGTGGATTCAAGGATACCCATGCAAGACACTTGATACACATATACATACATACACGGATACGTATATATATCATATATATATTGTCCGTTCCGTGAGAACGCATATATTTACAATTTACATTTTGGTTTATTTACAGGCATGTGTATAACAGCGCCCTCGGAATGTATCTCCCATTGTAGATGCGCACGAGGACGTAAAATACATTGTAAATAGACCTGTTTCTACTAATACGTGTTGATTTTGCTACTGCTAAATTTCTGTCCTGAAATCAAGTAAGATTATCGAAGTGTTCATAATCATCCCGCCGGACCGGAAACCATGCTCATCGGTGTGCACATTGTGTCCACAATTGGTGATTTTACCACAGTGCCGAGCTGATTTGATGTTGTGGAAACTTTGAAAAATTGAGGAGCGTTTTTTTGTCATTTCACCGTCATCAGCAGCGTAGTAACAAGTAACGTAGCAACGATCCCAGAGATCTTTGCAGCGTAGTAACAAGTAACCTAGCAACGATCCCAGAGATTTCAGCAGCGTAGTAACAAGTAACCTAGCAACGATCCCAGAGATCTTTGCAGCGTAGTAACAAGTAATGTAGCAACGATCCCAGAGATCTTTGCAGCGTAGTAACAAGTAACCTAGCAACGATCCCAGAGATTTCAGCAGTGTAGTAACAAGTAACGTAGCAACGATCCCAGAGATCTTTGCAGCGTAGTAACAAGTAACTTAGCAACGATCCCAGAGATCTTTGCAGCGTAGTAACAAGTAACCTAGCAACGATCCCAGAGATCTCAGGAACGTAGTAACAAGTAACGTAGCAACGATCCCAGAGATCTTTGCAGCGTAGTAACAAGTAACTTAGCAACGATCCCAGAGATCTTTGCAGCGTAGTAACAAGTAACGTAGCAACGATCCCAGAGATCTCAGCAGCGTAGTAACAAGTAACGTAGCAACGATCCCAGAGATTTTTGCAGCGTAGTAACACGTAGCCTAGCAACGATCCCAGAGATCTCAGCAGCGTAGTAACAAGTAACGTAGCAACGATCCCAGAGATCTTTGCCGCGTAGCACACTATAATGTACGAAGTACAAGGAACGTTGACATGCCCCCCCCACCCCACCCCACCCCACCCCACCCCAAAAACGTGCGTTTTACGGTCTGCAGGCATAATCATGTTTTCTGCTTCTACCTGCCACAGAGAAGTGACGATTAGGTTACCCTACATACTTATTCTTTTGTTGCAGCTTCTGTAACTGTCCTCCTTCCTCCTCCTTCCTCCTCCTTCCTCCTCCTTCCTCCTCCTTCCTCCTCCTTCCTCCTCCCACCCCCTTGCAGCGACGCCATGCAACACCAACCTTCATAGCGCACACCGCACTCTGACAGCAGTACACTGTAGCAGCACCCAAGTTCAGCGGCACCGGCAAGCCAGCTCCACAGCGCACGCGCCAGTCTAACAGCAGCACCCTGAAGCAACACATTACAGCGGCACCCTACAGCGGC
The DNA here is from genome assembly GCA_947184155.2 of Cladocopium goreaui. Taxonomy (NCBI): domain Eukaryota; class Dinophyceae; order Suessiales; family Symbiodiniaceae; genus Cladocopium; species Cladocopium goreaui. Next base: position 90,610 of record CAMXCT020000921.1, read on the forward strand.
ACCAGACACCAGGTCCAAAGCGCACACAGCACTCTGAAGACAGCGCCCTGCACCGGCACCCTGCAGCACCCTGCAGCCTCACCAGCATGCCCGCTCCAAAGCGCACACACCGCTTTAACAGCAGCACCCTGCAGCAGCATCCTGCAGGGGCACCCTGCAGGGGCGACCATCATGCCCGCTCCAAACCGCAAACATTGCTTTGACAGCAGCACCTTCAAGCACCTTGGGGCAACACCCTGCAGCGGCACCAGCATATCCCCCCCAAAGCGCGCACACGACTCTAATAGCAGCACCCTGCAGCGGCAAGTGGCATCGGCATGCCCGCTCCAAAGTGCGCACACACGAAGTGCAAAGCGCACACACACACACACTTGCTCAGAAAATTCTTATCGAATTACTGTTGTGGAGTGCATCGGTCGTGCACAAACAATCCCTTAAAGTCTGACAGGTGAGAATTGGATGACATGGCAGGAAAACCAGTAAAGAAGATTGCTTTCTTTGTCCTTGCAAAAACAACTGTTCCATCTGACGAAGTCGGCAGTAATTCAGATTGCGAAAACCGTACAATATAATGAACCTGTTGACATTGAAGTTCTGAGGAAGGTCCTGATGCAACTGAAACACTGAACAACGACATGCCGGTTCTTGGCTTAGCCGGTTGCCATTGACGGGAAAATAAATTGGTGTTGCAGGTACGTCACCAGGCGTCCCTGGTGATATCCTAGGATCATATGAGGAGCTTCGTTGGATGGAGCCTCATTTGTCCTCTCCATCCCCCTGCTTTATAAAGGATGTTTAGAAGTTTTACATCTTTTCAGATGGTCCACACACACGCCTCGCTGCCGCGAGGCTGTTTTGGCAACTGAGGTCCCGACAATGAGATGAAAATGAAGAAAAAGGGAAATGAAAATGAGGTGAAGATGACAATGAGATGAAAGTTACTTAACCAGGACGCAAAGAGGGGAACGCAAAAGAAGAGGGAAAGAGCAAACACCAACACAAGAAACCTAGCCCAGAACGGGCAACCCTGGAAAGGCAAGGGAAAAGAAAAGCGGAGGCCGACGGAAAACGGAACAAGACCAGCGGAGGAGGGGGAGGACAGAAGCGCCTGAACCAACCTGACACGGCGAAAACCTACAACAACCTCAGCACGCAACGGGCCAAACCTACCTGGAGAGAGGAGAACGCAAGAACACATGAAATAGGGACCCATGGGGAACTAGTTAATGACATGATGCATCCACAACGCATGCAGTATTCGTGATAAGGCTCAAAGGCCCTCGGCTTTCAAGTCACAACCCTCTGGACGGCTTACGTGTTCAACCCCTGAATTACGTGCGCAATTTCAACCTCACCAACGACCATCAAAAGAAAGGAGAACCACACCTGAAGCATGTCCTGTAGCCTCACCTGATCATGAGCATGATGCATACTGCTGAGCGTTCTCTCGAGCAACATTGAAAAACGGATGTTGACGTGGCTGCCAGCTATGAAGAACGGTAAAAAAGGGAGTCCCCGAGACAGCGGGAAGCTGTTCAACACTCACTCGACCGACATGTGAAACAATGAAAAATGGCCAGCTGTTCACTTTACTTAGACGAATTACTAATTCAAAAGTGTAAATTCAGACATCGATTTACTGTCAATTGTTAGCCTGGAAAGGCTTTCCCCGAAGGGTTCCTGCCAACTTGACGTATACAGCAGGAATGACACACTTGCTCAGAAAATTCTTATCGAATTACTGTTGTGGAGTGCATCGGTCGTGCACAAACAATCCCTTAAAGTCTGACAGGTGAGAGTTGGATGACATGGCAGGAAAACCAGTAAAGAAGATTGCTTTCTTTGTCCTTGCAAAAACAACTGTTCCATCTGACGAAGTCGGCAGTAATTCAGATTGCGAAAACCGTACAATATAATGAACCTGTTGACATTGAAGTTCTGAGGAAGGTCCTGATGCAACTGAAACACTGAACAGCGACATGCCGGTTCTTGGCTTAGCCGGTTGCCATTGACGGGAAAATAAATTGGTGTTGCAGGTACGTCACCAGGCGTCCCTGGTGATATCCTAGGATCATATGAGGAGCTTCGTTGGATGGAGCCTCATATGTCCTCTCCATCCCCCTGCTTTATAAAGGATGTTTAGAAGTTTTACATCTTTTCAGATGGTCCACACACACACACACCGCTCTGACAGCAGAACCATCAAGTAGCACCCTGCAGCGGCGCCAACATGCCCGCTCCAAAACGCAGACATGCAAATCATGCAACTCCTTGTATACTTGAAGTAAGAAACCCCAACAGCTACGCTACCTGGGGAACAAATGGACCCAATTTTCAATAAACGCAAAATCAATTGTAAACAAAACCCAGCTTAAACAAACCAACATAAACCCTAAACCAAATTACGCCAGCATAGACCCCAGATAGCAAAAGAATACACTTTTTTTTTGGGATATTTTTCCCCTATAGCGATAGCTTGGGGTTGTTAACTCTAAAGGCGGATGGGCGCCCTTTGGCTGTTGGCCTGGGCGGTGTCTCGGTGGTGTTTCTCGGTGGTGTTTCTCGGTGGTGTTTCTCGGTGGTGTTTCTCGGTAGTGTCTCGGAGGTGTCTTCGTGGTGTCTCGGTTGTCTCTCAGTGGTGTCCCGGTTGCCTCCCGTTGGTGTCTCTAGTTGGTGTCTCGGTGGTGTCTTGGTGGTGTTTCGGTTGTCCCTGGTTGGTGTCTCTAGTTGGTGTCTCGGTGGTGTCTCAGTGGTGTCTCGGTGGTGTCTATAGGTAGTGTCTCCATAATGTCTCGGTGGTGTCTCTCTGGTTTCGGTGGTGGCTCGCTGGTGTCTTACTGGTGTCTCGATGATGTCTCGGTGGTGTCTCTCGGTGGTGTCTTGCTGGTGTATCGGTGGTGTCTCTTGGTGGCGTCTTGCTGATGTCTCGGTGGTGTCTTGCTGATGTATCGGTGGTGTCTCTTGGTGGTGTCTTGCTGATGTCTCGGTGGTGTCTCGATGGTGTCTCTGTGGTGTTTTGGTGGTGTCTCGCTGGTGTCTTTGTGATGTCTTGGTAGTCTCTTGGTGGCGTCTGAAAGGTGTCTGCATTGCGTTGTGCTCTTTTGATGGTGTTTCATTGGTGCCTTCATGGAGTCCAGATGATGCCTCGGTGGTGTCTCAGCCGCTTCCATGCTGATACAAGGTGTTCAGGGTGTCTTGGTCGTATCTTGGAGGCGTCGTGTTGGTGGTGTCGGGGCGGTTGCGTTGGTGGTCCTTGGTTGTGTGTCTGTGGTGTTTCCCTGCGCGTCACGAAAATCTAATCTCGAGTGTGTTTTCTTGATTGGTCGCACCATGCACCAGGTAGTCTTCAGCGGTTGCATGCTGTTGTCATGGTGACCATCATGACTGCTGAAGATGACTGTGATAATGATGCTGATGATGATGATGATGCTGATGATGATGATGATGATGCTGATGCTGATGATGATGATGTTGATGATGATGATGATGATGATGGAGTTGGTTGTCTTGATGATGATGATGATGATGGTGGTGGTGGTGGTGGTGGTGATGGTGGTGATGATGATGGTGATAACGGCGACGGCGACGGCGACGGCAACGGCGACGGCGACGGCGATGACGACGACGACGACGACGACGACGACGACGATGATAATGGTGGTGATGGTGATGTTCGGTGATGGTGATGATGGTGGTGATGATGTTGATAAAGATGACGATGATGACGATGATGGTGGTGATGATGATGAAGTGATGATGATGATGATGATGATTATGATTGTGATTTTGATGGTGATGATGGTGATGATGGTTATGATGGTGAACATGGTGATGGTGATGGTGATGATGATGATGATGATGATGATCATAATGATGATATCGATGAGGATGACGATGACGACCTTGCGTTTGCAGGTTTGGATTGAAGCGGGGGCAGGGATGGATGTTGACGTATGCTAGGAAGTTTCGTACTTAATCATGACATGCAGCAACGAGGGCATTGGGCTGCTCACTGCTCACCTCACCCGAGGAGTTGAGATACCTGCTGCATTTCCGTGCGTTCGCGCAAATTTATCAAAGGAAAAAGGTACGGTATATATTAGAATAGAAAACCAGCAGGAAAGAAAGAAGTAATCTCTACAGGGGGAAGGGAAAGAAGGAGGGAGGGAGGGATGGGAGGAAGGAAGGTCTAGCTCCAAAATGCTGCGTGCGCTTTCCAATTTTTTCATATTACTTTCAGAGATTTGCAGGTCTCAACAAATTTACAAGTGTTGGGTTTCAAAAGGTGGCAAAGACCGTGCAGTTTACAGATTTTAGCTGCAACACGCTACAAACACCATGCCACTGTGTGCACTGTGCAGATGATAATTTCAAGATGCTGCGAATACCGCCCAGTTGCATTTGAGTTTCAGAAAACCGCAGAAACAGCAGCCAATTTACAGGCGTAAATTTCAAAATGCTGCGCGTGCCACGCGGTTTACCAGTGACAGTTTCAAAATATTGCAAAGACTATGCGATGCATTGAATTTTGCCCCAATATTCTGCGTTTTTTTGGTTTTCTAAATGCCGCGAGCATTCTACAGTGTACAGTTTTTTTGTTTCAGAGCGCCGTGAAATCACAACGCGGTTTTCAGACATGATTCCAAATCTTGCAAATACCCTGCAATTGCAGATGTTAGCTTTGCACTGCTGCAAAATATTGTCGGATGGCAAGGCTCCGTGTAATGAACTGATGTTGCATCATACCAGGCAGTGTACAGGTGCCAGCTGCAAAATGCTGCAAATGTTACGCGGCTTAGATTCTAACAGCAGACCAAAAACCAAAATATTGTATACAGATGCTTTCACACAGAGGTACTTCCACAAAAACAGTTTTTACACAGTCGTTTCCACATACACATGCGTTTACCCAAAGATGGTTTTACACACAAACACCTTCACGCACAGGTGTTTTGCACAGGGGTGTTTTTACACAAAAAAACAGTTACACACAGACGTGCGGGCACTTCTAAACACAGATGCCTTCACACTGCGATGCTGTTGAGGAATTCTTTTACACGCACGTGCTTTTACACAGGGTTTCTTTTGGCACAAAGTAGCCTTTACACACAAGATATTTTTACACAGAAAGATACATTTGTACAAAAATGTTTTTAAACACACAGATACTTTACAAAGAGGATTTTTTGCACGGATATATACTTTTACGGAGAGATGCTTTTACACGCTGCACTGGTGCTTTTAGACTAGGACGCATCTAGGCGGAGGTACTTTTACATGGGTGAGGCTGGAAATTGAAACACGATTTGGGGGAGGGTTTCCGGCCATTCTTGGAATCAGGTTTCCATCCTTTTTTGCTTTTACAGAGAGATGCTTTTACATACAAGTGCTTCTACACAGGGAGGGCCTTCGCACAGAGATGGTTTTACGCAGAGAGATGATTTTACAGAGGGATGTTTCTACTTGCAGGTGCTCTTGTACAGAGATACTTTCAACACAGAGGTGCTTTTACACACGGGTGCTTTAAGATACAAATACTTCTTACACAGAGATGATTTTGCTAAGAGAAACTTTTAGATGCAGGGGGGTTTACACACAGTTGCCTTTGCACAGAGATGCTTTTACACAGGTGCTTTGACACGCTAATACGTCTACACAGTGCTTTTACGGACGCATTCTTTTACGCAGAAACTCCTCTGCACACATTGCGTGCAAGCACTTTTACATAGAGACATTTTGACACACAGTGGCAGGCGCGTTTACATGCAAATACTTTACACGGCAATGTTTACTTTGTGCATATTTTCTTTTTACATACATGCATGCTCTTTCACAGAAATGCTTTCAATCACACATACTTTTACAGAGCAGCACCCTCAAACAGCCTGCAGCGGCACCAGGATGCCCGCTTCAAAGCGCACACACACGGCACCCTACAGCGACACCCCTGCAGCGGTCACAAGCTGCCGGCTCAAAAGTGCACACGCCCTGACAGCACAACCCTCAAGCAGCGCACCTTCAAGCAGCACCCCGCAGCCACACCCTGCAGCGGCACACACATGCCCGCTCCAAAACGCAGACATGCAACTCAGCCTATACTTAGACTATACTTGAAGTAAGAACCCCAATAGCTTCGCTATCAGGGGAATTAAAAGCAACCACGAGTCACTAGGTAAACCTGAAACCAAATTTAAAACCACCTTGAGCCTTGAACCAACGCTAAAATCACCCTAAACAAACCTTAAATAAATCCTAAACCAACCCTAAATAATTTTAAACAGTAAATATTATTTTTGAACCAGCTTTGAAAACAATTTCCATCGAACTACAGAAACCGTAAACCAAAACCATCGTAAACCAACTTAAGCGAACCTTACATAAACCCAAAACCAGTTCAAAGGATCTGAGGTCTGAAAACCATCGAGAATTCGATGAAACACATGGAACAATGAAAGGCGGCAGCATGCAGACCGAAAAAACAAAACCCACCAAACAAATACTGCGAGAAATTTGCCCATTCGGAATGGTGACGTTTGTTACGTTTGTTTATTGTTTTCTGTTTTTTGTATAATCTAAATATATAATATGTATACGTATGTATGTATGTGTGTATGTGTGTATGTATGTATGTATGTATGTATGTATGTATGTATGTATGTATGTATGTATGTATGTATGTATGTATGTATGTATGTATGTATGTATGTATGTATGTCCTATGTGTGTATGTATGTCTGTCTGTATGTCTGTCTGTATGTTGTATGTATGTATGTATGTCCTCTTATCTGTCTGTCTGTCTGTCTGTCTTTATTATGTCTGTATGTATGTATGTATATGTCTGTCCTGTCTGTCTTCTGTCCTGTCTTTCTGTCTGTCTGTCATCTCTTCTGTCTGTCTGGTCTGTCTGTCTGTCTGTCTGGTCTGTCTGTCTGTCTGTCTGTCTGTATGTCTCGGTCTGTCTGTCCTGTCTGTCTGGTCTGTCTCTGTCTGTTGTCTGTTCTGTATGTATGTATGTATGTATGTATGTATGTATGTATGTATGTATGTATGTATGTATGTATGTATGTATGTATATATATATATGCAGGTACTGTATCTGAGTATATGTGTGCAAAATACACACGTGTTGCCCACATAAAACGGATGATACAAGTATGCAAAGGCATCTGCGGACAGACAGATTCTGAGATCTGCCAAACATGTTTGCCCAGGAACCTAAACAATGCCGTGTTCTTTGCCGACGACGAGTTTGATGACTCTGCATCTGGGAACCGTGCTGCGTCGAGTAGCTCTGAAGATCCTGTACGTTCACTAGGGGCCCATTTACGTGGCACGTGTCAACCATGTGTTTTCAATGCTACGACTGCAGGTTGCTCAAAAGGCGACTACTGTGGTTACTGCCATTTCGATCATCCCATGACCATGTTGAACCGCCGGGTGCGCAAGCGAACTCGCGACAAGATCAAGCGAAGACTTTTGGAGATCTTCAACCCGCCAGTTGACTTGGAAAACCAACCTTTGTTTAAGATCAAGACTTTTAGACTGCTTGTGTTTCGGTGAGCAGTTCTGGAATTATTGAAGCTACGGTTCTGGAAGTGGGAGTCCCATAGGGACCTGCCAAAAATATACGTTCACAGAGTTCGACTTAGAGGAACCATTTTTCCAACTTTTCCACAAAGTTCAAATAACATAGTGACATAGTGTCTCAGGGTCTAATTCCTAAAGAGCAGTTTACACAGTGAAGTTGTTAAATGACTTTTGCTGATAGGATATAGATATAGATCATGGAAAGGCTGGAACAGCGAAACTATAATGTGGGTTGGGCGGGGTAGAACTCTGTGTGGAAATTGAAATCTGATTTGCGGAGGTAGAGGGGGTGTTAAAGCAGAGGCCAGAATTTATCTTGATTGACTTTGGCCGGAGCGAGTAGTACGCAAATAGCGCTAGAATTGAGAGAGATGTCGTTACAGATGGCATTACAGCAAGTGGTTTTGGCCCCCACAGAGCAAACACCTTCGGAGGCTTAGGGACCCACAAAAGCACTCACAAAAATCAAGGTTTGAAAGGCCTGATCCACAAAACAAAGCCTTTAGAGCCCACAGTTAGACGCACGCAAAAAGGTAGTGAAAAATACTGTAGATTGAAGGCACAGAATATTTTTCTGAAGTAGGCACCTGCAAAGATACAGAAGAAACGATGTTCAGGAACCTACGCCTAAACGCGCAGAAAAGGTTTGAAAGTTTGACCCAAATATATATATATATATAAAGTTTGTAAGGAAAAACGATTGAAGGACTGAAACATGTGTCGGACCGGTTCTTAGGGTTGGATGGAGTGCAAGTCGAGAGCACAGAGCATGGCCAAGATTGAGAGCAAGAAGAAGATAAGAGTAGGACCAGTAGGATTCAATTCAGTACGCACATTCCAGCCTGTGTCAAACAGATGCATGGAGTTTTGGACCGTCCGCATTTGCATTGCAGCAGAAGGATGTTGTTGCGTAAAGTTTGTAAAGAATACCCATTTACCAAAGGCATACGCATCAACAAACCTGAGCCAAGCCACCAAGCCGAATGCACATCGTGCAAAACACTTTTTTTTTGAAACAACTTATTGCAACAATCTTGTACGTTCGTCTCCCTGTTATCCAACCATTGTAGACTGTGAAGTGTAGTGAGTGTAGAGTGTGGACTGCGGAGTGTGGAGTTCAAAGTCTTCGTGATGTGTTGTTCCTCTGTTGTGTGCAGTTTTACTTGTATGTCAGTGGTGTCTTGGCCGTCTCTTCATGGGTTGGGGTTGTTGACAGACAGAACCCGCTCCTCAAACTTGATTCCTGGAGCTTGAGATGAAGGCTACTGTATCAGCCATTGCTAGGTAAAACAAGAACAGAATAAGTTGTTGTGTAAGTTTCATCATGTCGGTTTCCCAGTTGATGTGGTACCTGTCGTATTTTGCATGATTTTACTGCGTTCCGTCGTTGGCTGGGCTGGTTTGCAGGTTTGGCTAGCAGGACCTGTTGTTCCAGAGATAAGCCAAAAGCAGAAAATATTTTCTCAATACCAAACTTTGAATTTCCTGGAGTTAGGCTGCGGAGCAAGCAGAAATGTTTTTTTGGAGATAAAGGTGGGAGAAGGGAAGATTCCATGATTGGTATGTTCCGTCCAGAAGTAGAGTTGTGAAGGCTTGCATGAGGCTCCAGCTTGAGCGGGTTACAGGAGGGGTTCAGGTACTGTGTTTGTGTTTGTGTTTGTGCTCCAGAAAGAAAGCAGGTTGCAGATCTAAAGCAAAACTATACCATGTCCGATCCTGTCCCAAGGAAGAAGTGCATGAGCTACTGCAGACGGAAGCTGCCCGTCATATCTTCGCACGGACTCTGATCCTCTCCTACTTGGAAAACCCTCACAACTTTTTCATCTAGTCCTTGAACTTGATTTAATGGTACCTCCATGCCCCGTAGCTGGAGGCTTTCTGTCACAAGGCTACAGGCATCCTCAAGGGTTGCCTTGAACTTTTTGAGCGTGGAATTCACCACCTGCCCCGGAATCAGTCCTGGGTTTATAGATATAACTTTTTGGATGGACTAGCTATGCATCCTAGGATGCGTGCGAACAGGTTTCACCAAATCTAATCAGGGTTGCTCCAATCTATTGTGGGTAAATGATAGTCACAGGGGGAGTAAATTGGCTAGTCTCACCTCTTTATCTACCCATTTTCCATCCCTTTGTATCCGGGGTGTTGTGAGCAACCCTGTCCAAAAGATCAGCAAATATTCGACCAAATAACACCAAATGATAGGATAGTTCACGCAAATTTGTCCAGATTGGTCGGATGTTGAAGGCCACATGACGTTGACAATGGGTCAGCGACATTTGAAAGGTCATTTGAGCTGCCCTGTCTGGAAGGCGGCATTTGTTTGGGCTACGGCTCGCACTTCCGCATGCACAGAGCCAGGCAGAAGCAGCCTCCAATACCTTAATTGAAAATTTCTAACAATTCAAACTTCAAACCTAATTTTACTAATCTATACAGACCCAACCTTTTTGTGGAGCCAGAGATAAAATGAGAGCATGAGCTGCGTTGTGCCGCCAGTGCCAAATCTGCTGAAATTGTGCCTTTATCGAGATGCTACAATCCGTGCCCATCACGGAGACCCAGCATCGCATTGGTTCCAGGAACGGAGTCGGTGGCTGGTTTATGAAGCGGAGCCAAATAATGATGCCTCAATCACGGATACTTTCCATGCAGATGGCATGAGGTGTTACATGAGTGGGCAGGAGTTTAAGGGCATGATTGGATGCAGTGCTCTGCGGTATGAAGCTTCCTTCCAACATCTCAATGGGAAGAGTTTTAAGACTCCCTCAACAGCGCTTCAATTCTCAGGCGAACCGAAGCGCATATTATGTGGCATTATGTGCATATGGTGACTGCATAGTATAGAACTGTTTCCACCGATGGTAAATCACAATGACTCCCTGAGAGGGTGCCAGGATCGGTGGCCAAGGACTGGACCAAACGCTGCGTGCGCCAGGCAGATCACATTTTAGTCGCTGCAAATTTTAATGGACAGGGCCGTGGTGATGTGCCGCAGAAGCTTGACGTGAATCGTGGAGAATCGCGCAGAATCCTGGAGAATCGTGGAGAGAGATGTATGTTTCATGAGGTTTAATGTGTAAATTTGTTTGTGTGTGTGTGTGTGAAACATCTGAAGAGATGTAAAACTTCTAACCGTTGTTTTTTGCTTTTGCTAAATGGATTTAACTTCCAGCAGGGGCACACGGCATCCTTGACCTACCGTGTGCAACGAAGCTACGGTCTTGGATGGGATATCACGGCTGATCACCGTGACGTACCTGCTTTTCTTTTTCCGTGATGGGAAGAGGCTCAACCCAAGAACCTCCAAGTTGTTAATTTGCAATTTCGCTAATTTGCAAATTTCACTGCACTGTTGTCGCAATCTGTAAAGGAAGATCACGATTTGGTTCAGATGGAATTGTTACTTCTTGCAAGGACTTAGAATGATCACCTTCTCAAGGGATCTCACTTCTGGTCATCCAACTACTCCGGTCAGGTTTAATTGAAGTGTTTTTGCACGTACGATGCATTCCACATCAGAATTCGCAAAGATGTTTCTGAGCAAGTGTGTGATTCATGCTGGATTCGTCAAGGTGGCATGAACCCTTCGGGGAATGCTTGTTGACACTTTGAAACGACCTCTGAATTGACACTTTTGAATTAGTAATTCGTCTAAGTAAAGTGAAACTGCTGTTCACCTTTCAGGTTTCACTCTGTCGGTCGTCAAGTGTGGGTTGAACCATGTGCCGCTGTGCCTGGCATCACCTTTTTTCAGATTGACCGTGTGCTGCATAGCCTGAAGCCGCGACAACGTCCGTTTTTTCAATACTGCCCAAGAGAGTACGGAGCTCGACAATTTGCAACATGACATGGAACCATGTGGAGGCACCAGGACATTCCTGCAGGTGTGGGGATTCTTCCCCACAACTTTGTGTGGGGTTCTTGTTTTTGATTCTGTATCCCGAGCCTCCTCCTCCTCCTCCTCCTCCGTCCGCCCGCCTCCGCCTACCACCACAAACTTCACACACACAAACTTAACACACAACTTTGTCACATACCATCTGTCACATGCATAAACTTCACACACACAAACTTAACACACAACTTTGTCACATACCATCTGTCACATACATAAACTTCACACACAACTAAACACACAACTTTGTCACATACCATCTTACACATTGTCACACATACAATAACTTCACACACACAAACTTAACACACAACTTTGTCACATACCATCTGTCACATACATAAACTTCACACACACAAACTTAACACACAACTTTGTTACATACCATCTGCCATACACCGCATCTTACACATTGTCACACAATAACTTCACACACACAAACTTAACACACAACTTTGTCACATACCATCTGTCACATGCATAAACTTCACACACACAAACTTAACACACAACTTTGTCACATACCATCTGTCACATACATAAACTTCACACACAACTAAACACACAACTTTGTCACATACCATCTTACACATTGTCACACATACAATAACTTCACACACACAAACTTAACACACAACTTTGTCACATACCATCTGTCACATACATAAACTTCACACACACAAACTTAACACACAACTTTGTTACATACCATCTGTCACATACATAACTTCACACACCGCGGCACTTTGCGTGGCAGGCGTGGCACAATCTCACATCCACCTTCGTTTTGCGTGGCAGGCGTGGCACTTATGGCACTGGGTGGCGCGCTTGGGCTGCTTTTGGTCGCCCGTGACGCCGCGGCACTTTGCGTGGCAGGCGTGGCACTTGGTGAGGCAGAAGACTAAGAGGCACTGGCACTACAAAGAAAAAGGAGTGCTTGCCTCTTTATTGCCAAACATGCATCCTAGTGGGTTTTTTCCTTCACGGCTTTCTCTTTCCGTTTTTTTGAGAGTTAAATTCTTGACTATCATCTCTATCCCACATGTCTTAGTCATTATGGCTTACTCCTCTGATTACGTACGAATGGCCCCCGATCGTTCCCGCTCTCGGGATGATCCGCCCATGTGGAGCCATCACAGTTACTCTCGACAACGTAATTCTCAATATCGTGACTCGTGGCATGAAGTTCCACCAGTGAGGCAACCTCGACGAGGGCTCATTATCGTCAACCTCGAAGGGGTTCGCCCACTCATGACGGCTACTCATGAGGATGCCATGGAATCAACAACATGCAGTTCTTTACCTTCCTTGGGCCGGATGGAGGAATATGCTCTGTTCACCTACAATGTCCTGATCCATCCATATCACGCCGAGACTCTCACGGTGAACATCCTGCTGTACTATATCAGTCAGCACATCACATATACCTGGGACCGCTACTTGGAACCCACATCCATGGACCTTCGTTGGCAAGACAGCACTGGCGACACCTTCGTCCTTCGCAATGAGCAGACCTTGATTGAACTCCTTCGTGAACATCGTCCTCACTGGACTGAGGGCCAAGAATTTGGGATTACGTTGCCGAATGAAATTCGTGCATTCACTTCTCCAAGTCAACCATATATCATGCGTCTGAGTTGCGACGAGGCACTCCCAAACCGTAACATGCTTCCATAAATCACGGGAAAAAAGACCGTCCTGCTTGCGGCAATTGTTCATTCATTTCATTTGGTTAAACACCTTTTGATCCAGTGTCTTCGTTACCATCATTCTTTCATCGTGTCATCACTCCCTCACTCTTACTCCTTCCTTAGCCCTTGTCTTCAGTTTTTACTATGACAAAAAGGGATTCCGTTTTTGCCGGCATTGACTCCCCTCGTGTACCACGAGCATGCAACGTCGCCAATTCAACATCCAATGGCCATCCAGAAGCGGCGCTGCTTCTTCAGATGATGCGTCAACGTCGTCCACCGCAATGGGCAATCCATGGCAATCGGCCCCAAGACCCACATCATGGCCTAGGAATGGACGCCAGTGGCATGACGTCCAATGCTCACCACTTTGGTTACACGTCAGTGACTCCTCCTGTTCCTCTACAGGATGGATCCACGTCGTACCCCCAAGGGGAAGCGTATCCACTCCAGACGGAGATCCAACAACAGCATCGCGTGCTCCATACTCACATTTTCAAGGAGGTCGTGTCACCTCACCAAACAGGCTATCTCAACCGCCTCATGGTGACGGAAGTCGATCGCTGGGGTTTCCAACGGAACCACCAGCCAAAATTTTTCTTCAATGGCATTGTTGGTCATGTGAGGGCAGACAATGATGGAAACATAGACAGCTGGGAGCAAGCAACCCAGCTTGCCAACTACTGGCGTTGTCACTTCAACATCCCTGAAGTACATGGAGAGAACGCCTCTTGGCACACTTTCCAGCAACCGTCTGACAATGCTGATCGACAATCTAGTGACCAAGAAGTACCACCTGCATCCGAAATGGATGACAATGAATCTATCACTGCCAACATTGGCACATTACCGATTCCAAGTCAGATTCACCAACTGGCTACAGTCCTCCACAACATTCTCAACAGTGACAGGGAATCCAATGCAGCGATCCTTGAGAAGCTCGAGAATCCACAGGACGACTTGAGTGCCAGTCCAATCCAGGTTTTCACGGCGGCAGATTTCACCTTGCCAGGCATTTGGCACATACGTCACAAATCCTAGCCCGGCAGGCCCAGGACATGGAAGACTTATCAGATATCGATGATTAGCGGCAACGTGTGACGCAAATCTGCGACCTATACTGAGCAGTCCGGCCAATTCAATTGCATGTCTTTCCCTGCATTTTGATTTCATTGAAATATCCTGCCTCAGGGAACATATAAGAGCTTTGCGACAATCCGTGCATTCGTTGCACAAAATGGCCTCGCGGCAGCGGGGCGTGTGTGTGAAACATCTGAAGAGATGTAAAACTTCTAACCGTTGTTTTTTGCTTTTGCTAAATGGATTTAACTTCCAGCAGGGGCACACGGCATCCTTGACCTACCGTGTGCAACGAAGCTACGGTCTTGGATGGGATATCACGGCTGATCACCGTGACGTACCTGCTTTTCTTTTTCCGTGATGGGATGAGGCTAAACCCAAGAACCTCCAAGTCGTTAATTTGCAATTTCGCTAATTTGCAAATTTCGCTGCACTGTTGTCGCAATCTGTAAAGGAAGATCACGATTTGGTTCAGATGGAATTGTTACTTCTTGCAAGGACTTAGAATGATTACCTTCTCAAGGGATCTTACTTCTGGTCATCCAACTACTCCGGTCAAGTTTAATTGAAGTGTTTTTGCACGTACGATGCATTCCACATCAGAATTCGCAAAGATGTTTCTCAGCAAGTGTGTTGTGTGTGTTGTGGGTGCCAGCATTGTGGGCGTGTTTGAAGGATGCGAAGCCCGGACGAAACACCGGTGAAGCGCACTGCGCCACCAAGGACCCCCAATGAGAAGTATGTACAAGATGCCGCCCCGAATCTTGGCAATCGGCCTTTGTAGCCGTGGACTCTGCGTGACACTGTGACACCATTCAATCTTTCTACGGGGCGTCCAAGGCTCTACGTGACCAGAGAGCTGTTGCTTTTGCACAAAGGCGCAGGAGGCCCTTGGATTGACAGCTGGTGTATTGTATTGTAAAATTGTGTGCTGATGTGTACTGCAATATAAAGAAACTGAATTGCCATGAATTGCCTAAACTGTTTTTCCCAACAGCAGAAATAAGCTGTCGGGTTTTAATCATCGCACCTTCCCCAAACTTCCGCATGCATGCGAAGGGTTCTGGGAACCTTGGAACCTTGTGTCCCAGCTTGTCTGCCACTTTGTCTCTCCCTTTGTCTCCTGCTTTGTCTTCCACTGTGTCTCCCACTTTGTCTCCCACTATGTCTCCTAGCCCTTCTCCCACTTTGTCTCCCACTTGTCGCCCATTTTGTCTCCAACGTTGTCCCCCCCCACTTTGTCTCGCACTACTATGTCTCCCAGCTTGTCTACCACTGAATCTCCCACTGTGTTTCCTCTTTTGTCTCCCACTTTGTCTCCCACTGTGACCCCACTGTCTCCCACGTTGTCTCTCACTTTGTTTCAAAAGATGCGCAAACAAATATCTTCCAAAAGAACCAAAGACAGGGGGTTTTAACATGTTTGTAGCATTCACAATTTTTTCCATATATATGCATATACATATATGCATATACATATATATACATATATATATATACATATATATATATGTATCTATATATATGTATATATCTATATCTATATCTATAGCTATATATATATTATATATGTATATATATATATGTATATCTTATTTTTGAGCTGACGCTGATTGTCGGCTCCGCCGGATTACTCGACCCTCCATTTCATCGCAGTGTGGGCTTGAAAACTATTGAATGAGGACCGGCTTCAGAAATATATTCCTTAGTTTGTTTGGAACATATTTGTTGGAAATAGACGGTTTTTTGGGGAGCAAGTGAGTTCCCGAAAGCTTCTGCGAAGGGTTTTTCCTAAAGAACTGCTGCCAATTTCAACTTGTTACTTCGTGTAAAGGTGCCTCTGTGCAAAGACTTCTCCGTGTAAACATTTTTGTGTGTAATAGTTTCTGCGTGTCAAAACCACTCTGTGCACACAGTGAAGGACGGGGATGCCACAAAACCTCAGCCAAAAAGTCCCTAACGTCCTGTCTGAAATCCGTAGAAAAGATGTCCAGAAGTACCGCAGAACAGCTGCAAAAACAAGCCTCTGCCACGCCTAGTTTTAGGTTACTTTAGGAAATCACTCGAAACGGGGAAAAGGGCCAAGCGTGACATTTGAAATCTATTAAAACTAACATGTTTCCAACGTTTTCCACCGAAACAGTAAAAGGGCTAATCGTGACATCTGCAACCCTAAAACAAGAACAAAATCTCGCTACTTCGGCGTCTATTTCTCCTGCTGTTTCTCCTGCTGCTGCTGCTGCTTCTGCCTTTGCCCCCGTGACAGCTCCGAAACAGCAAAAGGCAACCCAATTGCAATTTTTTTGGAAACGCTCCGAACATTTGTCCAACTTTTACCCACCTTTTTGGTCTCACAATGTTCATACTTTTACTGTAGATTCAAAACCATATATTTTGAACAGTTCTGGGCAACCATGCATTTTGGAAACCCCTCGAAAAGGGAAAACTGCCAAACGTGCCTTCTGAAATCCTACAAAAACCTAGCCTTTTTCCAATTTTTTCCACCGTTGTTCGGTGCAGTGACTTGCAAGAGTTGCTCCTCTTCTTCCCTGGCGCGCTCCCCCTGCATCAGCCGGGGTCGGCGGATATATATAGATATAGAGCATTTATGGACTGCGCAAATCATCCCGAGCACCTCTGGCGCTGATTTCAGAGTTCGTTTCCTCCTTAGCCTTAGCCAGTCTGCACGGATCTGCACGGTTGTCCTTGGATCCTCTTCTGAAATGGTTCACCCAGCATTGCGTCAGCATCTTCTCATAATTCATACAGAGAAACTAAAGTTTGGTATTTACAGTCGATGTTGATGTCATATATGACTGCAAAGCGAGGTTGAAGCAACGGACCATTTTCATATACTGCACGGTACTGTATTTGGAAGTAAGCAGATTAAGCAGTCCATTTGCCGAGATTTCAATCGTTCTAGTTCTGGACTTGGCAACCCATGGTTTTGCGAGTATTTGGAGCGCTTTTTGCGCAAGGAAAGGCATCTCAGCTTGCCTCAATGGATGATTGGCCACTTGCTTGGCACGGGCTGTCGCTCAAGATACGTTCCATTTGCTTTGGATGTCGTCGGATGGTGCGGATGATTTGTTCACGCATGTCGTGTTCCTGCGAAGACTGCTCTCCCATCTCAATAGTTCTACAGTACAGCAAGCAGCATGCGTCTTCCCAATTGATCAGGTTATCTCAGAATTTGATTTTTTTATCCATCAACCTGACTTTTCCTAAAAGTCCAAAGCCCCAAAGTCCGTGTCAAAAGACAAAGGTTTGTCGGCTCTGCGGCCCATGCCGATGCCCTGAAGCCTGGGGTCAGTGGCTTCGTGCGGCACCATCTCTTCGTGCACAAGGGCCGCAAGTCCCAGCGTTCCACACGACATTACTTGAATCAAAGACCTTGGGCAAGGCGAGATTGGCGAGATTTGGAACAAAAATCGTTGGTTTTCTTGGCAGTTGGCCAGCGGCGCGTAGACGGTCGTGTGGTTTTATACAGTTTTTGTTTTTGCTCACTTTTTTTTTAAAAATCATGTTCATGTTTATATGGGTGGGGCAGGGTGGGGTGGTAAAACTACATATTTTGCAACCTCTGCCTGTCACAGCCGCTTTCAAAACTTGGCTCCATGTGAAAACCAGTGTGACAGCGCACTTGACATAGTGACCAAACACATTGAATCTCACAAAAGGACATGGCCGTCTGTGCGCCGCTGTCCTATTCCTATCAAGTCAGGATTCTGTGCGATTGGATGAGTTTTTTCTTTTTTTTTTGTTTTGTTGAGGGAGTGCACTTTGTCGGAAGGCGCTGGCATCATGTACGGCTCGGCCCAGAAGATGCTCGGGATTGGGCCAGGCCGGAAGCAGCCAAGCATCCCTTGGCTGCAGTCTGGTTTTTCTGATGTGAAAAGCAGAGAGTTCAAATTGAAAGATACTGACATTTTGTGTTTCTGTCAATGAATTTGTCACAATATGTTTGGGCTAAGTCTGAAGAAGTTGCATGTCCAGTGACACCGCACCGACAAGTCGGCAGATGTCGGCAGATGTCGGCAGATGTCGGCAGATGTCGGCAGATGTCGGCAGATGTCGGCAGGGTGGCGCGGCTGCTGGCGGGAAAGGCTGTGGGTGTCTGCTTCGGTGGCGGCGGTGCACGGGGCAATGTGCACTTCGGCGTGATCCAGGCGATGCAGGAGTTGGGGATCCCCATCGATGTGGTCTCCGGGACCTCTTTTGGCGCCTTAGCAGCTGCAATGCCACTCAGCAGAAAATCAACAGAAATCAGCAGACAATAGAAAAACGGAACAAAAACACAAAACGAATCTTGGAACCGAGAACTATGGCTGCAGGAAGAAGTCATTGCGTTACTTTTTTGAGAACAAGCGCTGCACTGATAGACTAAGACGTGACTAAGATAGAACATGAACAAAATTGCCAGCTGCAGCTGCCTGTTCTCTGTGTGAGGTATGCCATTAGTGCACCGGAGCCCAGCTCTCTGAGACGTGTGGTGAAACGGGTGATGACGACACAGACGCTCAGTTTCAAAGTTTCAACCTCCGTTCAACAAAAGCTCTACCATTTTCCACACACTGATTTCTTGCACAGTTTAGCAGAGTGTTTAAAGAGCATTCCGGGCGGGCTCACACAAATCATGTGTACACAGTTCTGTCGGTCAGTGACATTTGAAGGGCTCCCATTCCAGAAGCTGCTGTGCAAGACACCGCTGGAGTTCCGAGGTTTTCAACCCGGAAGTTGCTGATGGATCTAACTTTCCCTCGCACAGCCAATTTCACAGGTGCATTTCTCAATGCCATGCTGACCCTTGGCACTGGATTCATTGCGAGAGATGTTTTGCCATCAGTAGCTAATGATGGTGATACTGCATGCATGATACAGCATTACATAGCACTGTTGTCCTCACGTGCTCTTGTTTTGTTGAAGACGATGTCACACTGAGCCATGATGTACTTGGGAGAAGTCCATGATACTGGGCTTTCCTTCCGTTTGGCCAAGGAAGGACATCTTTGCACGTCGTCGTTGTGAAGACTTGCTGATCCCCTTTTCCTGTACCAGCACCGACATTGTGCAGTTCGAGGAGAAGGCTGGCATTCGTTGGAAAAGATTGCCATTGATTTCATGCCTTTGCAGCACAGACCCAGTATCCAACTTCCAACAGATATTGTGCATAAGTTCATATCAGTTCCAACCAAGTTTTTGGCCATTGTATAATTTTGTGAGGGATTGAGTCAATCGAGTCATATCGACAGCACATCGAGTGATATCGAGTGTGCCATCTATCAATGCTGCCAGCATCTGCCGGCGCTCTCAACGATCCGAACGCTGGCAGCGTTGTCAGGTGCATAGAGACGGACCTTTGTGGCGCGTGGTACGTGCTTCCATGAGCCTGGTGGGCATCGCACCGCCGCTGCCGCATCAGGCCGACTTAGATCGACTTAGCCAACATGCTCATAACATGCTCATAACATGCTCATAACATGCCTTGATGTGTACTGAGTGTACTGGTATGTACTGGTTGAATTTGGTTTTGACCGTTTTTGACCTTTTGGTGAGTTTGGTACAGTGGACACTGAAAGGCAGTTTTAATCTGGATGTCCAAACATTCGTTTTGCCTCCATTCCTCCAGTGAGTTATACTGCAGTCTTCCTGGGCTTTGTGAAGTGCCAGGAGCGAAGAGAAGACGGAAAAGTCACTACAACTTTGCTCGTTGATGGGGGGCCCCTTGGAGGAACACTGCAGCGCTTCCATGAGGATAAAGCTCAGAGGGTCACTGATTCAGTTTTCCAAATCATTGGTACTTTATGGTACTTTAATGAAATCTACTGGATAGTGATGGCAAGTTTGAAGTCCTTTTGGACAAGTACCAATACATCAGTTTGCAGGATCCTGCAACGGCTCAGGAACGTTTTTCATAGCCAAGTGAATCAAGTGAATCGAGAGTACCAGAAGCTTCCAGCCTATTTCGTTTGGTCGAACAGCCTTGTCCGTCGTTTCCCAAGTGTTTCTGCTTGATGTGAGGTATTCCAATCAGTATCCCATCGAAGTGTTGAAAGAACATGGAGCCGGCATTGTGATTTGCGTTGAATGCTGTCCCGACTACTCTCCGGTTTGCAACTTGGCCTTGGGGGGTTGAAGTCTGAAAGAAGGGAAGGCTACAGGCTTCCTCAGGGTGGGATGTCTTTGCTTCATGATTCTAACAAATACATTCCAATACTATATTCTGCTTTGATTAATCTGCCTACTGACCTACTGTTGTCCATGTTTTTTTGTCAGGTTCACTTCCAGCATGATTTTCCGACTTGTTGTGAATTCAGTGGTGCTGAGGGTAATGTGTCGGTGCAATGTCACTTAGAATTGAAAGCTGGCTTGGGCTGAGATCAACTCGCACATCGTCGGTAGGACATCCACGTCTTATTCAAATATATCACAATATTCATAATCAAGGCAGCGAAGGCAGCTAAGGCAACAACCGAATCACGTGAAAAAATCTGATCGTCCCAGCATTGCGGAGGCACAGACTATGGCGATGCTGTCTGGGGGGGTTTAGTAACTTTGAAGCGGCGGCTTCTGTGCTGTCGACGAAACACTGCAAACCAAGACAGAGATCCTCCTACCCAGGCGGAGATCCAGGACTTTTGTTCGTGAGGTTTGCTTGTGATGTGTTGTCGCCTGTGGTATGACGCTGTGTTGCAGCCAATGGAAGTAAAGCTTCTCAGGGCGCTGCATGTTTTAATTGAAACCTCGACCAGTTGATCTTAGCAACTGAACCATGTCCTGTTCAAACTTAACTAGTTCAAGAATCTATGAACACTGGACCAGTTCGAAAACCCATGGCAAGATAATGCCAGAGGAAATGTTCGAAGCATCCAGGTATATTTTTGGAAGTAATTTACATCGTTAGCCAACAGTTTTGAGGAGCGTCTCATGTACTTGGTGGAGGCACTCAAGGTGCAAGGGGACCCCGGGGATCTAAACCACGTGGACTCACCCGAACGGCGAAAACACTTGCATTCATATCTTGACATATCTTGACAAGATCCTCCGACTGGACTTTGACTACTTGATGAAAACGGTCAGTACTCACTTACTTGGCTTGGCATAGACGAATCAAAGTACTTTGTGTGAGAGTACAAGCAGGTCTAAGACATGAAAAGCACTGAAAAACTGCACCCCGAAGGACCGGCGAACAACCTAGATATTTTCTGTCAGATGGAACCAGGATCCTCACCGCGAACGCGCAAATCTGGTGATATCTCCAGAGCCCTGGCATTGCAGCGCGGGATGACACCCCTCGCAGACAGTTTCGGATAGTGTTTCCATGTGTTTCCGCAGTTTCCTCTTGCCTCTCCTTGCCTTTGTCAAAGCTTTGAGGATGTTTCGCCCTATGGCCTTCTGGACATGCCCAAGTACCAGGTGAAGGGAGGGGAAAAAAAGGAGGGTCTGGCTGGATTTCTTGCAGTAGAGTCCAGAATCGAACAGTATTTCCTGAACCAAAGAAGCTGCAGCCAAAGCAGCCAAAGTGCAAAGCTGTACCCTAAGTATTTCCTAAGAAGCTAAGAATCCACACAGCTCACAACACCCTGGAAGTAGTAAGTAGTATGTGCAAGTTTCTTGGCCAGGAGATCATTCAGCTTGGTTATAACACTGCCCGTGTGGCATTGGGTCAATGGCTGGCAGACGAAGCTCCTGACAGCATCCGGGAGAGCCTCAGTTGCAACGTTGCCAAAGGTGAATTGGGTGAAACAAGCCGATGATGTGCAAATAGTTAAGGTTTGGATGCTTGGCATTTCAGCCTTCTCTCAGCAAGCTTTTGCTTGTTGCAAATTATTGTGTTCCAACTCCAACAAAAGTGAGATTGTCAGAAGGAGCCTTGTTTTCCATGTTGTAACATGTTTTATCTACATCTCATGAGTCCCACGAGATCTCTCTATTTGAGAAATTCCACACACAAATTTGTCTCAGCAGGATGTGTGGCATTTCTGGTATGAATGATGGGCCCACTGGTGCTCAGCTGTTCCCAGAGCTGGGGCCCAACCTGTGCAACAATTGGGTCACCCGGGTCAGGGTGAACCGTCTATGTGAAGGTTTATGTCATTTATGACCTTAGAGAAGCTTTGACCCGCCGCAACTCGTCCCGGTCCCTACACTGACGCTTCTTTGTCATCCCCATGGCAGCTCAGGATTATCCGGATAGCAAAAGAGGAGGAAATTGCTTCCAAGTCCATCAATGAAGTGGAGCCACTCCGATGCAAAGCTACACCTAGACAGCTTAGACCAGGAGGGTTGCCATGTTTATCCATCTTCGAGTTGATCAGTTTTGGAATGACTTTTTTTAGCGTGGTGTACCAAGTCCACCTGCAATGAGATAGATACAGCTGCCCGACATACCAGCTGCAGGGCACCCCACTTCCGAAGAGCTTGATGCTAAGAGCTGCTAAGAAGAGCTGCTAAGGTATGGTTCTCGTCTAAACTATGCAACTTGGCGCAAAAATGCGACTCGAGTTGCAAGAAAGCTGTTGCTCAGCTGCAAGGCCTTGATCTTCATGCTGTGCAAGCGCCATTCCAGCCAAAACCACAAAGTATGATGTGTATCGTGATTTCTTTTGTGCCATATCATGCCATATCCTGCTCCTTGGAGCACACGTTTTTTTGCTACATTTCCCTTAAACTTGGACAATTCCTTCTCTGAAGTATTTTGTTCTCTCAGGGGCGACGGCCATATGAAATTGGGATACTGATATGGAGCCTGGAAAAACTCACGGATATTTGTTAACTGCAAAATTCGATGCCTTTCCAGAGGATTTCTCCTCCATTTGCATGGTTGCTGTGCTAAGCTGCTTTGAGTGTGAGGCTGAAGCGGAGATCGCGAGCAGCTTCTGAAGATCATGATGATGCTGCGGACTACGAAGCAGAGAGTGAGGGCTAGAATCTATTTTCAAATATAAATAGAAGCAATCAATTCTAACAATAATTTATATCTACTAATCTATCAATATATGAATATATATATATATATATAAATCAAAATGATAATAATAATAATAAAAGCAAAAATAATAATAGAAGGAATTATCATAATTAGAACAATAATAGTAATACAATTAAACATAATAATGAAATCAATAATAAAAATAAAAGGAATATATATATATAATAATAATTATATGTTATGTTATATATATAATAAAAAATAACAATAATAACAATAATAATAAAAGCAAATAATATATATATATATATTGTGATATATATATATAATAATAAAATAATAATAATAATAAATATTTTATAAAAAAATAAATTTAATAATATGAATATATCTATATATAATGATATATATTTATACATAATATAAAATATAATAATAAATTTCAATAATAATGATAATAATAAAAATGATATATAATAATATAAATAAGAATATATATATATAATAAAATTTGTAATATAGATTTAAACAATGTAGTATCATATATAATAATATATATAGTATATGTAATAATATAGATAATAATATAGATAATAATATAGATAATAATATAGATAATAATATAGATAATAATATAAATAATAATATATAGATAATAATATATAAATAATAATATATAAACAATAATAATAATAATATATATATATATATGATAATATATAGATAATAATATATAGATAATAATATATATAATAATATAAATAATAATATAAATAATATATAAACTAATTATATATATTACTACTAATATTACGATCTAGCCTGACCCAGAGCGCGTGCGCGCAGTTTCTCGAGGCCAATTTTCCCAAAAATCTGCTACCTTTTTGGGAAAATTGGCGAATACAAACTTAGTCTGCGCGAATACAAACTAAGTCTGTGCTTCCTGAGCCCTCTGCGCGGAGGTCGAAATTTTACTACTATTTTGGGAAAATCATTTTTGATTTTCCCAAAAAAGTGTTATTTTTTTGGGAAAAATTCTCTTCTCCCCAGTCAGTGTCCCACTAAGCAAATGCAGTACGGTCGGTCAGGGTCGGTCGGGGGTTCGATTGCCCCCTGGTCCAGTGTCGCTCGGTATTCAGTTGTGTTTGAGCATGTGTCTTCTGAGTTTCCCCCGTAAGTCTCTCATGGATCAGTTGAGCTTTTGTTTTTCGTTTCCGTTCTTCTGCATGTACCGCATGCGTCTATCACTCTTTTGAGTGCACTTTCGGCCCCACTGTCGCTCGGTCGATCTCTCCTGCATCAGTTGCGCTTTCGTTTTACGTTTCCGTTCTTCTGAATGTACCGCATGCGTCTATCACTCTTTTGAGTGCACTTTTGGCCCCACTGTCGCTCGGTCGATCTCTCCTGCATCAGTTGCGCTTTCGTTTTACGTTTCCGTTCTTCTGAATGTACCGCATGCGTCTATCACTCTTTTGAGTGCACTTTTGGCCCCACTGTCGCTCGGTCGGTCTTTCAGTTCCATTCGAAAAAGGGTCTTCTGGGAGCTTTGGTTTTGCGTCCACTGTCGCTCGGTAGGTCTCTCATGGATCTGTTGTTGTTGTTGTTGCTGTTGTTGTTGTTGTGTTGGTGTTGTGTGTGTGTTGTTGTTGTTGTGTTGTTGGTGTTGTTGGTGTTGGTGTTGGCGTTGGCGTTGGTGTTGCGTTGGTGTTGTTGTTGTTGTTGCTGTTGTGGTTGTGGTTGTGGTTGTGGTTGTGGTTGTGGTTGTTGTTGGTGGTGGTGGTGGTGGTGTTGGTGTTGCTGTTGGTGTTGGCGTTGGCGTTGGCGTTGGAGTTGGTGATGGTGATGGTGTTGGCGTTGGCGTTGGCGTTGGCGTTGGGCTTGGTGTTGGTGTTGGTGTTGGTGTTGGTGTTGGTGTTGTTGTTGTTGGTGGTGGTGTTGTTGTTGTTGTTGTTGGGGTTGTTGTTCTGGTTGTTGTTCTGGTTGTTCTTCTGGTTGTTGTTCTGGTTGTTGTTCTGGTTGTTGTTCTGGTTGTTGTTCTGGTTGTTGTTCTGGTTGTTGTTTTGGTTGTTGTTTTGTTATTGTTTTGTTGTCGTTTTGTTGTTGTTTTATGTCGTTTTGTTGTTGTTTTGTTGTTGTTTTGTTGTTGTTTTGTTGTTGTTGTTGTTGCTGTT
>CAMXCT020000921.1:117928-151722 GCA_947184155.2 Cladocopium goreaui
TTCCTGAAAGTTGCTCCGGACAGCTTGCCAAAGCTGCTCCCCAAAGCGGTTCCCCGAAGCTGCTTCCCAAAGCTGTTCTCCAAAGCACCTCTGCAAGCTTCAAACCTGTTCCCCAAAGCTAGTCTCCAAAGCTGCTCCTCAAAGCTGCTCCCTAAAGCTGCTCCCCAAAGCTGTTCCCCGGCGCTGCTCCCCAAAGTTATGCCCAAAGTTGTTCTCCAAAGCTGTTGCCCTAAAGCTGCGATTCTGCAAACCTATTTACCAAAACGTCTCCCCAAAGCCATTCTGCAAAGCGGTTCCCGAAAGCTGCGCCCCAAAGTTGCTAAGCCTGCCCCCGAAAGTTGTTTCCGAAAGCGGCTTCTAAAAGTTGCTTTCTAAAGCTACTCCCCAAAGCTGTCGTTCTTCAAAGCAACTGTCCGTCAATGCTGCTGCAATGCCGCAAAGTTGCTCCCCACAGTTGCTCCCCAACTTCCGAAAAAACACCTCTGCAAAGCGGTTGCCCCAAAGCGGCTATGCTTCAAACCTGTTCCCCAAAGCGGCTATGCTTCAAACCTGTTTCCCAAAGCTATTCTCCAAAGCGACTCCCGAAAGCTGCTCCCCAAAGTTGCTCCCCAAAGCTGCGGTTCTTCAAACCTGCCGTGCAAAGCTGCTCCTCAAAGCTGCTCCCTAAAGCTGCTCCCCAAAGCTGTTCCCCGGCGCTGCTCCCCAAAGTTGTGCCCCAAAGCTGTTCTCCAAAGCTGTTGCCCCAAAGCTGCGGAAAGCTGCTCCCCAAAGTTGCTGCTGCCCGAAGCTGCCAGCTGGTCTGGAAAGCTGTCCAAAGTTGCTCCCCAAGGCTGCTGCCCAAAGCTGTTCCCCGGCGCTGCTCCCCAAAGTTGTGCCCCAAAGCTGTTCTCCAAAATTGTTTCCCTAAAGCTGCGATTCTGCAAACCTGTTCACCAAAACGGCTCCCCAAAGCCATTCTGCAAAGCGGCTCCCGAAAGTTGCTCCCGAAAGTTGCTACTGAAAGCTGCTCCCCCGAAGTTGTTTGTAAAGCTGCCCCCGAAAGATGCTGTTCTTCAAAGCAATTGTTCCTGAAAGTTGCTCCGGAAAGGTTGCCAAAGTTGCTTCCAAAAGGTGCTGTCCAAAGCTATTGCCCGAAAGCTGCGATTCTTCAAATATATACCCTAAAACGTATCCCCAAAGCTATTCTGCAAAGCGGTTCCCGAAAGCTGCTCCCGAAAGTTGCTACTGAATGCTGCTCCCCGAAGTGGTTTGTGTACAGGCAGATCTAGGAATAAATTGAGGACATGCCGTTGTAGATTGCGGCTTGCAATTCTTGGGGCGCAACAATGAACAGCCATGCGGTCTACACCGAGGGCACCGCCACAGGGTTAACATGACTAAATGTGTAGCCATATGAAAATATACGACTGAATTGGTTGTGTAACTTCATTCCGCTAGCTTGGCGACACTATATCAGCGGCCTTTTTCCAATGCAAAGTCAGCGGCACCAAAAAGACACTCGTACCCACGACCAGCAAGCTTGAAATATTTGTGGGCCCTCTGGTGAATTCAAGAGAGCGACAGTCGTATGCGGTAAATTCAAAATATCGGAAACGCAAAACAAAACCCAAAATTTGTATTCGTGAAGTCCCAAAATTGTGGTAAATTTTTGGGAAAATTCGGCTCGGGGTGAAAGTCCCAAAATAGTGGCAAATTTTTGGGAAAATTGGGCTCGGGGTTAAAGTGCCAAAATTGTGGCGATATCCGCGTATGCACCAAATTCAGGAGATATATTGAACGACATTGGACCAGGGGGGAATCGAACCCCCGACCAACCCTGACCGACCGTACTGCATTTGCTTAGTGGGACACTGACTAGGGAGAAGAGAAATTTCTCCAAAATAGTAGTAAAATTTCGACCTCCGAGCAGTGGGATCAGGAAGCACAAATTGAGTTTATATTCTCACAAACTAAGTTTGTATTCGCCAATTTTCCCAAAAATCTAACAGATTTTTGGGAAAATTGGCCTCGGGAAATTGCGCGCGAACGCTCTGTGAAAGGCTAGATCGTAATATTAATAGCAATATATTTTATCAGGT
This sequence comes from Cladocopium goreaui, assembly GCA_947184155.2. Classification (NCBI taxonomy): domain Eukaryota; class Dinophyceae; order Suessiales; family Symbiodiniaceae; genus Cladocopium; species Cladocopium goreaui. The sequence goes on from CAMXCT020000921.1 coordinate 120,007, forward strand.
CAAATCCAATTTAAAAAATTTAATAATATGAAAATTTCTTATTTCAATTTCCTCTAAGATTCCATATTTCGGCAATTCCTCATCTTCTAAAAAAAATTATTATAATAATAATAATATTATTTGTCAGTTTACCAACTTGCCCTCCGGGCAGTTTGCAACTGAAACCACCTGTCATGCACCAACTTGCCTGCCAGGTATATGTCCGTGACCACCACCTTTGGGTCAAATGCCCTTTGCCAGGTGGGTGGGTAAAACAACCGTGAGCGATGGCTTCGAAAACAGGCTGACTTCGTGCGCTTGCCTGACTGAACCTTTTGCAGCAACTTCGTGGGTGCTGAACCGCTGATAAAGCTACATTGGTAGCGGAGCGCCTGTTTGCGTTCCAACCACTGCGCTGCTCCAACTACAACCTCTAACCTTCATCATAACCTCCAACCTCACCCTGGATTCCTTCAAGGGGAACTTCCTCTACCTGTTGCTCGAGCTGCACGCTCTTAACGAGAACTATGACAACTTCGAGTTCTGGAAAGACTGGAACTGAGCTGGATACCCAAAGCCTTCGGGACAGTTTCATCCCGACCTTTGATGGTACCACCACTGGGTACCGAGAATGGCGAAAGCGGATAGTGATCTACACAAAGAAGATGGAGCTTTCGAAAAGAACCCAAGAAGCTGTGTTGAACCTGTTAGGATCACTCCAAGGCACTGCTTGGAGAATCGTCGGAGACTTTGACCTGAACAAGGTGAACGACCCTGAAGCCTTTGAGAATATCCTCAAACAGCTCGATGCAGCCTTCCAGTATGACAACAAAGTTGAGATGCCAGCCGACTTCACGGCCTACTTTGACTCTGCAGGCCGACGTCCCGGCCAATCCTTGCTTCAGTTTGTGACGGAGCATGACGAAAAGCTGAGACGCCTAGAGAAGCACAAGGTTGTCCTTCCTCCTGAAGTTCAAGGTTGGTATTTGCTCAACCGTGTCAATCTCAGCCGAGAACAGAAACAGATGGTGATGACCCAGGCCAACACGCTGAAAAGAACCAAGATCCAAGAGTCGATGTTTGCCATCTTGGGTCAGGACTACAAGAGTGGCCATGGAATTCCCAACTCCCGATGGTCTATGCGATCTTCTGGAAAAGGTCGTGGTTACTGCGCTGATGATGAGACCGTGGAGTCCGTCGCTGATGACTGGGCCGACTGGGATGAAGATGACTATGGGTACTATGAGTATGACGAGGACGACACCAACTGGCAGGACTATGAGTTTGACTATGATGCGGCGTACTACGAAGATGATGCTGGCAACCATGATCCTACGCTGGACTATGAGTTCGACGTCGCCGAGTACGACTCCTGCTATGCCTCATACCTTGATGCCCGGAAGAGATTTAACGACTTGCGAATGGCCCGCGGATTTCTCCCTGTGGTCGCCTTGGACCCTACAGCCTCTTCTTCGGGTGCGTCACCAACTCAGATGCCGCTGCAGTCCAACAAGGGCAAGGGCAAGAAAGGTAAGTCAAAGGGGAAGGGCAAGAACAACTTCAGGCCGCCACGGCCACCTATGAAAACACCTGATCCTCGAGGACGTGCTCAAGCTGCTCTTCACGCCCCATGCCTGCGTTGCGGATCGTCGTCCCATAAGACGGCCAACTGCACTCAGGGTTCCAAAGCAACTCCAAAGTCAGCACCAACTGGCAATGCTGCGAAACGCCAAGCTGTGGAGAGCATGGCCTTCCAACTTGAAGGCGGCATGGTGATGTTTGAAGATTCCACAGGTGCTGAACGACCTGACTGTGCGATGATGGACCCTGGAGCTTCGTCCTTCCTCATGGGCATGGGACCGCTGATGCGATACCTCGAGCACCTGGGCAAGCTTGGATTTCCGATCAACCAGATCAAGTTCAAGAAGGCAGATCGCACCTTTTACTTTGGCGGCGATCACAAGGCTGTCAGCAACTGGACAGTCCACTTGCCGATCTACCTCAACAACAAGTTTGATCTGGTCCAAGCCTTTGTACTTCGAGGGGAAACACCCATGTTGCTTGGCCGCCCCATTGCCAAAGCAATTGGACTAACTGTGGACTTCCTCAACGATCGACTGCGATACAATGATGGTGAATGGCGTGCTGCAACTTTGGGCAGACACATGGAATACCTGCTGCCTCTGACTGAGGACTACGACCCTTCCATCGACATCAACAACCCTGAGTTTGACTTGGTGCTTGAAGATGAGAAGGGCCCTGACTTTAACTTGGACGAGTTCAAGGAGTCTGAAGAGATCTATCTGACTGAGGATACAGTCATTCCTGAAGGCTCCAACGTCCTCAAGACCAAGCAGCTGAAGTCCTTAGACACCTCAGTGCTGACCCAATTCAATGCAGCAAAAGCCTACATCTCACAGACCTTGCGCGACATGGACTTTCGTCAACCGAGGCAACTGTGGGAAGTCTACTGTGGCGAAAGCCGTATGACCAAGATTGCCGCCTCCCTGGGCATGGATACGCAGCACTTCGGCCTCAACAATGGTTGGAATTTTTCCTACAAGTCCCACCAGCGCGAGTTCATGAAGCTGCTGGATGAACACCAACCAGAAGAAGTGTTTTTGTCGCCCACCTGTGGACCTTGGTCTCCGATGCAGAATATCAATGCCAAGACGCCGCAGCGTCAAGAGTAACTTCAACAACTACGAAATTGGCATCACAGAGTTCATTTGTATTTTTGCAGAAGAATTTACTTGAAACAGGTCAACGAGGGCCGACATGCTCACTTGGAGCAACCTTCACTGGCCTTATCATGGCGCACCAGCGCATTGTCAACCTTGCCAGGCCACCGAGCCAAGTTCAGCCAATGCCAGTACGGCGCAATGTGCAAAAATGACGACGAGCAATGGCTGCCAGTCCGAAAGGACACAATCCTCTTGACTACGAAGCTGGCCGTGGCCCAAGTGATGAATCGACAATGCCCTGGCGACCATCAACACTGTCGTTTTGAAGGGTCACTTCGCGGATTTCAAGTGCATCGCACAACCTACATGGAGAACTACCAGCCCGCTATGGCATCAACTCTTGCGGCAGCCATGGCAACACCTGAAGCCCCACACAACTGGGAACATGGCTATGCTGTGCAAGAGATCACCGAGTACGTTGGCAAGCTCGTGGAACTCCATGTCGAAGGCAAGTCTGCAACCCTTCGGGTTGTGCAGAAGCTCCATAGAAACCTTGGACACCCTTCAACGGCATCTTTGGTTGAACTTTTGAGTTCCAGAGGTGCAAGCCCTGATGTTTTACAAATTGTTGGTTCCTATGTTTGCTCAGCATGTCAGCGCTACAAGAAACCCAATCAAACTGCACCATCTACTTTGGCCAAAAGCGACCACTTTAACCAACGACTTCAAGCTGATGTCTTTTGGATCAAAGATGGTGACAAGAAATTTGCGGTTCTTTCGTGCGTTGACTCTGCCACCAAGTACCAGACTGCAACCTTAGTGCCTGATGAGAAAACCTCCAACTTGATAGCTGGTTTGGAAAGATGCTGGATTGCCCATTTTGGGCCACCTGAAACCCTTGTCACCGACGAAGGCAGGGGATGGCTTTCAGACCCAATGGCCTTGCGGACTGATGAGCACTCGATTCATCATGATGTTGCTCCTGGAGAAGCTCACACACGACTGAGTCTTGTGGAACGGCGACATGCAGTTCTGCGAAAGAGTATTGAGGTCTACATGCAAGATCTACAACTTCATGGAGCTGATGGCATCAGGTCTGCCCTGACCTACATAGTGCCGCAACAAAATGCTCAGCCCACAGTTTCCGGCTACAGCCCTTCACAATGGCTTTTGGGGTATCAACCACAGGTCAATGGACTTTTGACTTCAGACCAGATTACCCCTGTGCACTTAGCCGGAGGCCACTCCTTTGAAGATACTTTGATGCGTCGCAATGCAGCCAAGTCAGCCCTTCAACAAGCTGACACTGACCATCGACTTCGCCGTGCCCTTCTCAGAAGATATGCCGGCGCCAACATACGACTTGCTGTTGGTCAGACATGTTTTTACTGGCGTGATGCTCAACAAGCAGATCTTGTCAAAATCAGATGGCGTGGACCAGCAAAGGTTCTCATGGTTGAGGATGATGAGCAAGGCAACGCTTCAACCTACTGGATTTGCCACAAGACCCAGCTTTTGCGCTGTGCTCCTCACCATTGCCGCCCTGATTTCCGACAGATCACCAACAACGTGGTGGACAATCTGCTTGAAGCCAAAGAAGTTCTACGACAAGTCAAGTCTCGTGGTGTGACAAGGTTCCTGGACTTGAATCGCTTGAATCGTCAACACATTGACGACATCAATGAGGATGAAGAGATGATCTCCGACCACGAGGCCGATGACTATGTGCCAGAGGCCAAGCGTCGTCGACTTGCTGGACTTCAAGATGGAGCTGAAGGTGATGATGACTACGAGCCATCAATTGCCGATGATGATCCTCGTGATGATGATCAACCTCCTGATGATGGTTATCACCCGTCCCCTGGACTTATGGGACTTCCAGAAGAATTACCTTCGTCCCCTGGACTTTTGGGACAACATGATGGACTTTCTCCGTCCCCTGGACTTATGGGACCACCAGCTCCAATGGCTGATGAACCTCCTCTACCTCCAACGTTGCCAATCAACAACAACGACGAAGTGGAGCCCTCAGCAGAAGTTTTTCCTCCAACACCAGCAGCTGGTCAAGCTTTAGACCCTGCAACTACTGAGAGATTTCAAGTTCCATAACAAGAGACTTTTGAGCAACGACGAGCACGAGTTGACCGCCAAGAAACTTTGTCTTTTAGACCCCGCAGGCCACAACTTCAAAGCTCTCATGGAGCTACTCCATATGATCGTCCAGCACGTGGCGATGATGATGCTGCGAATATGGCTTTCAATGCGGAGGACATGGAACAAAATTCACTGCCTAGTGACTGGTGTTTCAAGCCTGAGACTGGCTACTTTGAGGTGCCCGAGTACGTGATTTCTGGGAGCTGAAAGCTGGATGCCTCCTATGACATCACTGCCACCAACGGCGCACTCTTTTCGACCCTGCTGGCAGCTCAGACATACCAGTTCCACTTGACAAACTTGACAATGTCAGGGTCACCATTCACTTTGACCGTGACGGCAGTGCCAAGACCTTCACTAATGATTTCAGAAATCCTCAGTATCATGACAAGGACCTGTGACAGCATCAATTGTCATCTATATGGAAGGACATCACAGTTTTTCAAATCAATGCTGAAACCAGAAAAGAGCTCAACATGTTTTCCAGTGACAGCAACCTCAGCTACCACGTTCAGAATGCAAAGAAGGTCGCCCAAGGCCTCAAGAACCAATATCAACGACAACAACGTCGAGATGTCACTAAAAATACTTGAACCAAATTGAAAGAGAAATGTTCCACCAAGCGAAGGTGAAAGAACTTCGCAGTTTTTTTGAATGTGGGAGTTTAGCACTGCAGAAGAAGCCACACCAGAGAGAACACTTACAAGCAGGATTCTTTTGAAATGGAGTCGCAATGCTGATGGTAGCCCTCGTGCAAAAGCACGACTTGTTGAGCGTGGTTTCAATGATGTGGACGCGCTCATGGGCAACCTAGAAACAGCGTTACCAACCACCAGCCGACTTTCAAGATCCCTCCTGCTCTCTGTTTCCGCCAACTTGCGATGGCGAGCTTGGTCCGCAGATGTTAGCACTGCCTTCCTTCAAGGCCTACCTCAAGAACGAAAACTATGGCTGAAGCTTCCCAACGAAGCCTTGCAGATCCTTGGAGCCACTGCCAACACAAGGATGTTTTTACGAAAGCCAGTTTATGGCCAACTTGATGCTCCTAGGAGATGGTTTTTGGAAGCAGTCCGCCGACTGAAAAGCCTTGGTTGGCAACAACATGCGCTTGACCCGTGCTGTTTTTGTTTGTACGACTTCAAGAAGGAGTCAAGCCCAACGCTTGTGGGGATGCTGTGTCTTCACGTTGATGACATGCTTGCTGCCGGAGACCCAAACTCCAAAACCTATGTGGATGCCGAAACTGCCCTGAAGAAAGCCTTTGACTTCAGGACCTTCGAGACTGATGAGAAGACCCTGGAGTACTGTGGCGTGAAACTTGAAAGGCATGACCACTGCTGGAAGGTCAATCAACATAACTACATCCAGAAGGTCAAGCCCGTGACCATACACAAAGGCCGTACGGCCGAAGATGAGATGAACGACCATGACAGGTCACAACTTCGAGCTCTTCTTGACTCACTGCAATGGCCTGCCGTTCAGACTGCACCGCACTTATAGTGTTCTGCAAGCCTGATCAGTGGCCAGCAGAAAACAGGTAAACTACGTGCGGTGATTGAAGCCAACCAACTGCTGCGCTTTGCAAAACAAAATAGCGATGTCAAGCTCAACTATGAACCCCTGGACATTGACTCACTTGCCGACTTAAGGCTCTGTGCAATGTTTGATGCTGCCCATGGAGTCCGAGAAGATGCCACGTCTCAGGGTGGCTACCTGATCTTCGTCGTGCCTAAGAAGATCTTTGAAAAGGAGACATCCTACCACTTGATAGAGTAGCGCAGCTTCAAACTCCCCAGAGTGGCAAGGTCAAGTCTGAGTGCTGAAGCTCAAGCTTTTGGCCAAACAGCGGACATGGTAAAATTCATATGTCGATATTGGATTTGCCTCTTCAACCCTCCTTCAAAGCTGAAAGAATGCCTGGACCAACGATCTGACCTCGAGCCCGTCATGATCACCGATGTAAAAGCTCTCTATGACAGCTACAACAAAGAAGGTTTAACTGGCTCTTCGTCCGTTGACAAAAGGACGTCTCTGGAGATACGAGTTGGAAAAGAACAACTACAAGCTTTGGGTGGTGTTTTGAAATGGATGAGCAGCGAAAAGCAGTTCGCTGATGGTTTGACAAAGAGTTCTACCAGAACTTTGCTGGCTGACCGACTTCGACATCATCGACAGAAGCTGGTGTGGGACCCATACTACACTAGCGCGAAACGCAAAGATGCTGCAGAAAGAGAAGCAAGCCGCAATGAGTTTGCGAAAGGGAAGGAATCCAATCAACATCAACCTCATTCTCAACCTCTCACTTCACCTTCACCTACAACACAACCTCAACATGGACGCATGGATGATGGAAACTATGAGCTGCAGATCCCTGAGGACCCTGCCGAGCTCTACATAACTAATAATGAGAACATGGATGAAGAGACCTACGAACCTGCGTATGACGACATCCATGTCGAGCACTATGAGCCTGTCGAGGCCTACGTAGCAACCACAAAGAATGCCAAGGTAATAAAGTATGTCATCGCGTGGCTGACCTGGTTGCCTACGACCTCTGCAATGCATGCAGCTCCGGACCATGAACATGGACAGAGCGGAATTTGGATTTTCGCCATTTTGGCGATGATGCTCCTTTGCCTCCTCCTTGGACTTTGGCTGGGTGCTCGATACGAGCGACTGCGCCTGCAACAGGCAATGGACCGTGCCTATGCCCACGTGGACCAACTCCAACGAGAAGGTGCAGAACAAGCGGATTTGATTCGCCGACTTCGGTGTCAATGCTATGATGTGGCTAGCCGCCGCAACGAGATCGCGAATGAACTGAAAGAAACAAGACGCAACGCCAACGTGATGGCGATTATGCTGGCCTCTCAAATCGAAGCAATTCGATTTCTACAAGCAAGAACCGATAGACTTCGAAGCCTGATAGCCAACCACCAACTCAAATCGAAGCAATTCGATTTCTACAAGCAAGAACCGATAGACTTCGAAGCCTGATAGCCAACCACCAAGCTCCGTGCCCGCTTGGCGACACAGTCCTTGTGTAGCCGACACTGGACGGCTCACCGAGTTTTCACTGGATGATAATACCGAAGATTCTAGGAGAGAGCAATTTTTCTTTTCACCTAACCCATGAGGCTCTTTTTAACAACTGCCCGTGTCAGTTTACCAACTTGCCCTCCGGGCAGTTTGCAACTGAAACCACCTGTCATGCACCAACTTGCCTGCCAGGTATATGTCCGTGACCACCACCTTTGGGTCAAATGCCCTTTGTCAGGTCGGTAGGTAAAACAACCGTATGCGATGGTTTCGAAAACAGGCTAACTTCGTGCGCTTGCCTAACTAAACCTTTTACAGTAACTTCGTGGGTACTAAACCGCTAATAAACCTACATATTCAATATATTTTAGAATTTAATTTTATTTATATACATATATATTATTTCCAACGTAATTTCCATTAAAAAAAAATATTAAAAATATATTTATATAATTAATAATATATCTTTCTTCCCCCCTATAATATATCCTTATTATTATATCTTTAATTTTACCTTTAAAGATCGAAATTATAATATCATTCGTATAAAAATATTCCAATAAATAATTATTCATAATATATTTTAAAATTAATATTTCAAAATAATAATTCGTATTCAAAATTCTTTACATTTTCCGATTTAAATTCATGCCCTCCAAAATCATAAAAATATTATTTTTTTCCCAATTATAATATATATTTTAGTTCATAAATTTTTAAAACATATATTATTATATTATTTTTCATTACGTTAAATTTTTGTTATAATTTATATACGGATATTTATTATTGTTTATTTATGATTATTTATTTATTTATCTTAGGTATAGTCCGTTATTTCTAAAAAATATAAAATTAAGATAGGTTCAAAAAAATTATATAAAACATATCAATCGTGATTTGTCAAAAGTTGTTATTTCCCAAAGTTGCTCCCCAAAAGTACTCCCTAAAGCTGCTTCCCAAAGTTGGTCCCCAAAGCTGCTTCGCAAAGATGCTCCTCAAAGTTGCTCCCCAAAGCGCTCCCCAAAACTATCGGGAAAAATTTTAACATAAATTGTGTTGGGATTTCCGAGTTGCCGCATCGCGCACGCAGTGCTATCCCTTCCCGTAATATTCGTAGTAATTATGTATATTATTATATGTATTCCTTATGATTAAATTATATGATATAAGTTTGTCATATGATTGTAATTTGATATTATCTCATATATCTTATTTTGAGAGAGGGAGACATAGATCCGATCGACCAGGCTTAAGGGCGATACCAAAATATGCATCTCGAGGATTCTTGTTTGTTGCCGACATGTGGCACCTGTCAGCATGACTATCCTCAGACTCCAGCAATGCTGCCCAGCAAAAGGTGAATTCAAGTATAGCAAACATTCACTTCTCATGACGACTGTCAAACAACAGGTTTGTCACACATGCATGCTCAAAATGCTTGAAATTTATGACTTCACTCTCAGTTTGCATTGAGCGGCAGTGCTTCTCTTGCTCATCTGCATGAGCTAAATGTGCCAAGCTGGACTTGCAGAAGCCCTTTCCGGTCGCACATGCCGTGCAACTGACGCAATGAAACATCGCACCCAAAACTCATGCGACTCACCATCCAGGCTGTCCCCATTGCTTGCCACCACCTTTTCCTCCCCAGTTGCCACAACCGCAGCCGCATCCACATCCACAACCTCCACAGCCGCCCATCCCTTGACAACCACAGCCGCATCCAGGACAACCCCCACAGCCTGGACCGGGTCCACAGCCAGGACCTCCAGGCCCACAGCCTCCACAACCCATGCCGCTGCATCCCATGCCACTGCTGCAGCCTGGACCCCCCATGCCGCAGCCGCCGCAGCCGCAGCCGCAGCCACAGCCGCCTCCGCAACCACAACCGCCACAGCCACAGCCGCAAGCTCCACACCCTCCACAGCTAGGTGGGCCACAACCGCAACCCCCGCAGCCAGGGCCAGGGCCGCAGCCTTTGCCTGCCCAAAGTCACACGTTGGCATAATGCCAAGTACATTGATACTTGATACATCTTGATACACTGCATGATTTGACCATCCATGGCTGCAAGGAACACATCTATGATCCAGTATATGTAATAGTAATATAATGTAATATTTTCACCAAAATTGAAATACACCCCACATTTGCGATCACAACAATTGCACATGCGGCTTGCCATTGCTTTGCCTCCAGCCAAACCAGGGCTTAAGTTCAACGGCAGGGGTGGTCGAGGGACTCCCGCCAAGCCACCGCCACAGCTCGGGGGCGGCGGACACATGCCTGTTTCAAGGTGCCACTTGCTTTGAATTTTCGGATTGGTAGCACTGTAGCACCAGTGAAACGTGCAAGCATGACCCAACGATGCTGAAAGAACACACCTTGTAATTGAGAGCATCAGCTCAAGGACATCCTAAATTTGGAACAAAATCTAACCTCAGAAAGTAATGAATGATGCTGAATTTCTCACAAATCACCCCAACACTATGGCAACCGGCCTCCAAGTGGTGGCAAGCTGTTTGGTGGTCGTCCCATTCCCATGGGTGGCCTGGCAACGGGTCATTGGTCGTGGGATTTCTTTGTTGCCAGGACTGCTGCACTGAAGCTGTTCATCCAACCCGTCCCTCCCATGCACCCTCCCACCTTGGGCCACCGCCCTGCAAACCCAGAGCACGGATGGCCAAAGCTAGGCTTTGAAATGTCATGTTTGAAGGTAGAACAGTTTTATTTTTCACCAGAAGCGTAATGCCCCCAAGAACTCTACCTGTGTACCTTGGTTTTTGAGGATTGGCACCGCAGAGCTCAAAAATGTGGACCCAACTGTGTGCAAGCTTATCCAACACAAACCATTCAAGGTCAGCCAATGGTTACATGGTGCATGCTGCAGCCCAATCAAGTTCCGGAGGCAAACATCCCAGCTTCCAAACCTTGTTCCCAAACTTCTCGACAATTTTCGCCTCAGTGCCAGCTTACTGATGATGCGCTGAGATCTTGTTGGAAACCCATCTCCACATGGTAATAGATCGTGAGGCGACACAGATTTTGAATACTACATTGATAGAAGAACGCAACCGCAACGGGCTTAATGACGACTCAACACACCTGGGAAGCATTCCTTGTGATACACCCAGACAGACACACACACACTCACAAACACACATACACCACACTTATCACGAACAACAAATACAATTGACCCAGAAAACCAATAGACGATTGGATTGTAGTCCGAAGCGCTGTTTTCTGGTACACTGTTCTGCCCCAAAAATCGAACAAATAATCCATGGAAAAAGCAAGGCTCCCCCATACATTGTTGCCACCCAGCACCCGCAGCCCATCAACAAGTCGCATTTATGAGATCCTCCGCTTTCTGCACTTGTTCAGCTGAGCCAGGACCAAGGATGATCTGAAGTCACCGCAAATGGAAGTGGTTGTGATGACTGGGCTACCAGCGCTACAGGTTTGGGTCTATTTTGAACCTCTGAAAGGCTTGCACCTAGAAAGGTCGCCGTTCTTAGTTTACTACTCGACATGGAAGCAGCCTGTCATGCAATCTAAGTCTAAATCAACCTTTGCAATGCAGTCTGCACGACTAAATTTCCCTCCATTGTAAAGCAATCCACAAACAGTCTAAACCAAAAGCCAAACGTACACCTTAGCCTTACAGGGTTGGCGGCGTGGAACAAGTGTGGTCAAACTGATCTCATTTTGGTCAAATGACAGCATTACAGCTAGCAGCTGCCAAGTGACCGTGGCGCCCTCTCCGGATTGGCTCTGGTCCTTGGTCAATGATGCAATCACTCTGAGGCAGCCAGCCGTTAAGCTTAAGGTCAGATCATGACACATTCCAAACAAATGTGTTTGATGAATATCTATGTTGTGATAGATGGATGGATGGATGGATGGATGGATGGATGGATGGATCGATAGATAGACAGACAGATAGATAGGTAGATAGATAGATAGATAGATAAAGAGATAGAGAGATAGAGAGATAGAGAGATAGAGCGATAGAGAGATAGAGAGATAGAGAGATAGAGAGATGGAGAGATGGAGAGATGGAGAGATGGAGAGATGGAGAGATGGAGAGATGGAGAGATGGAGAGATGGAGAGATGGAGAGATGGAGAGATGGAGAGATGGAGAGATGGAGAGATGGAGAGATGGAGAGATGGAGAGATGGAGAGATGGATGGATGGGTGGATGGGTGGATGGATAGACAGAGAGAGAGAGAGAGATAGAGAGATAGAGAGATAGAGAGATAGAGAGATCGAAAGATAGAGAGATAGAGAGATAGAGAGATAGAAAGATAGAGAGATAGAGAGATAGAGAGATAGAGAGATAGAGAGATAGAGAGATAGAGAGATAGAGAGATAGAGAGATAGATAGATAGGTAGATAGATAGATAGTTAGATTAGATACAGCATCAATCTCAGTATCAAACCAGTACAGAACATCACATAAACAAAACCTTCAATATCACCTTGAATGCAATAAGTCAATATCCCAAAGGACACCGAGCACATGTCTCCGTTCTCAGCTGTACCAACAGAAGCAATGACTGTCTTTCAATCCGATTACCTAATATACACCCGTGCCCAACCTGGTTTAATCAAGCTGATTCTGAGGCCAAGGCGATTTGAATCTGACACCCAGCTTCGGAAGTCATCATCCTGAAACAAACCATTTTTTCTCAGCAGGGTCAAGCCATAGCTCCACCAAAAATTGCAAGTTCTTAATCCGGCCAAATCCATATCTTTGTATCCCCTCACTGAAGGAAATATCTGTTGGGAAATCAAAAGCTTTACGAACTCAAAGCATCATAAGCAAAGAGCATTTTAGCGCTGAAGAGATAGCCGCAAACATGGAGAATCAAAGCGTTCCCACAGGATACATGCACACGACCTGATGACTTCGCCGCCCTTGCCGATCAAGCTGCCAACATGGGCCTGTGCGAATCACTGTGTAGTTATGTCTGCTCCCAAATTGATTGAAGGCAATGTTTGACCATGTTTCACAAATCTGCACGGAAACATCACTGAGGTGCAGGAATGCCAAACGTCAACTCTGATACACTTCAAATGTGGAAAGGATCAACGGTGCAGCATTGTGCCTTCTCCACCCTCATCTCCTGCAACAGCTGAGCTTTAGCAGCTTCGAAGCTTGCAACACACCAGAAATCCGAAGGTCGGAATCTGAAACTCATAAGTTCCTAGGATATCCCAAGGATATCCCAAGATCCCCCCCCAAAAAAAAACACCAAGCTGAACCGCACCCTGGTTTCACTGCCAGCAGGCGTTGGCAGCGGCTGGGCCATACCTGGGATCTAGACGCTGAATCCGAACTCGAAGTTGAATATACGGTAAATCATTTGGCATCTTGGAAAATTGCAATCCATTCTAAAAAGTCTGAATATATGTATGTATGTATGTATGTATGTATGTATGTATGTATGTATGTATGTATGTATGTATGTATGTATGTATGTATGTATGTATGTATGTATGTATGTATGTATGTATGTATGTATAACTTTGGTTCATTTTACAATATCTCCTATTCAATTCTTCCATCTACCAAACAAAATTTCATTAAATTAAACGAAATTCCATGTATGTCCTTTAGCTATGTTCCCGGCCTCCACCGCCACCTTTGTTGCCACCACCGCCGCCGCCTGTTCTGCAACTTTCTGCAGTGCTGAAACAGATTGGAATCGTTGTCATTGCACAACAAACATGCTGTAGTCTTAGCTTTGGGATCTCAGTACTATGCCAACTAGGCAGTTAAGTTTTGTCCAATTCTATGGGCCTGCGATCTTCTCATTGATGAGACGCTCAGCTGTGTCAAGGTCGCCCACGACATTTTTAATGCTGGTGACAATGGCCTCATAGGCGCCAAAAACTTCAGCTCCCACAACTTATCAACCAAGTTCAACCAGATTCAACCAGTATCTGTTGAACTTGGCATCCAAAGGTCAACTTAGTCAACTTCGATACTGCGATCACAAAGAACTATGAGTTTCAGCAGCTGTTTGGCATGATCTTCTTAAGGTTCCAACGTAACTGTAGCCTGCTTCCTTGGTGTCCTGGTCAGGCCGTAGCATTCTCTGCTCACAGGGTGGAACGGATGGTGATTTCTTCACGCTTCCGTGGTCGTTTACATTTCCGTTGCATGAACAAGATAGAGATAGGGCATCAACATGCATAAACGGAATCTTGTTCACAAACGCTGTCACATCCCCACAGCTCCTGATTCATCTTGATGTCTGTGTTTGAAGCCTCTTGGATCTCATTGATCGTGGCTCCCATCTTCCCCAGAATCCTGGCTGCTCGGCAATCAACCGAATTGAGCCAAATGTGGACGAGACCGAAGACAGAGCGAGAACAAAACGTATCAAAACTTTGAGTCCGTCCCCAAGCAAAAAAAACGTAACATACCTTCACAGTGTTTTATCCAAATCTTAAATCGTCTTCAATGTTCTTGACATGTTTTGACATCGATCTGCGATCCCACCTGCCGACACAGTGCTGAGGCACCTGACAAATTGCCACAAGAAAACAACCGACCAAAAGTGATGGCAGAGTATGGCAGAGTAATGAAGAAAAGCGAAACATGAAGGTGAAATAATTAAACATGACTAGACTAGACACGATACAGTCGATATAGTGATCTCCAAATGTCCAAAGTGACAAAGGGCGCCCAAGGCCATCCAAGGGTCATCCGAGGCTCATCGCGCCTTCACCTTGCGCTGGCCGGCTCGGACTACAGGCTCTGGCGGCAGCTTGGGGACAGAGAACTGGTCCCGGAGCCAGTCAGGGATTCCTGCTGCAGCCAAAGGATCTTCCTGGCGAACAGCTTGGGACCTAGCTACCAAGTTTAACAAATTTTGGAAATTTTCGGAGATTAGTTACCCCGACATTAGTTCCATGACTAAGCAGGTTTCTTCGGAATGATTTCATCATCATCATCATCATCATCACTCTCACATTGTCAGAGCCAGCAACAGCAGCTGTTCACGCCCTTGAAGTGACCGAACCCAAGGAGTCTCACGATCATCAAACATAACACTGTTCGAAATCCATGTCCATCTGTTTAATGTGACTTGAGGCCAGGGGGGAGGTACGAAAGCTAGCAGGGCTGGGGTCGGGTGGTAATCGTAAAGGGGGATTAGCAAGGTGAAGTCGGAATACGGTCTCACGCGGTTTTTTGGAGTTGCTGCAAG
Organism: Cladocopium goreaui; assembly: GCA_947184155.2. NCBI lineage: Eukaryota > Dinophyceae > Suessiales > Symbiodiniaceae > Cladocopium > Cladocopium goreaui. The sequence continues at coordinate 135,087 of CAMXCT020000921.1, forward strand.
TCACAAAGAGTGCCAATATTTTGATGTTGATGAGGTTGCTGACCAGAACGATGAAGGAAACTGATGATGACGAAAGTGATGGTAACAGCAATGAATTGATAACGACGATGATGAGGGCGAAGAGGATGATGAGGATGATGAGGATGATGGGGATGATGGGGATGCTGAGGATGAGAATGAAGAAGAAAATGAGGATGATGATTATGATGAGCAGGGCTGTTGTAGGGTTGCAAAATCTAAAGGGTCCAGCAAGCGAAAACCCCGCGATGCAGCAATCGTCTCTCGCCAAGTGTTGTAAGCAAAAGAAACGCAATATCAAAAAAATACGTTCCCCAAATGGAAACCCGAACTGCATAAAGATGTTCAAGACCATGCAACATATGTATGATGATGATCAGGATGATGATGAGGATGATGATGATGTTGATGATGATGATGAAGAAGAAGATGATGATGATGATGATGATGCTGGTGATGATGATGGCGATGGTGGTGGTGGTGATGATGATGATGATGACGATGAGGAGGAGGAGGAAGATGATGAGGATGGGATGAGCATGAGGATGAGGATAAGGATGGAGATGGAGATGGGGAAGGAGATGAGGATGAGGATGAGGACGAGAATGAGGATGAGGATGAAAGATTGTTGATGATGATGATGATGATGGTGATGGTGATGGTGATGATGATGATGATGGTGATGATGATGATGATGATGGCGATGATGATGGCGATGACGATGATGGCGATGATGATGATGATGATGATGATGATGATGATGATGATGATGATGATGATGATGATGATGATGATGACGGTGACGATGACGATGATGATGATAATGATGATGAAGAAGAAGAAGAAGATGATGATGATGATGATGATGATGATGAGAATGAGAATGAGGATAAAGATGAGGATAAAGATGAGGATAAAGATGAGGATAAAGATGAGGATAAAGATGAGGATAAAGATGAGGATGATGATGATGATGATGATGTTGATGTCGATGTTGATGTTGATGTGGATGCTGCGGATGATGGGGATGATGATGAAGATGATGAGGATGAGGATGAGGATGAGGTTGAGGTTGAGGTTGAGGAGGGTGAAGATGAAGATGAAAATGAAAATGAGGATGATGACCCTCTACCAGCAGAGGGAAATCTCCTCTCCGGGGGGCTCGGGGGGGACCAGGGGGGATCGAACCTGGGCCTGCCTTGCTAAAGCAAGAGCAACTTCAGCTAGCACAGCTAGCTTTCGTGATTAAACCAATACAGCTCACCAGTAGGACCGCACAAGGCGGCGGCGGAAGTTTCAAAGATGGGAAACCTATAAGGGAGGTTTGGTTGTCGTGATTCATTGATGGCAGAGCGCACTGATGGACCGAAAGGTGGTTGAGTTGAGGCTCTGAGTGTCTCCCTCTCTATCTCTCTCTGTCTCCTTTCCTCTGTGTTTCTCTGTGTTTCTCTACCTCTCTCACTCTGTCCATCTCATTTTTTCCTTCCCTCTCTCCATCTCGCTCTGTCTTTAAGCATCTGTCTGTTTCTCTGTATGTTTATCTATCTCGCTGACTCTCTATCTCTATTTCTATTTCTCTATCTGTCTATCTATCTATCTATCTGTCTGTCTGTCTGTCCGTCTGTTTATCTATCTATCTAATCGAATCGAATCGAACCTAATCTAATCTAATCCAATCCATTTATTTGTTTCCCTGTCAATCCTTTCCAAGTTGTGTATCCTTCTTTTTCTCTGTCGCTCTCTCTCTCTCTATATATAGTTATATATATATATATAGTTATATTTATATATATATATATAGTTATATATAGTTACGTATATATATATATATATGGATCCCTATAACTATCTCCATCTGTATCTCTATTCTTCTCTCTTTGTTTATCTCTATCTCCATGGCTTTCTCTATCCACCCATCCACCCATCTTTCTATCTGAAAGTCTGCGAGACTTCCTTCAAAAGTGAGGGTTGGCAACATCAAAAACGAAGCAATTCTGCGAGACCTTTCAAAAAATGAAAGCGCACAGCTCCAAAACGACGAAACTCAGTGAGACTTTCTCCATTTCTGAAGTTGACAACATCGAAAACAAAGCAATTCTGCGAGACTTCCTTCAAAACTACGGAGCTGGCGGCCTCGTACCAATACGTTTTGTGAGTTTTCCGGTCCATCTGTCCACAGTACTGCGCCTGCCACGAAAGAGCAAAGCCAAAATCAGCAAAATCATTTTAGCAAACCTGAAGATCTGATGCTCCAAAATGCAACCCCTCTCAGGAAATCAACGCCCGGCCCTCCTTACATGTCGGATGGATATGTCTCTTGTACTGCGCCTTCCACGCGAAATCCATCTTTGCAGATCCTCGTCAAAGCTTCCACGGCTGCCATCGTTTCTGGAAGTTCTGCAAAACCCAGACGTTTGGCTCACTTTTGACGAGGTGCAGAATCCATTTCCCCTGCCACGAAAAACGACGCCTGCACGTCCAAAAGCGGTCCGAACGTGATGTCTTGCTGAGATGCTTTTGGCATTTTGACTTCGAGACGCGCTTTGCCACAGTCGCATGCACTTTTTGAAAAGTGCTCTGAAAACACTACCTTTTGTATGCTTTGACTTCGACACGTGCTTGGCGCCACAACCACGGACGCCTTTTCGACATCTCAACTTCCAAACATGCTCCAAGCATGAGGTGTTCTTGACATTTTGACTTCAAAACGTGCTTCGCGCCACAGCGGCGTGCAATTTTTCATCTCTTGTATTCCGCGCCCGCCGCCTTAGCGAGCCTGCTTTGGACCCGCTGGAGCCACGAAACATTGGAAAAACACAGTGTTTTGTGACTTTTCTACCTTTTTCACCTTCTTCTGACTCTTTCTCTTCTCTGACTGCTCTCACGACCGTTGCTGCATCTGTCCATAAGTCGGAAGTTTGACTTCTGAATTTCCTTCAATTACATGTGTATATATATATATACATACATACATTTATTTACATATTATTATACAAAGACTGCATATATATATACATATGTATATATGTATATAATGTGTATATATATAATGTGTATCTATATGTATGTGTGTAATGTGTATATATACATGATATATATATATGTATATATATAATGCGTTTTTTAAGTATATATATATATATTTGTATACAATGTATATATATATATGTATACAATGTGTATATATATATATATGTGTGTGTATAATGTATGTATATATATAGATACATATATACACATATATAATGTATATATATATTATATATTGTATAAAGTGTATGCATATGAATATGTAATGTGTATCTATATATATACATAATGATAGAGAGAGTGTATATATATAGAATGTGTATATATAATGTGTGTGTGTATATATCATGTGTATATATATATATATATATTGTATGTATATATATATATATATATGTATAAACGTATGTATATGATTATACATAGATTGAATGACTTCAAACATGCCTAACATCTCTCAAGATACGTTATATATATATAATAAATGCCCTTTCTGGTTGTCAGCTGGCCTCACCCCAGCGAGACTTCTTTCGCTTGGGTTCGTCAGGTGGCGGTGGTGGTGGTGCCTGCCAAGCGACTGAATCCAAGTTGTGGATTTAACATCAGCAGTTATCAATTTACTGGCAATTTATGGTTATTGCGCACTGTGATGTATCCATTGGCATATATATATATACATATATATATATCATGTTATAAAACATGATACATCCATGTTTCCCAAACTTAATTAATGTAAATTCATGTCATGTAAATTCGTGGTAAAGAGCATCATGATGCACCTAAAATGTCTTTGAAACTTTAACCAAACCATCGACACCGCACTTGGGAGCTTCCCCACCTCCGAGGGCGGGGGAGGTTCCTCCATCCGCTCTTGCGGCTCCTCACCCCGATCTGCCCGAAGCTCATCCTGCGGATCTTCGGCACGACATTGCTTGATGTTGCTTGTTTGTCAAACCAACCATTTCCAACATCAGAATCTATCAATTCATATCAATTCTACATTTTCAATAACAAACTATGATTGATATGCCCTTGCAGCCACCCCTTTTGACTACTGGTTGCTCACCCTGGCAACCAGCCTGCAAAGAGCCGCCCCCTCTGCGTCGAGACCGTGACCTCAACTCTATTGATATTGAACCCTTTGCAGCAGGGACATGTAAGACTCTGCGAATCTATGCGAATCCTGGATAATAGATTTTCAAACCAAACAACCAACCTATCTGATTTCTCAATATGTTCAAATAAGTATCATTCCTTGGTCTACTCTGTCCACACAAAGCGGATTGAGACACGTGCCGACTGCGTCGCCGGTCTCGATCGCGGCTACGTTTATCCCGGCTCCGACGCCGGTCTCTGCTCCGCCGGTCGCGGCTGCGGCGGTCCCGGCTGCGTTTGCCGCGACTGCGCTCCTCTGATACGCCACTTTGAATATTTTGAGGATTCTTTTGAGGACAAATCAAAGGAGACTGAAGTGACTCTTGTAGACATTCCGAATTGGATAGATTTGGATAGATTTGGAGCATCTGCAAAACTTGAAGCCCTTCGATTCTTGGAGTCGGCCAAGTCTGTTGCAGTGGGCTGCATTTCTCTCCTCTCGACGGTCGGAGTTCCGGTACTCCTGGATTGAGCACAAGCTTGCGCAGGGCTTGCATGGACTGCACCAGGTGCCTCCAAATTTGTATGGTGAACACCGATGAATACCGGTGAATACCCTTAAGTCCTTAAGTTTCATTTCTTCCCTGGCCCAACAGATCTGCAGTATCCCAGTTACTGTCCTCCTCTGGTGGAGGTGGCGGCTGGGCCTCGCCCTGCACATGACAGTTCAAGTCACTGCAAGATCTTCAAGGTTTAACGAACCGTCCAGTAGAGAACATGCATCGCTGGGGTTCTATCAAGGAAGAGTGGTCCGCCAAAGGAAGCAGAAATCTTGGTGCACACAAGGCTTGAATTCATGAGTTCTGACAACAAAGGACCTTTGCAACTGGCCAAGGCAATGGAGGATGCCCCTAACAACCAGCTAGAAAGAAAGTATAACATGACATTACAAAGAAGCGCCTGAAACTCTTCCGCCATCGGCTGTTCCACGGGAGCAATGAAATGTTATGTTCTGCCAATGATCTCCGCTACTCTTGCTGGGCTTGGCTGTCCACTGGCTCTGCTGGGGTTTGTCAAATCATCTGGCTTGGGATGATCCATGATTCTGCCCTAATTACCTTCATGACAGGACTATACTGGACTGCGTTGCATTTGAACCAAGAAGTTGCGGACAAAAGCAGTTCCACAGCGTAATTAATGAGGCCACTTTGTGGTCAGTCGAACCGTGTGTAAAGTGCTCACGACAAAGAGAAGATGGAATCGCAACTAAAAACGGAAGACTATGCCGGCAAATAGAATGTCATTGCATCATACTAGCAATGTCTTACCGCCCTTGCGCCTCTCTCCCTCCGCCCTTGTCTCCACTTTTTTCCAGTGAAACGAGCGAGGCCGTCAGAAAATCCAACGGGCTAAAGACTTGCCTGGCGATCTCGGATCTCATGGATCTCTCCATTTGGACACTTTGCGAAAAAGCCATGGCATCTTGTTTCAGCAGAATGTAAATCAGAATGGACAGTTTCCAGTCAATCAGCATCAATCAGCATCAATCATTTCAGAGTCCTAGAGATCAAATGTGAAATTCGCAGATCTTCACAGCCTTCCTAAACTTCCCAAGTCGCGGGACAGCCCCAAGCGTGGCAGCTCCACAATTGTTTTGGATCTCGTAGGACAACGGGCCTTTAATCTTCGAGCCCTTTGCCTGGCGTTTGGAGGGGACATCACCGGGCACTTTACAATCACCTGCCACCAGAATTGGTGATGCATAGACTTCAAACTACCGGGAAGCAGATCTCCCAGGGGACCCAGGCGGACCTTGTTCTTGGAGATCACCACAAAGGCGTTCTCGTCAAACTTGATGTAGCTGCCATCCTTACCTGGCGCAAACTGTCACGTCTCAGGGCTCCAAGAAATTCGAACGCCGCAGCCATATGTCATAGCCAGAATAGCATAATAATATGTAGTAAGGGAAGGAAATGGATGGAAATTTGTTATCTTATGGGTACCTCTTTATCTACCAGTTTCACTACTTGTCTCCGGGGTGTTGGGAGCAACCATGCCCAAATTGGCACCAATGTCTGGTGAGGATATTTTAAATTTGAAGTTCACAGTGGTAGCTCATTCGTCTGAACCCACACCGGCGAGGAATCAAGCAGGACAGACGATTGACCTCCTGATTCAGCACATCCCGCGCAAGACCCTCTGATTCTTATTGGAAGTAGCAGAGTCTTACAATCCAATCTCAGGGACAAAAATGGTTCTAGAAAAGTATATCTGAACCACTGAACCACTCTAGTTCAAGTTGTTGGATCTCCTTCGAAAGGTTTGCTATAGTGTTCACTGCTTCCAACATATCCTGACAGCCTCAAGACTACCCACACCTTCTAACCTTTTCAATCTTCCAATCCACCAATCCACATCCAACACCCACCAATGATCGATGTCTGTTTGCCAGGAGAAGCTGCTTTGGATTGCCACACCATATCATGCCATCGCCGTCCTTGCGAGTTCTTGCAATGATTCCTTTTGGCATCTGCTCGCCCTGGTCAGCTGAGGTCGACTACCCCTTCGTTGTATGATGGATTTCATTGCTTGGTTGGGTTCGGTACAGCTGATTTGAGTAGTAGAACAGAAAGCCGTAAAATACTTCAAGGTCGGGCAAGTAGATGAAGTAAGAAGTCGGAAATAGTCTGAAGATTCCAAGTCTGGAGAGCCTTGTAGAAATCGTGCTTGTCGCGGACCTCTCCATTTTATCACTGCATTTGCTGCTGCATTTGCTTGCCATCTCTGGCCATCTGCAACGTGCAACTACCATCAACAAGCAATATTAAGCAGCCCCTTCCGATATTTCAACTGCTCGCCTGTTTGATTTGTGGAGCATGGGCACAGTCTTGATTCCAATCTGGTATGATAATGTCAAGTCTCTTGGGTATGGGTGGCACATGCCCTTCTTAAAGTCCAAGTACATTTGCGAAGGCACTGCAGTTGGGCTTTCTTGAGAGTCGGGCACTCACACGTATGCGATCGCCAATCTTTCCTGTGCCCCATTTGTTCTTGCCTTGGCTGTACTGTCATTGTTTCATGGTTGATTCTCCATCGTTTGAGGCATGCAACAGAGCAGGATTGCTAGAGGCTTCGAGGAATCAATCAAACATGATACCTTTTTTCTTATTGCCATTCATGCTGTCGGGAGAAACTGGGCGCCAAACCTAGACCAATAATGCAAGCCTTGATGATGCCAGTGTTGTCGGCGCAACGGACCTTCCATCAGTTCGGGGCTCACTCGCAACACTTTTTTGGCACACTTGCGACAGTTTCTGACTTTGCGACACCTTTTGAGTCTCACTTGCACCACTTTGCATCACTTGCGACACTTTGCATGGATCACTTGCGAAACTGGTGCTCACGAGGGTTGAGTGGGCTGGGGTGGGGTGGGGTCCCTACCGCTTTCACGGGATTGGACGTTGCCAATCAGAAAGCGTCACAAGCGAGGCCCCGACCCTTCCATCCGCACCCCAGATAGCTATGTAGAGTCTAGAGCCACTTTCACGCTTCACCAACCACACAACGGCAGGTGCTTTGTACATTGAGCTACAAGAATGACCTAGAGGACCTAGAGATTGATTTCCTTGTGGATCGATGTGGATGATTCATGTCATGTACCCAAAGTATCCCAAAGTTGTCTTTTGCATCCAAGTTCCTTACAAAGTCCACACCCGTCCCATGGGCATCCCTGCAATGGACTGTTTCCACAGGCCCAGTCTCAAGGCCGACGAAAAGAAAGCCATGGCTGTTTTGGAGGTCAACTGAGCCTTGGATTGGAAACTTGGAAACTGATCGGATCTCGCAGTAGTTTTCATGTCTCCAGTAGTTTTTACATCATGTTTATAAGTGGGATTGGAAGGAATGGCATTCCGAGCTGATTCAAGAAAACCTCTGGATCTGAAAGTAAGTGCAGAAACAGGCCTTTTCAAAGGCTTCCATGGCAAAAATGTGTGCTGTGTCAAACCTTGACAAAAATCGAGTGCAGGCCAGTATGAAGAGGTTGTTTTCATGCGGTCAACGCCTGCACATGGAACATCAATCTTCACACGGTCTATAAATACAAACACCATCAAACACCCCTGCTGCAAGCAGTCTCGGCACGTCTTGTGTGGGGCGCCACATGAGCTTCCAATCCTTGATTTCATTCCAAATGGATCCAAATGGTTCTACCATGTTCTATCCCACCAGAGATCTTGTGGACCTGCTCCTTTTGAACTCGCATTCAGTCTGTGCAACGTTGCGAATTTGGGCGGCCCATCTCGGCTTTTCTCCCCCACCAGGCTGGTATAAAACCAGCACTGGATCAAAAGTCATCTGGGCCAGTGCACAACAAGAGGACTGGAAAAGTTGCAACTCGGAGAGGGAGAATCAGCCTCAGGCTTTGCAGCGATTCGCAATGGTCTGGATCAATGATCAACATAGTACGATTTGAAACATATTGAAACATTTTAAAATATTAAAGGCAAATAGCAGCGAAAAAGCAGGCAGGAATCTCTGAGCAAAACACCATAGATGAAGAGCTCGACAAAATGCTCCCCACGGCTTTACATCGTCTTTTGATGGTCCTTTTCCCTGAGAACATGGAAGCATGTGGAAGATCCTTTCCCTGGCTCTACTCTGTCTTTGTTCTGTTCGTTTATAGGTGCTGTAGTACAGTGTCATACATGGCCACTTTCTGAGCCATGACACATTCGCAGAAGGGAGACCCGCCTGATGATTTTGCCCTCCACATTTTTTGAAGAGCGACGTTCCTTGGTGAGATGCCTAGATGCCTCTGCGATCAACATGGATCCTGAACACCTAGCTGCCCTAGCCTACAACGCACATTGTTCTCAATGATATTCATCAATTCTATGACAATGATTCAACGGATCGGCAAAATCGTGGACTTGTGCATCTTCTGAAGACATGTCGAAAATAGAGTTTTTGTTCGACTTCATGGTACCAGAACCTGGAAACTTTATGAAACTTTTAGAGTGTGCCTTTCGGATGTTCACTATTGAAATACTATTGATTCATATTGATTCCTATTTCAACACAGTTGCAATACAGAAACTCCGATAAGTTCTGTCTTAGGAACCTTAGAAACTGCGATTGGCGCAAAGATCAAGGTGGCCAAGACCTCGATCCCAGGGCTGAAGATTCCTATTCTGCAAAGCACAAATTCTTGGATAATTGCCATGGATATCCATGGATCAAGAATTATGACAACTATCCCTCATCTTTTTGGTATCATATGAATCATATACGTACATTTATATACTGAATGCATCGAAATACAGCTTTTTTTGACAAAAAGCTCCAGCTTCAGGTTTGTTTCTGGGATAGCCACCAAGCCAATTGCAATACCTTCAGGCGTGAATTTGGTCTTGTCCTGTCAGCGTCAAGGCAAAACAGCTGGGCAAGCTACAGCACTGAAGCCTATGGGAATTCAACCACCTAGCGACCCAGTGTCAAGGGATTCTCAAAGGGTTCGTGGTTCGTAATACGAAGAGAGTACAAGTAGTAATCCTTAGCCCTGACATCCCCCTGACTATCCTAACCGAGAGCCCGTTAGGCAAAGGGTTCTGTAGGTCTTCCAACGACAAACCATGCCAGCTGTACCCACTCGCCAAACCACGACCACTGGAGAATCTGCGGCATGGCTTTGGCCAGAAAACGTGCATTTTAAACGCAATTGCTGCTACAGCTCTATTCTTCAATGCCTCATTCGATTCTTTCAGGCAGTCAGTCATAGTCAGCATTGATAGCTGGACAATGACTCAGAAATGGCCTTGGCGTTCTCTGAGAAGGACACCTCGAACTGGCAGTCCTCGTTGTGATTTGTAGATATTGCCATGACATCGCAACGACGTCGTAGCTGTTTGACGATGTTTGACAGCGTTTGCATGCGTTTGCAATGCACTATATATATATTGCAACATGTTGGACCTGCTTTGGATTGACTGATTCCCAAGACTTAGATTATCAACATTTAATAGATTTATATATAACTGTTATATATAACTCCTTTTGCTGAAGCTTCTCGACAGTCCTCCTGCTCGGGGTCGCAGTAGAAATCCACTTTGCTCTGGTCAATGGGCACGGTCCAGTACTTCATCTGGCCGTACATGAAGGCCCGGGCCTCAGAGCAGATCCGATAGCTAAACCATGGAGAACAACCGGCCCGTCTTTCCCATGCTTTTTCCGGGACCGCTAATGGCCTGATTTGCAGACCCATCAAAAATATTCAAAAATGGTGTTTGAATGGATATTGATGGCATAAAACAAGCTGTTTCTTGGGATACAGTATCTTGGATACACTCCAAGACCTTTTTTTTGAGGTGTCTTCTAAGGTCCGACTTGGTCTTTCTTAGTCTTCTGCTGGAAGCTTCATCCACGCCATCAGCTTGTCCTTAGCACTTGGCAGGTCACAAATATCATGCATTTTGCTCTGAAGTCCTTAGTAATATGAAAAATATCTCAAGCTCATGCGCTGGGAAACAAGGCCAAGATCTGAAACACGAATGTACTATGCCTCCCCGCCAAGTACAGGGTTGTCTTGAGATTGAATGGGACCACATAGGTGAAACCTCAAAGTCTGATCTGTCGTGCAGCACGGGCCGCTTGACATCTTTGAGAATAAAATTGAAAGCAGCCTGGCCTAATTGGACAAATGTGCCAAATCTCCACGGCCAAGGTAGTCAGCCACAGATTTAGATTTGCCGCAAAATCCTACACGCTTCATTCCAGCTCAGTGTCACACAGGTGCATTCGTCACCATCCTGAACGACAAAGGATCACAAAAATCACATCGACGTGGGTTTCCGGGTTTTCCTTGTGGGCTCATTCGGAATCATTCACGTAAAATAGGGCATCCCACTAAATCGACTGCTTAATCATTTACCCCCCAAAATCATCATAAATGAGGATTATACATCAGTTTCAGACACACCCACTTGCATACTCTCAGACAGCCGCAGTCCTGCACAGCCATGCCACACTCTCGGTAGCTGTCTGGCTGCTGAGCATTGCAGCTGCTCTTTCTGACCTCACGCTTGGACGCTCTGTGACGCTCTGCGCAAATACGGAAATGGGGTCTAAACATGTCTAGAGTCTAAACCAATGATACCATATTGGGGCCGAATTTTGATCTTAGGCGGGGCACCAGGGTTTTAACCCATACCTATCTCCATAAGCTGGTGCTTGTAGCAACCTGAGGTTAACAAATAGCTCTAGAAGTGATGTAAACATGTTTTGCCTCCTTGTGATGCAGGCAAAAATCCTGGTGAGCATTTGGAGTCCCCGTAATTCCAGCCACTAAGGCAGCTGTCTTCACCCTTTGTTGTAAGGCAATGGCCTTGCATGAATTTCCTTGCATGAATTTGGCATTTCACTTCTAGTTGGGGAGCCCAAAGGCAGGGGCCCGGACACCAATGGGCAAATGAGGCTCTTTGAAGGAGATGTCGATTGCACCAACCTTCGTTCCAAAGCTTCACCAACTAAATCTCCAGCCAACAGCACGATGTCAGCTATGGCTTGACCCGTCGTTTCTGCGCCTTCTTCCGCGGCTGCTTGGGAAGAATCTCCATGGCGCTCCTCGGACGTGCACAGCATCGCGTCTGTGCTAGTGATGGAAAGCACATGGACAGATGTGCCATCAAGATCCGTCAAATGCATACTAATATGTCTTTAATTTTACCGCCCTTGCCGAAGATTTCTCCACAGTCGTAGCTGGAATCCAATTCCCTTCCATTCTTAGCCACAGACTTCGGCGGCACACGGTGTGCTGGCACGTCCGTGGGCAGGGTCCACCTCATGGGCACTTCAGTTTGAAAAAGATGGGAACAAATTATGACCATCAAAGGAATCTCAAAGTCAATCTATTCAAATCCAACTCTCAGGTTTCCAGATGTTTTCCATATGGTTTCCATGATATAAATTATGGCTAGGTTTCCTTATGGCTGGGGGTTCATGGTTCCCGATGCCCAGGTGATGGCGCACTTCATGGTGCGGGAGACGTTCACGACACCGGGCTGAGGATCCTCGATGAACTGCGGCAAGTACTCACCGTTGTACCCTGAGTGGCAGGAAACATAGAAAATGCAATACAATATATACAATTCATCTGAGAAATTAAAGGACCGGATAACCCCACAAAGCAATTTCTTCCAATAATGAGCACCAAGTGTTGTAGCGGGGACGGGGAAAGAAGGAAAGACAAAGGAGGTGGTGGAGGATCGAGAAGTAAAACAAAGTTGTGTGTGTGTGACAAAGTTGCATGTGAAACATGGTGTGTGACAAAGTTGTGTGTGAAAGATGGTGTGGTGAAAGATGGTGTGTGACAAAGTGGTGTGTGAAGGATGCTGTGGTGAAGGATGGTGTGACACAAAGTGGTGCGTGAAAGATGGTGTGTGAAAGATCGTCTGTGACGGTGTGTGAAAGATGGTGTGTGACAAAGTGGTGTGAAAGATGGTGTGTCAAAAATGGTGTGTGAAAGATGGTGTGTGACAAAGTGGTGTGTGAAAGATGGTGTGTGAAAGTTGGTGTGTGAAAGATGGTGTGTCAAAGATGGTGGGTGACAAAGTGGTGTGTGAAAGATGGTGTGTGAAAGATGGTGTGTGTGTGTGTGACAAAGTTGTGCGTGAAAGATGGTGTGTGACAAAGTGGTGTGTGAAAGATGGTGTGTCAAAGATGGTGTGTGAAAGATGGTGTGTCAAAGATGGTGCGTGACAATGTGGTGTGTCAAAGATGGTGTGTGACAAAGTTGTGTGTGAAAGATGCTGTGTCAAATATGGTGGGTCCAAGCGCGCCACCAAAGCCAGCCCAGTGCCATAAGTGCCACGCCTGCCACGCGAAACGTAGGTGGATGTCTCCAAGTGCCACACCTGCCACGCGAAAAGAAGGTGGATGTCGCCAAGTGCCACACCTGCCACGGAGAGTACCACGGCGTCACCAGCGTCACCGGCGAACAAGCGCGCCCAAGCGTGCCCAAGCGCGCCCAAGCGCGCCCATGCCAGTGCCATAGGTGCCAAGCCTGCCACGCAAAACCAAGGTGGATGCACGACCACGCCTAACCCTTATATTAAGTTGCCTTTCTAACCCCTTTATGGGGATTTCATTACCATTACACGCATGCTTTTCTAACCCCATGGGGAATCTAACCCTCAAATGATTTTTTTTTAACCATTACTAGGTGTACTAACCCTAACCATTAACCATTACTAGGTGATTTACATATGACAACCAAACTTCTGGAGTCCATGTATACCTCCCGTATAGCTTCCTGTCCTTTTTGTTCCTCTCCTTTTTCCTTTTTGTTCCCTTCCTTTTTGTTCCTTTCCTTTTGTTCCTTTCCTTTTTGTTCCTTTCCTTTTTGTTCCTGTCCGACCTTTTTTGTCAGGAAAGGTTTGAATCCAAAATCCTCTCCTCTCTCCTCTCTCTTCTTCTCTCCTGTCTCCTCTCTCCTCTTCTTCCCTTCCTTTTTGTTCCTTTCCTTTTTGTTCCTTTCCTTTTTGTTCCTGTCCGACCTTTTTTGTCAGGAAAGGTTTGAATCCAAAATCCTCTCCTCTCTCCTCTCTCTTCTTCTCTCCTGTCTCCTCACCTGTCCGCAAGAGAGAAAAGAGGAAAAGTCTCCATAGAGAGAGAAAAAGTCTCCATAGAGAAGAGTCCCCGTAAAATCCCCGTAAAGTCCCCGTAAAGAGGAAAAGTCTCCTATGGAGAGAGAAAAAGTCTCCATAGAGAAGAGTCCCCGTACGGGGACTTTACGGGGACTTTACGGGGACTTTACGGGGACTCTTCTCTATGGAGACTTTTTCTCTCTCTATGGAGACTTTTCCTCTTTACGGGGACTTTACGGGGACTCTTCTCTATGGAGACTTTTTCTCTCTCTCTATGGAGACTTTTTCTCTCTCTATGGAGACTTTTCCTCTTTACGGGGACTTTACGGGGACTTTACGGCGACTCTTCTCTATGGAGACTTTTTCTCTCTCTATGGAGACTTTTCCTCTTTACGGGGACTTTACGGGAACTCTTCTCTATGGAGACTTTTCCTCTCTCTATAGAGACTTTTCCTCTTACGGGGACTTTACGGGACTCTCTCTCTATGGAGACTTTTCCTCCTTACGGGGACTTTACGCGGACTTTACGGGGACTCTTCTCTATGGAGACTTTTTCTCTCTCTATGGAGACTTTTCCTCTTTAGGGGGACTTTACGGGGACTTTACGGGGACTCTTCTCTATGGAGACTTTTTCTCTCTCTATGGAGACTTTTTCTCTCTCTATGGAGACTTTTCCTCTTTACGGGGACTTTACGGGGACTCTTCTCTATGGAAACTTTTTCTCTCTCTATGGAGACTTTTCCTCTTTACGGGGACTTTACAGGGACTTTACGGGGACTTTACGGGAACTCTTCTCTATGGAGACTTTTTCTCTCTCTATGGAGACTTTTCCTCTTTACGGGGACTTTACGGGGACTGGAGACTTTTTCTCTCTCTATGGGACCTAACCCCCTTTACGTGGACTTTACGGTGGACTTTACGGGACTTTAACGGGACTCTCTCTATGGAGCCTTTTTCTCTCTCTATGAGACCTTTTCCCCTCTTTACGGGTACTTCTTCGGGACTCTCCTCTAATGGAGAACTTTTTCTCTCTCTATGGAAAGACTTTTTCCTCTTACGGGGACTTTACGGGGACTTCTTTACGGGGACGCTTTGCTCTATGGAGCAAACTTTTTTCTCTCTCTATGGAGACTTTTCCTGTCCTCCCTTTTCCTCTTTACGGGGACTTTACGGGGACTTTACGGGGACTTTACGGGGACTCTTCTCTATGGAGACTTTTTCTCTCTCTATGGAAACTTTTCCTCTTTACGGGGACCTTACGGGGACTCTTCTCTATGGAGACTTTTTCTCTCTCTATGGAAACTTTTCCTCTTTACGGGGACTTTACGGGGACTTTACGGGGACTCTTCTCTCTGGAGACTTTTTCTCTCTCTATGGAGACTTTTATTCTTTACGGGGACTTTACGGGGACTCTTCTCTATGGAGACTTTTTCTCTCTCTATGGAGACTTTTCCTCTTTACGGGGACTTTACGGGGACTTTACGGGGACTCTTCTCTATGGAGACTTTTTCTCTCTCTATGGAAACTTTTTCTCTTTACGGGTACTTTACGGGGACTTTACGGGGACTCTTCTCTATGGAGACTTTTTCTCTCTCTATGGAGACTTTTTCTCTCTCTATGGAGACTTTTCCTCTTTACGCGGACTTTACGGGGACTCTTCTCTATGGAGACTTTTTCTCTCTCTATGGAGACTTTTCCTCTTTACGGGGACTTTACGGGGACTTTACGGGGACTCTTCTCTATAGGAGACTTTTTCTCTCTCTATGGAGACTTTTTCTCTCTCTATGGAAACTTTTCCTCTTTACGGGGACTTTACGGGGACTTTACGGGGACTCTTCTGTATGGAGACTTTTTCTCTCTCTATCGAGACTTTTTCTCTGTCTATGGAGACTTTTCCTCCTTACGGGAACTTTACGGGGACGTTACGGGGACTCTTCTCTATGGAGACTTTTTCTCTCTCTATGGAGACTTTTCCTCTTTACGGGGACTTTACGGGGACTCTTCTCTATGGAGATTTTTTCTCTCTCTATGGAGACTTTTGGTCTTTACGGGAACTTGACGGGGACTTTACGGGGACTCTTCTCCATGGAGACTTTTTCTCTCTCTATGGAGACTTTTCCTCTTTACGGGGACTTTACGGGGACTTTACGGGGACTTTACGGGGACTCTTCTCTATGGAGACTTTTTCTCTCTCTATGGAGACTTTTCCTCTTTACGGGGACTTTACGGGGACTTTACGGGGACTCTTCTCTATGGAGACTTTTTCTCTCTCTATGGAGACTTTTCCTCTTTACGGGGACTTTACGGGATGTGTTGTGAACAATTTCCCGCCAATTTCCCGACGTCTATGCGAAAGCTCTACGGGGTGTATTGTGAGCAATTTCCCGTCAATTTCCCGACGTCCATGGATCCGCGGGGTTTTGGATGCAAAATTTTTGTGTTCGGGGAACATTTTGTTGTTGCAAACTGATTTCATTACATTATTCCTTAGGACTGCTGCTTTTAGTCTTAGAGGTTAGTGAAATGCACAATATTGTGGTTAGTGAAATACACAATATTGAGGTTAGTGAAATACACAATATTGAGGTTAGTGAAAATATAAGGGTCAAGACATTTTTTGTGGTTAGCAAAATCTACCTTGTTGGAGTTAGGCAAAGATCTCTTGAGGTTAGCAATTTGGCTTGTAAGGGTTAGAAGTGCGTCTCAAAGCTCCAAAATGCCGCCCCTGCCAGCAGTTCGGTAGTGTTGCGCGCAGTGTAGCGTGTAGTGTTGCGTGTAGTGTAGCGTGTAGTGTTGCGTGGAGCTGCCACGCAACACTGGTCACTTTCACGTGCTTCTATGAAAAGGAT
>CAMXCT020000921.1:151822-156822 GCA_947184155.2 Cladocopium goreaui
GGTTTTGGATGCAAAATTTTTGTGTTCAGGGAACATTTTGTTGTTGCAAACTGATTTCATTACATTATTCCTTAGGACTGCTGCTTTTAGCCTTAGAGGTTAGTGAAATGCACAATATTGTGGTTAGTGAAATACACAATATTGAGGTTAGTGAAAATATAAGGGTTAAGACATTTTTTGTGGTTAGCAAAATCTACCTTGTTGGAGTTAGACAAAGATCTCTTGAGGTTAGCAATTCGGCCTGTAAGGGTTAGAAGTGCGTCTCAGGTGGATGTCACCAAGCGCCAGGCCTGCCATGCGAAACGAAGGAGGATGTCACCAAGCGCCACGCCTGCCACAGCGAAACGAAGGTGGATGTCGCCAAGTGCCACGCCTGCCACGCAAAGTACCGCGGCGTCACCGGCGACCAAGCGCGCCCAAGCGCGCCCAAGCACGCCACCAGAGCCAGCCCAGTGCCATAAGCCCCACGCCTGCCACGCAAAACGAAGGTGGATGTCACGAAGCGCCACGCCTGCCACGCAAAACGGAGGTGGCTGTTCACGCCTGCCACGCAAAACCAAGGTAGATGTCGCCAAGTGCCACGCCTGCCTGCCACGCGAAACGAAGATAGATGTCGCCAAGTGCAAGCCACGCGTGCCACGCGAAACGAAGGTGGATGTCGCCAAGTGCCACGCCTGCCACACAAAGTACCTCGGCATCACCGGCGACAAAGCGCACCCAAGCGTGCCCAAGTGCGCCACCAGAGCCACCCCGATGCCATAACTGCCACGCCTGCCACGCAAAACGAAGGTGGATGTCTTCAAGTGCCACACCTGCCACGCAAAACCAAGGTAGATGTCGCCAAGTGCCACGCCTTCACCCGCAACCAAGCGCGCCAAAGCGCGCCCAAACGCGCCACCAGGGCCAGCCTAGTGCCACAAGGGCCACTTGCCACGCCTGCCGAAACGAAGGTGGATGTCACCAAGTGCCACGCCTTGCCACGCAAAACGAAAGTGGATGTCACGAAGCGCCACACCTGCCGTTGGTGTGTGATGGTGTGTGACAAAGATGGTGTGTGAAAGATGGTGTATGTGACAAAGTTGGTGTGTGAAAAATGGTGTGTGTGAAAGTTGTGTGTGAAAGATGGTGTGTGTGACAAAGTTGGTGTGTGAAAGGTGGTGTGGGAAAGTTGTGTGTGAAAGTTGGTGTGTGAAAGATGGTGTGTGTGAAATTTGTGTGTGAAAGATGGTGTGTGTGTCAAAGATGGTGTGTGACAAAGATGTGTGTGAAAGATGGTGTGTGAAAAATGGTGTGTGACAAAGATGGTGTGTGAAAGATGGTGGGTGACAAAGTTGTGTCTGAAAGATGGTACGTGACAAAGTTGTAAGTTGGTATGTGAAAGAGGGTGAGTGACAAAGATTGTCTGTGAAACATGGTGTGTGACAAAGTTGTTATGTGAAAAAGATGGTGTGTGACAAAGGTGGCGGCGGAGGAGGGGGAGGCGGAGGAGGAGGAGGCGGCGGGATATAGGATCAAAAACAAGAACCCCACACAAAGATGTCGGGAAAAACAAGGTAGATGCCAAGTGCCACGCTTGCCACGCCAAGTTGAGCGGCGTCACCCGCGACCAAGCGCGCCCAAGCGCGCCACCAGAGCCAGCCCAGTGCCATAAGTGCCACGCCTGCCACCCAAAACCAAGGTGGATGTGACCAAGTGCCACACCTGCCACGCAAAACCCAAAGTAGATGTCGCCAAGTGCCACACCTGCCATGCAAAGTTGAGCGGCGTCACCGGCAACCAAGCGCGCCCAAGCGCGCCCAAGCGCGCCACCAGAGCCAGCCCAGTGCCATAAGTGCTGTGTGAAAGATGGTGTGTGACAAAGATGGTGTGTGACAAAGATGGTGTGTGACAAAGTTGTGTGTGAAAGATGGTGGGTGACAAAGATTGTGTGTGAAAGACGGTGTGTGACAGAGAAGGGTATAAAAGATGATGGGTGACAAAGGTTGTGTGTGAAAGATGGTGTGTGACAAAGTTGGGGTGAAAGACGGTGTGTGCGTGTGTGTGTGTGTATGTGTGACAAAGTTGTGTGTGAAAGAAGGTGTGTGACAAAAATGGTGTCTGAAAGATGGTGGGTGACAAACTTGTGTGAGAAGATAGTGTGTGAAAGATGGTGTGTGACAAAGTTGTGTGTGAAAGAAGGTGTGTGACAAAGATGGTGTGTGAAAGATGGTGTGTGATTGTGTGTGAAAGATGGTGGGTGACAAAGATTGTGTTTGAAAGATGGTGTGTGACAAAGATTGTGTATAAAAGATGGTGGGTGACAAAGATTGTGTGTGAAAGATGGTGTGTGACAAAGTTGGGCTGAAAGATGGTGTGTGACAAAGTTTTGTGTGAAAGAAGGTGTGTGACAAAGATGGTGTGCGAAAGATGGTGGGTGACAAAGTTGTGTGTGAAGATGGTGTGTGAAAGATGGTGTATGACGCGGAGGAGGCGGAGGAGGGGGAGGCGGAGGAGGAGGAGGGGGCGGGATACAGAATCAAAAACAAGAACCCCACACAAATATGTGGGGAACAATCAATCAAACTTCTATGATTGCTACTTGTTTCAAGCAAAATCACAACAAATCCTGCAATGCTTCATGCTTCGCGTGCAGGGCAAAAGGAATGCAGCCCTTCACTCCTACGCCTGAGAGCAGGACGGTTAAAGCCCACCGACTCGAACCAGCTATAGAACACAGCTGCCTCAAGGCACAACTGGTGATCTTTCAGTGGAATCTTCGACGGAGCTTCAAAGGCACCAACAGTTGGGCATTGGACACAGCCATTCTCTAAAACTCCGCCCGCTTCGCCTGATCCTTCCAATCCTTGGGCAGGCCGTCGCGGATCACCACATCTGCCAGCATCACCTGCAGCTCATGATCTACACTGATTGATTTGCTCTCAAACAGGTGACAGCAAGCGCACATCAAACAGCTTATACTTATTTGCTCCATATCAAGGGAATCCTACAATCATCAAGGAGAACAGAATTACGAGTACTTGATATTGACTGTACCGTCATGGACCGTCATGGATCATATTGTATCATGTTGTATGAGTATGGGATGTGATCCTCCTAGGTCCTAGGTCCTAGGTGTGTGGCTGGCTTGCTATCTTGACAAGATCAGTTTCGAGATCGGCCCAGGGCTGCTGACATATCGCACATAGTTCCAAATACCAGTGTTGACAAACTCAACACCCCACCTCGGAGACGGAGCCACAGATTGCAACAAACAGGGGGAATCCTGTGGAATGACGATGATTGCAATCTGATTAGTAATGATTATATAGTCATTAGATTGTCAAAACACTTTGTGTCGGGTCACCTTTTTGCATCGTCTGCTCGGCTTGTGTGCTGGCACACTTGATAGAAAGCCCTCCAATGTACTCGGGATCAAACATGTCTCATTGTTTCACCATGTTTCACCCCTTCACTTCCAATTTGTTTGAGGCGGCCCACTCTTGTATTTGCTGCTTGCCATGGAGCTCTGTGTTTTGTTGGCTCCTTTGATGGCAGGTCACATCTGAGAACCTCACCGCCAGATCCTGAAAGCTCTGACGACGTTGCGCTTTAGACGGTCACGGGAGGATCCAGCACATGGAAACGCAGCTCCTGTAGGAGGAAAAACCACAGCACCCACTTCTCGCAGTGACATGGAATCAATCTCAAAATGGAGACTTTGAAGATTGGACGGCAACTGATGCAGCAAGCCATAGAAGCTTTCTGTCGACCATTCGCTGTCGAACACTGAAATGCGAAGGGATCGAAGATACGGGAATGCACTGTAATTGAAACGAAACCAATATCCTCAGCATTGGTGATTTCTAATCTTTGAAGTCCAGGAGGCAACACAAGATGAGGCACAGACTCGTACTGGCAGAATCCTGTGAGAAGTAAATTGAATTTCTCCAGGTGTGGTTGCTGCTTGGCCAAGATGGTCAAGAGTGCTTCCAGACTTCCTCGTGGAATTAGGCAACCAAAAAACAGCAGCCAGAAACTCTTCAGGCGATGTTTGATGCCACTTAAAAGATCACCCCATGGCCCGGATGCGACTGGAACATGGAAACCTGGGGATGGAATTTCATGATCAGCAAGAAGATGCAAGCTCAAGTATGTGAGTTTGGATAGCTGGCTCAGTGATTGCGCAAAGGTGCGTTGATCAGAATCGTCCAAATGGTGAACACCATTGCAGACTTCCAGCTTGGAAACTGCTGAGGGGAAATTACTCTTGATGCTATCAGTGTCTTCAGCTTTGTTAAAAGTTAGACTCAGCTGTTGCAAACACTGCATTGCCGAGATCTTTGCGGACAATGGATGAAGCACCCGCCCCAAAGTCCCAACTTCTTCGAAATCCAGAGACAATTTCTCCAATCCCCGGGGCAAAGTCTTGAAAAGCACCTTGAAAGGCTGAACGCCAAATCCAGTTTCTTAAAAGAAGGTTGAAACCAGGTAAGCATCAGCTGCCAGCTTTCTTTTATATGGCTGCATCTGAAGCTCGCTGAAAAGCTCGCATGTTCACACTAGAACTTTGGCAGAATCCTGCTAGACAGTGCTCTGCACATTGCATCTGGAGCTTTTGAAATGGTTCGGCACGATCTCCTGCTGTAGCACACGGATCCATAGGTTGTGGTGGCGTCCATCTAAGAGTTGACTGCAGCACTTTGCCACAGGCATCATGCGGAAGATCTGCAGACTGAGAAATTCCACTAGCCGTCACTAGCCACTCAAAAACCAGCGACAACTTCGACCACATGAGAAGATTCGTAGGTATCCCAGACTGTTTACGCCGCAGCCGCCTGCGAATCATCACCACGCACTGTTGCTTCCTTTCGTTGAAGGAAGACTTGCAGCCGCAATTGTCCGAATACTGTTTTGAGCCAAGACAACAAAAACCGCGGATGGACTTCAAGAAATATCATAGTCATGGGCCATCATATCTTGTTGGGCACAAAAGATTGGGACTTCTTTCCACTGCAAAGCAG
>CAMXCT020000921.1:161822-195864 GCA_947184155.2 Cladocopium goreaui
ATATATATGTTTTTTTTGTTGTTGCAGTCTCAAGCCCTTTGTCAATTCCAAAACATTCGTGGCAGACCATGGCATCTCACCAAAGGTCGTCACGGTATCCTAAGCTGCTGCCAACGGTCGTGGGTTTGTCTCAAAATAGGTTTGCCGGTTTGCCCCAAATCCCCCTAGTGAAGCATGCTTTGCCATTAAAATGGCAATTGAAGGGGGTATATAGCCCATTTTCAGACACACAGGACACACATGTCAAGCTCTGTTCAGGCTCTCCTCCCTCCATGGCTTCAATTACTGGGAACTGGACTTCGCGGCGCCCAGGGCGATTGCCAAACCTGACCAAGTTTGGCACTGCAGCTCGGCAAATGATTGTGTTGCTGTCTTTTGTTTTGTTCTCAGTGTGTTCTCAGTGTCTTTTCACTTCTCAAAGGCTCTTCAATCATATTAAATGATGC
Source organism: Cladocopium goreaui (assembly GCA_947184155.2). Classification (NCBI taxonomy): domain Eukaryota; class Dinophyceae; order Suessiales; family Symbiodiniaceae; genus Cladocopium; species Cladocopium goreaui. The sequence goes on from CAMXCT020000921.1 coordinate 162,269, forward strand.
TATCATCTTCAAGCTGCCGTCTGAAAAACCACCCCTGGTCTGCTTTTATATTTGCATCTGCTTTATCCTGGATGGTCATAGATCATGAGATACACGTCAATCAAGTCCGCAGCGACTCCGAGGCGCTCTGGCCATGATCTGCTGCTGCTGCATCTGCCGTTGCAGCAATTCCAGCTGCAACTGCTGCTGGTGCAGCTGCAGGTTCATCTGCATCAGCTGCTGCTGCACCTCGGTCTCAGGTGCCGGTCTCAGGTGCCGGTCCTAGTCTTTTACGCGCTAGGCTTCAATACCATGAACACCATGAATCACAAAGTTTCCTCCAAAATCCTCCAAATATATCATTTGAGTTTATTTGAGGCTCATTGAAGAGCACTAGACCGAGAATACTGCCGCCTGCAGCCTGAGGAATTCATCAATTTTCTCAACATAGACATCTGTGTGGATGCCAAATGGAGGCACAGCAAAAGCAAAATGCAGCTGGACTCAAGGCAACTGGATACGCAGAGTGTTAAACAAATCACAACCATGGGGTTCCACAGTACCTAAGTGGTCATCCATAGTATAATAATTTCTTGATGTAATTTCTTGATGTATAGTATAGATGCACAATCCTTCCTCCCTTGTCACCCTTCCAAGCATGCCACGGCAAAATCATGGTTTGGCCCACCCTGGTTCCTCACAGCTGCAAGAATGAAAATAAACACAATCCAGGGTCATCAATAGCTGAAATTGTGCTGCAGAAGGTTTTGTTACCTCAAGAGAACTGCTGATCACATTGGCTGAAAGAATGATACAAGACATGGCAAAACTAAGCAGGTAGACCCCTCTCTCTGGCAAGCTACTCTACCATGCGAACGGCTGGAGCAGGCAACTGCCAAGGGCGCTGAACGCGCTCCTGTCACTGGGGAAATGGTGGCACTAAGCAGGTCCCAAGGACTGACCAGTGAGGAAAACAAGAGGAACTCACATGTTTGCAGTTGGCTCCAGGAAGACCAAGGAAAATCCAGACTTTCCATGACTTTCCATGACTTTCCATGACTTTCCCACATGTTCTCTCAATGGTCCGGTGACGCCTCCTGCTGTGGCCTTGGCCGCAGTTCCCGCTGCTCGCCCTGAGGCCGCACTTGTCGCGGCTCCGGAGATTTGTTGGGTGCCCTGGCTGCGGTACCCAGGCACAAAATGGCGTGGAGTCTTGGAACTTCCTCAGATTTCTGAGTGTTTCTCCCTTGAACGTTTTAGCAAAGCAATCCACGTTTACAAGCAACAACGCTTGCGTGGACAACAATGTCAACACATCTCTTGTTTTTTTCCATACGAATTCATGCACGACTTGTAATGTTTCACGCAGTTCTCCACCCGGCGCACCTATTGACTTCAGGCAGGAAGCTACCATAGGCCTGCGCAGAGGTGACCCATTCACTACCTGGCGCAAGTCACTTGGTGACTTCGACATAGTCTGGCTTCCACATTGACACAACAAAACCAAAATGAAACGCAGGTTGATGAGATATCCCACTGCTAAAAAAACTCCAACTCGCACAGGTCCAACTGAGACACACTATCCATCATGTTGCTGGTTGGCACTGGTATGTTTCAGTCTGGATGTAGATCTCATGCCTTACAGGGTGTATTCTGCCTCATGAAAGCAGAAATGCATTTCTGTTTTGCCAGGGCACTCTCAGAATGGCCGCGCCGCACCATGACATGGAGCACGATGCAGAACAAGTCTAAAGGAATCCAACTGAATCGTACTTCAAGGGTGGATCGTCACTTGTATTTCCTCTGGCCGTCGCGGTCAGTGTCAACCTGTATATGTTGGTCCGGTATGTGCCCCAGGTACTTCCATCATCCCATCTTTGTTTCCCTCTGTATCTTAAGATTTTCGGTTGCAGGGAGAAGCAAACATGGAAGAAAGCATCTTTCTCCAGATTAAGTTTTCTGAGCTCTGGTCTATTGTTTTGTGGCAATACAAGTTAATCACATTTCCCATCCATGCCTCCTGATTAAATTAGAAAAGCTGCGGTTCGGGCAACCTGTTTTAGTGGGGGCAGTTGCACACGAAATTCAACTCCCAATTTGCAAAGAAGATATGTAGACATTCGAGCTCCATCAGTGAAGGGCAGTCGGGGATTAAGTGTACAGAGGTTACAGTGTTTGGACTCTGTTGTACAGCAGAAGGAGCTTCAAATCAACGAAAAAAATGGAACCACTTTGAGGTACCCAACCATTGCTGCTGGTCGGGGAAGGCCGCACATGCAAGTTCTGGTGGTGCCTCAGGTACACAAACACATACAACAAGCATCAACAAGTATCAACAAGCAATCTGCAAACACCTCATCAGTGTTTTAACCCATCTGCCTGAACTCTCGAGTCCTTTCATCTAAGCAAAAAAATCTTCAGAGCCAACAGATTCAGCAGGAAATGGCTGGGTAGCAGCTTCCCAACATCATGGCGTTCTGCTCCAAGGCTCCAACCCATGCGGCACGATGATTCGATCACCAGCGGCCTGGCAATGTCCGGTGTGTTTGTGGCGGTTTGCAACGGCTGCAACTTTCACATCACCAGTCACCAGTCACCAGTCACCAGTCACCAGTCACCAGTCATCACCAGCCTCATAAATCTGCGGTGCTGCAATGGGGAAGTGCGGGTTAGCCTGATCGTTTTCGATGGAATGGTTCATTTCACTTTACCGTCGGGAGTCGTCAGGCAGAGTTCAAATCTTTACTGCAAGGACAATTGAAATCTGCCTCCAGCGCCCGGAACAGCTCACATGCAAAATCTCGTTCCATTGGGTAAGCCTGGCCACGGCAACTCTCTGTGGTTCATGTTGAAACGCTGTACTGTCCTGCGACACAATGGACCAGAAGACTCCACCTTTCAGTCTAAAGAACTCAGGCCAGGTTTACGTCATTGTGCATGAGCACCTCTCAGAAACAAATCTGCTGGTGCTCTGGCTACTAGAAATTTGTGGACTTTAGTATAGTAAGAGTCAGAGTAAGACCAATGGCACTGAGAAAAATCCTGGATAGTGCTGAACATCCTTCCAGTTGCTCATCTGCTTGTCAGGTCTGGAGGTTCGTGCTGCCATCCTGGGCTCTTCACCGCATACTTGGTCTTCAGCAGGGGCTGAATCTGTTGCGCATGCAACAGGCATGGACAGGTCATGTCACTCAAATCATGATCTGACCTTTGGACTCAAAGAAATCCAAATGTTGACAATGTTGGAACATGTTGGAACCCCAAGCCATGTGTATGTATATATATGCAACCCCCCGACCTATATATCATTTAGCAATCCAGGAACCACAAGTGCCATTCTGAAGCCTTCAGAAAGCCGGCAATGGGGGCATCAGCGTTTCCCACCGCCACCTCGCAGTCGCCAAATCACAACCATTCGGACCCACCCTACAGCCCCTCCAGCCCCAGCTGATCAGTGCCATATGCAGATCTCTGCTTGGCCTCTGTGTAGTTGCTAAAGAGACGTGCGCCAATGGCTCCAGTCTCAATGTTGCGGCCTCAAAAATGCTGAAGGACTGCACATTCGCATTGCATATTGGCCAATATTGGCATATTGTTAATGCACGGAAGATCTTCGGAGATCTCCATTCGGAGGAGTGCACCCTTCAAGATTTGGTGAAGATCGTTGGTTCATCAGTTTTGTCGTGACACTCAGCCCTGGACAGCCGCGAATGTTGGGATAAGCATAGTAGACGTTCATATCTCAGCAGGGAAAGCCGATCAAGTTCGACGGCAGGGGCGAGCACAACTTAAAAACGCCGAACGTACTTTACTATGGACTCCGAAGTACCAGTACGTCAAGCATTGCCGACAGAAAACTACCAAAATTGGCTCATTCGGTTGAGGAATGCGATAACCACAGCACACACACCCACATAAGCATGATATTAACCATTAGTAACAATGATAGTAACCACTAAAAAACAACGATAACAACAAACATGTCGCCAATAAGAAGACTAAAAAACAAACAATAAATATCAAGTATACAGTATACGATGGATAAAACCTAATACACAAGATCATTATACATACATACCATGATATGACACATACAATACAAAACATACGATGTAATCAAACATAGAGTATACAAGGAACATCACACATGAATATATTGTATCATGACGTATGACACACACATATATATATATACAGATATATGATATATGTATATATAGGCTCGTCCCTGCTCCTGGAACCACATACGATGGGGTGGGGGGGGGGGGGGGATGTTAACGTTCATGTGAATTAACGTGGGATGTTAACGTGGATGTTAACGTTCATGTGAATTAACGTTCATGTGAACTTGCAGAAGCAGTTGATGCTACGCACACGCGGGGTGGGGGGTGGGGTGGGGTGGGATGTTAACGTTCATGTGAACTTGCAGAAGTAGTTGATGATGATGATGATGTGATGATGATGATGATGATGATGATGATGATGACGACCCTAATGAAACTTGTCAATTCCGCGACTAAATTTCGTCACGGAATGGACAAGTTTTACCAACCTAATTCAGGTTTGCGCGGTTCCAAGAGCAGGGACGAGGCTATATATACACATCCACAATATATCTACAATATCCGACAAAGAACACATGGCGTGCATAAACACTAATTAGTCCACTACTCACAAAGCATTTCTCATGCCGGAAACCAAGCACAACTTTCAAATTGGGCCACTTTCAGGAAAAAAATGCTATATACTATATATATATACCCTTTCCACAAGGAAAGTAGGAAAGCTGGCGATCCCAAAAAACAGAGCCCATCTTTCGCTCACAGCAGTGAGTCTTGAAAATGCTAGCAAGTCAGGACGGTTAAGCAACAGAATTGTGTTTCGCAACCTCGAAACTCCCCTGCTCACCCATTGGGACCAAACCCTTTGGAAACATTGTGGCAAGGTGGCCCATGAGTTCTTCGAACTGGCCGCAAGTATCCTGCAGCAAATCTACTCAGTGCCACACGATGAACGCATCTGGCTGATCGTAAAACTAGGTTAGAATTCACTCATCATGTACTGAGCTGGTAGGAACTCCACCATCATCAGTAGCGTTCACACATTCTGCAAGCAAATCAATGAGCAACTTGGCCACCGGTCTTTCACAGTCACAACGAGGCTGACCTGCCGAAGTTCTTGCACTTTTTCATAAGAGCATGGCAACGTATAATATACATACATAATCACATAGCGGTAGTTATCAATCTTGAAGATATCACTCTCTCTCTCTCTCAGGACAATGTCGTGCATAATCCTGGCAACGTATGGAGTCTGCAAAGTATTTTAAAGAAACCAAACAAACTAACATGTTGTTTCCAGATTGGGAGAAATCAACCGCTAGGGTGAACTTGGGGCGAGTTAAATTGAGTGTTCCAAACAAACATAATTGTAAGATAAACATAGATAAACCATAAACATCCATAAACCATGGACGTTTCCGAGAACTCCTCATAAAACGGTGGGTGATGCATCAACTTGCCAGGATCACATGTGCCGTAAGATCAGCATCCGAACCTGAGCACAGCACAGGGAATCACTGAAAGATAGTGAAAGGTGGTCCCATCAAGTGACTAGTTGGGTCTGGTTCAAAACTTTGGAGCCCTTTGGAGAGGAATCCATACCATCCATGACATTCCTTCCAGATCCTTCCAGAATCAACCATCAAATGGTGTATTATCGGTGTCAGTGGTGCTCAATGTCCACGTGCTGAGGTCTCAGACAGCTGGCATACGTCGGCGCCACAGGGTCAGGGATGCCAGGTAACGCTACATTGCGAAAGAGCCGGCGCACACACCTCATTGTCCAACCCACCAGACGCATCGATCAAAATGATCAAAATCCACCATTGAATCCATATGAATCATGGTTAATTCATATTGATAGTAATCATGCAGTTCACTTGCCAGGAGCTTCACAAACTCATCAAGCGTTTCTTTTCTTACCTGCCTTCCCGGATTTCAAACCCTGCTCCCAGGCAGCCAAACGGTGAGTAAAGCGAACGGCCGAGCGTCAGGACCTCAAATGCAAGCTGCAACTGAAACATCTGTGCGACTTCTGACCCAACTCAACTTGTTGATGTGAGCGGGGTGCCATCAATTGTGCGATTAATGGCATGTAAGCCTGAAACAAACCTTTCTGTGGTCGTTTCATGATATCATCCCTCAACACAAACGGGATTTGTCCTGCAATGCCACCTGTCACCTCAATCAACAATCAACATGACTTAACATGACTACCTTCTGATTGATACATATTCAACAAATGCCACGTGTCAAATTCCCTCGTACGTGTGTAACATGTTTTGCAGTTGGGCAGTGTTAGAGTCTACATTACTTTGTCATTGGTTTTGCAACATTGCAATGGCAGAGTGACAAAATACTTTTTCAAAGTCTTTGCTGGCAAAGAGGCTGCGAGGATCAAACCGGCCAGTGCCAGGGAATGCCTTGGGGAATTTCGGGACAAACTAGGTCCACGCCTGATCCGCTATGGTTGAAACAAATACAAGATAAAAAAATCAACGGATTTTTTTTCATGATGATTTTGTTAGGACGAAATCTTGTTGGCACCAAACATTCGACACGCAGTATCAAATTCATTCCGAAAAACATGGAAAAGTGGCGCAACACAATTGAGTTCCATACGGGCGGCCAGTGGCCTCCGCTTTCCTGAAAGACTGTTGTTCAAATGGATAAACAATCTCTCAACAGATTGAAACGATGGCCGAGGAATGGATCCAAAAACAAATTGTGTGAATATTCTGAATATTGTTTTTTTTGGTTTTGATACTTGAAGTGAAAAACATGCGTGCCAAAATATTTGGCCTGACAAATCCGCACGTGTTTCCCTGCTGGCCACGCATCGGTCACATATTAGAAAACATCTACCGTTTGACCAGCAAACAACTGGATCCTTTTGTACGAAACAGTCATAATGCACTATCCATCCATATCCAAAATCTCAACAAATGCCTGCGCATGCTGCCAATGCTTCTAGAAAGCACCTGAAGGGCCAGTCAGGGCACCGCATCTGCAATGCAGTTCCAATGATTGACATATACCAACAACATGCTGGTTTCGTTGCATCATATCACAATGGATCTGTGTGCAAAATGACTGGTCTTGAGATCCGAAGTCTGCGTCTGCCTCACTTGTGATTGTGATGTTTATGGGTCATATTGCCATTTTTCAGGTCCGTCATGACAGCGTCCCTGGCCAAGCATCTCGCCTCCATGAAATGAGTAGAAACCTCATTGTTGTGCCCGGGCCCAAACATTTTTGCTTACACTGGTTTGAAAGCACGCATCGATGTGTGGACATGTCGAATCATTTTTGAAGCCACCAAATCATTTCATTGCATTGTTCCCCTAATGAACACAACACCAGCAATCACGAATCAGACTTTTGCGCGATGCCACACCTTGGAGTTTTGAGGTTCCAACACAATGCCAAGAAGGCACTGCAGCCCAAAGATGCAATGGACTGCACTATAATTTACAGAGAACAAAATGCGGCGCGAAAACTGAAATTTAATCGTTCCAAAATGAACAAGTGGGTTGTTCCTGGAAACAAACCCCAACAGTCAGTTTGCATAACATCCTTTTTGAAACCACCCAAAAGAATATTTGTCATGCTCATTCGAAGGTCAGAACAGTGCGCGGCCAACATCTAGCTCTCAGACCGCAACCCACCAAAAATGTTTCATCGACTGGTCCAAGAGTCACAAGCATGGTTTGTTTTCCATGGTCTTCAAAAATTTGATATCCATTGATATCCATGGGTCCATAAACAAGCGTTCAAACACCCATTGTGAGCATGTCTAATGTTTGTGGGACGACAATGCCCCAAAAACTATGTTTTGGCCATGGCACACATGGCAATGGCAACTTAAAAAAGGGTTTGCAAGATTTTTTTGTTTCGACTTCCATATATTACATAACATATCAGCATATGAAACCAAGTGGTACCGCAATGCTCAAGCGCTGTTTTATGCGTGGTGCATTTGATCTGATTCGTGGCTGTACAACTTACACCGAAGAACCTGCGGGTCCTAGTTACGTACAAACAAAGTACGATCAAAACAGGTACCCTTTTACAACTAAGACATACAAACCCAGAAGGCGGGGGTTGCAAACTGGTTGATAGAAAGAGGTGGGGGGTTCAACAACACCACCTCCAGAGCCACAGAACGGTGGATGCAAAGAGACAGCTGGAGCACACTCACCATGTCCTGCGGGGGTGAGTTTCATGAAAAACTGTCAAGGCTTTCAAAGTTGTTTCTCACACTCATTGACAAAACCTAAACAGATCGCCCCTCTGCCCGTTGAATCCTTTTGAACATGCGTGGTAATGTCACATTGCTGCACGACAATGTGCTGCCGTTGGAGGCCAACTTGACGACAGGCACTGCAAGAATATGCGCGGGCACCTGGGTTGCGCACGTTCCATGCATAGGGAACCCAAAGCGGGAAGCCCCGCTGGCTCTCAATGTATGAAACCGCCTCCACCACAGCTTTTTGCAGTGGCGGGCCCTGCAACGTCAGTCGAGGAGAGGGTTGTGGTTGGTGTCCTCGACGTAGCAGGCCTGGGCCAGGAGCTGCGGCAGCTTGCGGAAAGTCGCCGCCGCCAAAGATCGCAACTGGCCGCCGCAGCGGTGGCGGGGCAGTTTTGCCGGACAAACGTCGCCGCATCTTTAGTGGTGGCGCCGGTGGCGCAGACTCCTGGTCAGTGAGAACCACTTTGCGGGTCACATGTGATATATTGCCTGACATGACAGAAGGATTTGTAGACTGTTTTACGCAATCCCACGAATTCAGCAACAAGTCATGGGACCCAAACAGTTTCCGTGACATCAAAGTAAGATCCCAATGTCAAGTCATCCATCCAGCGAATGTAGACGAAGATCATAGAAGGTGGGCAGGTGGGCCCCCCTAGCCGCCTTTGTAGGTTTATAATCTTCATTAAACATAGTTACATCGACTATATACGTCCATCCGAACGCGTAAACGGCAATATAACCATAATCATACACGATCTGCACATGTACATCCACATTCTGATACAAAGCTACCACATGGAACGCTTTCAATTTGTAGAAAAAAACTGAAGGACAGTATCAGTTCAATACTTGGGTGCATCCTTTGAACAATGTCTTCAGGCAGCCAAGCAACAAGCTCCGGGGGCGGCTCTCTCACGTACAGTTCGCCCACTGGCAGCCGCGGGCACACCACCGCCAGAGGCCGCGACCACCGGTTGCTATACCGACCGTCTGCTCCCCAGCGTGCAACGTGGCACTCCCAACACAAACACCAGAATCGCGTGGGCCCTTTTTGAAACCACTTGATGTTGCGCCACTCCTTAACCGCAGCAGAAGAGCCGACGACAAATGGAATAGAGCCGTAAAAAGGTAACAACTTTTCTCAGACCCCTATTTCAATCAAGCAACTTCCCAGTTTCGAGCTAAGTCCTGACTGCGCAGCGACGTCAACGCCCGACCATGGGGGCAATTGGGGCACGTCGGCCCACCACTCCCCACCAGGTTTCTGTGCTTAACTTGCTGTAAAGCCAAAAGCTGCAGGCACCCGATTGATTTTTATGATGAAACCTCAAAACCGACTTGAAATGGAACAGCATGCGCCCCAACAAAACCCAGGTACGTCAGAATGCCTTGACCGTCAGGACTGCAAGGCAATGTAGGCAACATTTCTAAATTCTGCGTGTCCGCGTCAGTGCTGCTGAGAAAGAGCGTGGGGTGTCTAAAGGTGGATAAGTCTTCCACACTCGTTCCGGCTCATGGCCAACAAAAAAACACACCAAGGCTTTTCAAACACCTTTTCCTTGAGGCTAAGATACCTACATGCGTTTGTCTTGTTTCTGGGCTGTCTGAGCCATTGACACGATTGCCGCTCTGTCTGCGGCCGCAGGCGTGCAGGTGGTCCTGGAACTGCTCCCTCACCAGCATGCGGCAACGCCTGATAGAGTCAAAACTTTCTTGACGAGGAAAACCAACGGTGTGCCATGGGCATTTGTACCGAGCCCTGCAGCACCAAGGCCAGCACGGACAACGAGGGTGACCGCACGTGTATAAAGGTGAAGGTATTCACCAGTGTTTCGACCTTGCAGACAGTCCTTCACGGAGGCGGTCTTCAGCATCACGGAGAAATCGAGCCAAGCAGCCTTGTGTTTCAGAAGCACAAAGACATTCTCCTATACTAATACCAAAGTCTGTAACATACTGCACCTGCCACTTTCGCAATGCGTCACGTAAACATCGTCGTACCGCCAAAACGTATCTATCAAACAACGTAAAACATCGATCAAACATAAACTCAAACCAAACCACAAACCCAAAAACAAGACATCACAAGAATCAAAGTGCAGCAAGTGGACATGAACACTGACATGCTGATTCCACGGTTCGATCAGAGCACTCTTTTCCTGCGATTGTTTCGCAATTGGTCAGGGGACAAGATTCGGTTTCTTGCAGTGACCAAAGGGGATTTTGACATCAGTTGAAGCAAAGTCCATTCTGGCAGCATTTCATCGTTTTAACATGCGATATTGTTTTGGGAAATGTTTTCCAGCTGGACTGTTTTCTCCAACCCCCCCCCCCTTGCCATGGGTATTTTTGGGTGGGAAAATGTTTTGGGTGGGACAGAAAAATGTCCATGGCAAAGTTTCAGACTAACCCGCCCACCACACCCTTAAGCAAGGATGGCCACAAGAAGATAAAATTCAACATGTACAATCAGTAACAACTTCGTTGTACAAGAGAAACTGAAATTACATTGTCTCACAGATTTGGTTGTTTAGGTTTGGGTCGGTTTGCAAACGATGTTTTGGTTTGTACGTTGTTCAGCAGCGTTGTTTGACGGATGTATGTTTGACGCTTACACGAACGAGTGGAGTTATACAGGCGCAGCGATAAGTTACAGACCGGTCTAGTAACACTAGACCTGTTTGGTAAGCTAGAGAGAAAGTATTGTCAGCAAGCTGAAATATCCTTCTCCTATACTAATACCAAAGTCTGTAACATACTGCACCTGCCACTTTCGCAATGCGTCACGTAAACATCGTCGTACCGCCAAAACGTATCTATCAAACAACGTAAAACATCGATCAAACATAAACTCAAACCAAACCACAAACCAAAAACAAGACATCACAAGAATCAAAGTGCAGCAAGTGGACATGAACACTGACATGCTGATTCCACGGTTCGATCAGAGCACTCTTTTCCTGCGATTGTTTCGCAATTGGTCAGGGGACAAGATTCGGTTTCTTGCAGTGACCAAAGGGGATTTTGACATCAGTTGAAGCAAAGTCCATTCTGGCAGCATTTCATCGTTTTAACATGCGATATTGTTTTGGGAAATGTTTTCCAGCTGGACTGTTTTCTCCAACCCCTTTCAATCACAGGACAGCTATGCTAAGCCCTCAAGAAGTTCAGAGGGGTGTTCAAAGTCGGTGATGGTACTAAGGCCTAACAGCTCTAATGCTTCGCCACAGTCATCCCTAGACGGGCCATCGGCCACATTTGAAAGGCTTGGGACCCGCTCCACCCAGCTGTACGCAGGAGCCTGAGCATCTACTGCGTAGAACTCCCTGATTAGGGTTTTCATGCTCAGGCTGGGTGATAGTCCCTTTATTATGCAAAACCTTGCAGCGTCATTGTCTACCCACCAGATGGTCCTTCTGTTGCGGAACCACTCTTTGTAAAGCCAACGCACCAAAACCATCACATAAAGCTCAATCTGGCAGATGATGTGCTCACCCACCATGTTCTTCCAGCGGTCAAGAAGAATTCCTGGGACTACACCCCTGCAAACCAATTTCTTTCCAGAAGACAAGTCAATGATGACAGCTCCAATGCCTGCGTAGCCCTTCTCCCAGCATCCGTCTGTAAAAATCAGGATTGGGTCACGGTCAGCAGAGACATCAATGCGCCGCGGAGTTGCAGCCTTCAACATTGAAATTGCGTAATCGCAAAAGGAGGCCACTTCAGATCGACCTTTCCGCGCCACACTGTTGCTGAGCGCCAAGACTTCCACACAAACCTGGTGCAAAAACTTTCCACTGAAAAATCCACAAGCATACCTCATGAGGCCATGGATCACCTGTCCCTGGTGCTTTGTTAAACACCCGTCATCACGGATTCCCTGCAGCAGTTCTATCAAGCGGTCAAGGCGACCTGGTTTGTTCTCAAGGGTGATGCCACCAAGACGGACCTCTGACAAGTTCAGGGAGCACCCCAAAACCTGGAAGGCCTGTTTGAACGGGAAGGCCTTGGACCCCGTTTTAGCATGTCTCCACCCTAATAGGTCTAGGAGTTGGGAAGCCGCTGCATCTGCATTCTCCGCCTGCGATTCCGGGGAGAACATTGGAAAATCATCGTAGAAAACTCCGCAAGGAATCACCAGCATCTTGTTGAGAAGAAACCAAAGGCTCCTGGATACCCTGTTGAAACTGTAAACCGCAGCACTTGCCCCAAACATTAGGGAGTTTGCCACAAAGTACTTCGGCTGACCAGCTGCTGAGTGGAAGAAGATAACCGCCAAGTGTCGGTCACTGGGATGTATGGCCATCTGTTTATAGGCCTTGCTCAGATCCAGGCATTTCCCAACCCATTGCTCTACCCCAGGGCCTTGAGCAGGTTGGGCCAGTCTTTCCGCTATCTTAAGCGCCAGGCCTGTGATGTAGTCAATGTCTTGAAGCTTCAAATATGACGTCACCGTAAACGCATGGTTCAACTGGGCCTCCAAGCAATCGTCTATGGGGCGTAGCTTCATCTCAGCTCCCTGCACCAAAACAAACCTGCGTACTACGCACCAGTCATCTCGTCCCAAGTAGTTTGAGACCTCGCTTTCACTAAAGAAAGGCCCCTCCATGAACCCAAGCTCCAGCTCTTCAGTTGCAGTCGCTTCCAAATGTTCGATGTGCGTGGGATCCATTTGTGTGCTGCGTCCCACTGTTGCTTTCCGTCTCCAACATGCAGAGGTCTGTAAATCCTCTGCCACAAGAGTCGCTGGCCGCAAAAGGGGTGGAAAGCAGGGTGCAGCGTCATGAGCTCCAACCAGCTTAACCCCTTCAAACATGAAAGGAACAACACCCATGTCGTCGTACCCATACTTTTCAAGCAGCCCCCTCCACAAAAGGAGCCGCTTTCCCTCCAATACCTTTGCAAGTGGTGCCGGTAAGGATCTATGGAGGTCCATTTCAGCGTCAGCCAACTTGATGGCCATCAATCTGGCTTGCAGAAGGTTCTTCTTCCGTTCAAGTTCCACCACATGACTCGGATACTGAAAAACAAAGTCCAACGCAAATTTTGTAGCACTTTCCAAATGATCTGTTGAATCCATGGGGTGCTGCACATGGTGAGCCCTGGACAAAAATTGCTTGGGGGTGTGGTATACCCCATATTTCACAGTGTCAGCCAGACGATCCATTTGCACATCACTGCTCTCAGTGGCAAAACTTGCATTCATACCATTGGCATCTGCTTCGAGGGGGTTTTCATCTGTTGCAAAAAGGTTCTCCTCCTCGCGACTCACTTCCCCATTAAAATGAGGAGGTAGCTGTTTGGCCCCCACTGGCGGCTGTCGATCTGCTGGAAGCACCACAATTTTGTAATATTCAGGTACCAGAGGTCGGTGTTTCCGGGTTTGTTTGCCTTGCACAGCCACAGCTTTGTCATGCAACCTGAGTGGCTTGACAACATTCCATCCTTTGATTGTAAAATATTTCAGTAAGCAAGCTGTAGCCCTCTGTGCCAGTAAATGAGGGTAATGTGCCTCCGTGGAGGTGTCAAATTTCCAAGAACCTGCTTGCCAGCGCACCCCCCACGGCTCATGAGGGTGATCGTTATTGCATACTGCCGCTAAGCCCTCATACACTCCTGGAGTTGAGAGCCACCCAGTGTGCTTCCTCCTTGTGGAGCCGTGACAACACGCATGAAAATATACCATAACCAAATTGTTTAAAGCTTTTGCTGCTTCCTCTGAGTGCTCTCTTGCCATGTAAACCAGTGCTGCCCAAAGCCAACTGTTAGCTGGGTTCTCGACGCTCACAACAATTCGTCTCAGGAAGCACCAAAGAATCACCTCCACAGCCAGAAAGTAAAGCGCATTTGCACTTTCCACCCTGCACCGGTGGTGTGGTGCAAGGTTTGGCAATCCCAATGGAAATTCCGCCGATCTTAGCGGAGGTGGTTCTGGTACTCCAGCTTGGCGCATAGCCTGTGGTATCGGCAGTTCCCGTGCACGGCTGCTTGTGCCGCAAGGAAGCCCCATATGCACTGCGCTCAAACCAGGGGCTGACAAAATAGTCCAAAGGATGTCACAACCAGTCTTTGATGTCAAATCCAAAGTTACCAAAGGTGCAAACGGTTGAGCCACTTCGTGGTCAATGCTGATGACCCGTAGGCCCGCCTGAAGCGCAGCACGGGATAGTGAACCCCTTCCAGCGAATATTTCGACAAATAAGGGTGGTGAAATCTGCTGTGAAACATCTTCTGCATCATCCATGTCATCCGCAAGTCAGTCAGTGTGGGTACACAAATAGTAGGGTTTGTTTCGAAAGCAACCCTTCTTGTAGCACTTATGGTACCCTCTTGCGCACCGCTTTCCCGCAGGTCCCTTGAATTTGCACTTGTTGTTCTGAAAGGCGAAGCACAATGGTCTGTTGTCATCATCATGGGATGTGCAGCCCTCAGGTAGTTGCACCTTAGGATTTCCAGTTTTGCCACCTCCTTTGGTCCCCCCTTTGCTGGAAGGCTTCTCCGTCTTCTGCTGTTTATCAGGCCTGCTGCCTGATGGTGGAGGGGCTTCATGCACCCTGGTGGCCGGCAAAGGAGTGAGATACTGTAGCACCTCACCTGACTCACGCAACTCCATGAAGATGGTGTCCAAGGGTTTCACATCGTTGAGGCTCTTCTGCAAACTGCCCATAGTGCGGTGGGATGCCACCGTGAAAAGTTGCTTGTCACAGTCCAACAGCTGCTGCAATGAAACCTTTGCAAAACCCCTGGGCTGATCACGCAAAAGGTGGGAGTACAAAAACTGCACCCACCCTTCTGAAACTGTGAAGCTAACAAGGCCCGCTAGGTCCATCGCCAAATTTCGACGCTGCCAAGCTGCCCTGAGTTTGATCTCGGAGCCCGCATCACAGTGAGGTTCACTGGACTTTGAGGCCAGTTTCAAAAGACCTGCCGCATCTGTAGACACTGCTGGATCCTTCTTGATTGCGCTAACCTCCTGAGCTCTGCTGCAGCACTGCTCAGGCTTCACGTAGGATAGTATTCCTACTTCCAGCATTTCCACAAACAAGTCCACTAAGTGTGTGGAGGGCGTTGTCTCTGGAGTGAAAACTATGCCCCCCAAACGAGCTTGTTGCTCTTGTTGCCGTGCTACCCTTTCAGCTGTAGCCAATTTTCTGGTCACGGCTGATGGGTCTGGAGCACCTTCAACCCTCTGTCTCACATCCGTCAAGGCCATCGAATGTGACTCAAAGAACAAGCGGCGCATGCATGACAGCTGGTCAGGTGATGGCTGCTCATCCAAAAGGTCATTCAAAAAGTTGAGGAGGGGAGTTTCATCTGTATGCTGAGGACTGTAAACCACTGCAAACGCATACCTGCCAAAAGCTGCAAAGTTCTTGGCTACGAACTTTTCAATGTATCGATCCTCAACCCCAATCTGCTTGGCACGCTCCTTGAACGCAGCAGTTGATTCCAGCGTTGACGCTGACATGAGCTCAGGCAGCTAGCAAGCGACTATCACTGACAAAAGAGTTGAAATGAAGTGAAAACACTGATCACTCACACGCTCCTCTAAACCTTATGACCTGACTATATTAAAAACCCGTGCAAACCAAAGGTTTTATGTGTGACATGCTGCCTCTCCTAAAAATCGGAGATGTGATCAAGTCGAGAAAACATTCAGTGACCAAGTGCTCAACATTGCAGCTGTTTTCAATGAGATTGAGTTTCACTTCCCCTGGTCTTGAGTTTTGCCCAACTGCGAGATGAAGGTTCTCGATGTTGTGGCAACAAGCCATGTGCATCAATTTGATGTGATGCATCGCCAAAAACTCAAAATCATTCACAAAACATGATGCCAGCACTCATGAAGAATTCACTGAAGTTTTTCGTTTGACTCTTGGTTCACTAACAGCTGCCATCTTTTTCCCTGCCAACGCAACACATGCCGGTTTCAAGCTTTCCTATTTTGGAATGCTCTGAGGCACTGACGGCAGGCTGCAAGATTCTCCCTGTCTGGAACCTTCCTATACTGGCCAAAGTGAGCAGATGTCGGTCTGCCGCAACTGAGTATGTCATCTTCGTTGACAATGTGGACCAAACCAGAAATGTTGTGAACCATGAGAGCTGTTTCTGGTACACCCGGGAAAGCCGGGAAAAGAGAGACAACGCGATCATCCATTCCTCCCTCAAAATTTTCATCCAAATTGAAATCACCAACTGAAGCCAAGCTGGAGTCTGAGTCAGACAATGTCTCAGGTTCCGGCTCCTGGGCATTCACCTCCAGCTGTGAGTCATCAGGTCCATCGGCCATCTGAACAACTCTGTCAATTGCAGCTTGGTCTGGGTTGAATTCACCGCTCCTAATCAGCCTGAACATACCCAGCACTTTGGCATACAAGCTTGTGAAACTCTCTCTCGAATAACACAGCACACTCTTCATGTTAGCATCGAGGTGGTGGCCAAGTAGCCTTCTCTCCGCCGGGGTGAAGACCAGTTTGACACTACGCCCAGCCCAAGTCAGCAAAGTCGTCTTGCATGAGTGCGACCCGATCAATGAAGGGCAAGTCTTTGTTGAAGCGCCCTCCAAGAACTCACGTAGCCACACCGTGGCTTCTGATGCACTCATAGGCACACTCAACCAACATGCTTGCTTCTCCGAATAGCTAGGCAGTACAAACTCAACACACTCCAGTTGTTGTTCATCCCTTGCTGCCAACCAATATGATGACCAGTCATTAGCTGATACACCAGAGCCTATAGCAGCGTATGGTAAGAACCTCGTTTTTGCCTCTGCCGTCAAGGCTGTCTTGGATGACAGCGCATCAGCAAACAACAGCGATTCACCGTGTCCAGATTCAGCTGTTATAGACTTCAATCGTTGAGAGTCTTTCCATCGACAACATGCATGAATGCAGAACAGCAGTTGACCAATGATACACTGAAAAACAGGTCCTGACGTCTCCATCAGTTTCTCAAGCCACAAAACCTGCTCGACAGCCAGAGGGTGCTTTTGCTGCAACGGGTCCTTCATCAGGTACATGTCCCGGGCAACACCCCTACACCGTGCTGATACAACTTCTGTCAAATCTGCACACAAAAGCTTTGCAGTGGCATCCAAAAAGTGTAAGGCTTCTATGACATGCTGTGCTGAAGTAGCTCCCGACCCAGTCGCCCTCATTCGGCAAAGTGCTGAATACAACTGGATTTCTGTCAAGCGTAACGGATGCAAACATCCCTCTGCCCTCAAGCACTTCGATAGCTTATCCAAAGATGCCGCTCGCTTCTGAAGAGTTGAAGCTGCTTTCATTCTGAAACAATCTCGAAAGGACTGCTCAATGCTGTCTTCACCAAAACCAGTCTCAAATATGTTGCGCAAACTAGTGCCTAACTGAGTAGCCAAGGGGTCCTCCAAAATGAGACTCCTAAACCTTGACAATGCCTTGCGCCTGATATCTTCTTCCAAAGGCTCACGCCGGGCTCTCTTGAGTTGGATCGGCAGCACAGGTGCCTCCAGGCTGGACCTTCCCCTATCAGGTCGTTCAGTCACAACTTGAGACTCAATAACATCCAAAGCTCCAATTGATGAAGGTGCAAGCATTTTGTCCAAAGAGGAAACAATTGTGCCCTGCCACAAATCACGTGATGTGAAAACTGATCCATCAACTTCCCAGGGCAGTTTTGCAAAACTCGTTCTAGCCCTCTTGACCTCTGCTGCCAAGGCCTCCGCTTTCCAAACAGATTCAGCTCGGAGAGGGTCCAAAACTTGCGGACCGGGAACAGGTGCATTCAAGTCTTCAGCAGGATTAAAAACACGTTTCAGTGAATCTGCATGCAAGACTTCTCCAGTGTCACCAGTCTGTTCAACAAGATCCCAGTCAAATAATGAAGGCTCAGGTTCCAAAGACTCTGCATAGCTACCTCCAAAAAGGTCAAACTGAGACTCTCGATTAAGGCCCTCACCGACGTCCTCTGACAAAGGTCTTGGAGATTGCTCGCCCAAAGCAGTTGATTCAGGCAACCACCGCTTTCTAAAACCCCTCAAGGGTCTCTGCTCTTGTGACTCATCACATGTTTCGTCTAAATCCATTGCCAGGAAATAAATTTGTTTCAGGGTGAAGTCAAACTCACAACTGCAATGAAATTCCAGCAAAACAAAAACAACGTAAGCAATGCACAGTTTCCAAAAACAGCTGCAAGAAAAATGATCTTCCGATCTGATTGCACCGACTGTAACCGGATGAACCAAACAAGTCCTCCACAGCCTCACGCACATACACCCCCGATACTACAGAAAAATGTCCATGGCAAAGTTTCAGACTAACCCGCCCACCACACCCTTAAGCAAGGATGGCCACAAGAAGATAAAATTCAACATGTACAATCAGTAACAACTTCGTTGTACAAGAGAAACTGAAATTACATTGTCTCACAGATTTGGTTGTTTAGGTTTGGGTCGGTTTGCAAACGATGTTTTGGTTTGTACGTTGTTCAGCAGCGTTGTTTGACGGATGTATGTTTGACGCTTACACGCACGAGTGGAGTTATACAGGCGCAGCGATAAGTTACAGACCGGTCTAGTAACACTAGACCTGTTTGGTAAGTTAGAGAGAAAGTATTGTCAGCAAGCTGAAATATCCATGCTCAGAACAATCTTGGCAGTGCTTTTGCCCATTGTCTTGTAAATCTCCAGCTCTTGGCCAAGTAGTTGCTGAAGTTGGGTGCGAATGGAAGCTCTTCCGGCCGTTGCCACCCCCGTCGCAGGTGCGTCTTTCACACCTGCTTGCAATTTGACAACGAGCTCGGCCAAGAATGTGGCAAGAGTTGCATCAACCTTGTCCATGTAGTCGCTCAAAAGTTGGCCAAATTGAAGCGCTTCCTTGGACAAAGCGACGCCCCAAGCTTGTGGTTCCAAGCATTGCCGTGCTTGGTCGGAGATGAACTGCAAGACTGTGGCGCAAGAACTTAGTCTTGGCCTTGCTATGAAATTTGGCCTCGGATATCTGCCAATGCTCAGCCACAATGAAGGCTATAATGAGACAGGGCTAACAATGCAAAGTGCTGGACCAATTCGGCAACCATGGCAACCAATTGCATTCGAATTTCTTTTCAAAGGTAGTGAGTTTGGTCACTGGAGAGTCAAAGGAGGACAAGATGCATTCGCGTTCCGACACCCGAGCCTCGGCAAAACAGAAGTCTTCAGCCTCCTAGCAAGCGATGCACACCACCACAAAGTTAGCCCTATAGGCACGGGAAGGCTCGTTGCAATGGTAGGCACCGCAGATGCTCCAGCAGACGACGGCAGAAACCTGCAAATCCTTTTTGGGTTAGTCCTTGCCATCACGTCACGCACATCCAAAAGCAAGGATGAACTGCTTGCCTCCCGCATACACAGACAGTGTAACCCCAGATTCATCGAAGTAGCCTTTCTCTCGGGGCCAGCCATTGAATTTTTTGCCCAGGAACAATTCCTAGCCCTTCAAGACTGGTATCTTGCCTCTGGCCAAAGCCTGGAACCCATCGATGCTACCGTTAGGGGGGACGGAGGCCCACTCCCAGGCACCTTTTTCCTCCACACTATGTGGATGTTTGGATGTACCAAGCCCACCAGAGAGGTTACTGCTGTCGCACAAACCCCCCCATGCAGGTACCACCTGGGATTAGGCATATACAATGCCCAAACAGCAGTTGAAGGAATGGATGGCGACAAACGATCACATTTCCTGCATTTGTGCGGACAGTTGCTACGCCTAGTGCTCATCCCATGTCATGTGGAAGGTGAACCCCATCCATGGACCCGCACAACTGCACTTTCCTTCGCCGCTGAACTGGATGGACATGTCTTGGGCACGCTATGTGCAGTGACAATGGCGTTACTCACCAATCGGTTAGACCTGTGTATTCAAGGACTCTTCGGCGCAGGCAAGTCTAAATCGATGGCAATCCTCATCCTGGCCTTGATTGAAATCGATACCACTGACAGCCTCAAGATATTGTTTATATGCAAAGAAAATTCAGGGACGCGATCTTTTGCGGACCTCCTCCTATGGCTCGACCCCCCGTCGGGGGTGTTTGGGCGCATAGGTAGGTTGGTTGGGGACCAAGAACGTAACAAGAGCAGTTACTCCCATACCAAATTCGACATTCATCCAAGAGAAAGAAGGCAAATGCTGAACAAGTGCCAGCTTGTGTTGGCTACAGGGGGTACGGTAGCCCAGGATCTTACCATGCAATGGTCCACGCTAGGAGGTTTCATGCAAGAGCTTTCCCTAATGGTCATTGATGAAGGTCAACAATATGGCACTGACAGGGAAATTGCAGTCATCAGCCTAATGAGGCAACAACCCCTAGTCCTGTGGACCGGAGACTCGGAGCAGACGCCCGGCGGCATTGATCGTGCAGCTCGCAACGCGAAACGATCCCGACGACTCCTGTTGGCTAAAAAGCATGGACTGCGTAGTGACCGAAATTATTATATGCCAGCTAATCTAGCAGATGCAATGATCCGGCTGTTGGACGGTTCGTCCAATGAAGGCCTAGCTACCCTTAGCCAAATCCTCCGACGAGGCCAGCACACCTTAGGTCAGCTATGGACAAGCCAACTCTCGCCACAAGCTACGGAAGACCTCAGAGCAGCCAACACTGTCCTCCCAGGTCTGAGAGCACAATTTGAAGCCGTCCAGCCACATGCGCAACGACACTCCTCCACTTCTGTGGACGCAGAACTACTAGAAGGCACAACTGTCAACTTCCCACGATCCCTGGTACGCCTTGCCTGGATCTTGCAGCATGCCGCTACCCTCCTACCCATGGCTGGCGACATCCAAGCAGTTTTAAACTCTCAGACCGCCGGAGTGAGCGACATCCATGCCTGGGGGTTGATGCTCCCTTCCAGTTCAAGAGTCAGTCCTGTGACATACCACTCCGTAGTGGCAGTTCGATACCCTGATCTCTGCAGATTCATCAACGAAATGTGGGAACTGGGAAGTTTTGCCTCCGGTGGACTTCCGGACCGACCACCAGGGTTTCAATTCGTACTTTGGGACACCAATGCTAGAATTAATGGACTAGTAGCGACTGACTTGGAAACGCTCGTGTCAGAGGTACTTTCCCCTTCCCCCAAAAATGCTGGGTTTGCCGATGGACTTTTCGTAATGACCACTGCAACAGACCACAAGAATAACTTGAACCGTTCAGTGCTTAAGAAGGATTATGCCCGCACTCTGCGCGTAGAAACAATAGCCAACTCAGCAGGAGGAACAGCACAGGTATCGATCGTGGCCCAGCCAAGTATCGGATTCCTGAACACCAAGTACTACTCCAATGGCTCCCCTACAGAGGATACCTAAGACTGCCTTGGTCGCATCACTGTAGGACTCACCCGGTCAAAATCCTTGACCCTGTTGGTATCCCCCTTAGATATGATGGGGCTCATGGGCATGGCCCAGGTGGTCGCGACCATAGCATATGGCATCCGGGGCCTTCGAAGAGGAGAGACGACATGGGGCTGGCCCGACTTCGATGCCGACCCTGAACAGGAGAATCTTGCACAGATAAGTAGATGGTCACTGAATTCTGCGCCTGCATGGGAATTCCCTCCCCTTGCAATCGCCAATCAATACCAGGATCCACAAACGAACGAAGTAAAGCGGGCAAGATACCGTCTCATATTGGTTAGAGGGTCAGACCTTCGCTGGCTGAACAGAGATCGCCTCCAAGAAGTCAAAACAGGCCTAGAAGCTCAACATAAATGGATCCCTGTTCAGAATCTCCCGTTCCCCGAAGTTGTCCTGTATGCCTACGCGGCTGATCGCACACCCTTTCCCACATATGTGTGCCTGCCTTCAGGACTGTACAAGGCGCACCGGACAAGTAGTAGCGCAGACCGGCCCAGAGCAGGAAATCCTGTCTTTGCCAGGTATCTACTTCTTTGATGGATGGGTACACCCAACGTTGCCAATCCCCGACCACCTGCCACGCACCAAAGAGGCGCCAGTCCAAGGTATCACTCTGACTGCACCGGCACCTGGTACAGAACCTACTCGGTCGCCGGAAGAAGAAGCAAGAGACATCCTTGCGACAGCTGCTAAGAATCAGCCCGAGGATGGGCCAAACACAAGGAGAGCAGCAGTCCGCGCGTGCAAGTACTTAAGGGCTATGGTCAACCAATATGAGTCCACCATACAAGAAGTGCATAAGGCAGCCCGCACCCATACACAAAGGAGCAAAGGCGCAGCAGGGCCAACGGTAGACTATCGGCCACAAGGGGAAGCTCTCCCAGTTATATCCCCTGAACTAACTTCAGAGTTACTGCATTGCCTGTCCACGCTACCAGACCCATGGCCCCTGGCTAAGATCACGATTGATATGGAGAAACTGAGCCAGTGGGTTTCCAAATTGTGCCGACTCTACTTTGCTGATGAATATGCCAGACGAACAGTCGGAATGCCCTCACCTACACATATCCCAGACATTGAGGCAGCACTCCAAGCGGTCCAGGCAATCCTCCCAAAGCTTGAAGTAAAGATGATTGAATTTTTAGCCGAATGGTTAGTCACCTTTCTGATACCAGCAACGCACGTATTGGAAGTGAGGGCACCTCATCTTTCCTTTATGTTGCTCAAGGAATACTGGTTTAGAGAACTATACCTCGGCTTGAAAGTCACAGCATCGTTTGACCGCTCCGAATCATACACGAGAGTAATCGATGGGCAGGTGAGATGCATCACTCCTGAAATCAAGCCACAGAGCCTGCAGGTCATCTGGAACGTACAGTTTATCACTGTGTTTGTGCCGGCATGGATGATCCCTCCAGTATACCACAGCCTGCGTAGGGAAAGCATCAAAAACGCAAGTTCCGCCAGTGCAATAGGTGTCCAGTCGGTCCGCCCTACCTGGTTTGAAGACATTGCAGCACCCAAAGATACCACGCCTCAACCCAACCAAGACCCCCAGTGGCAGCAGTCCCAGCCGCTGCACGGGCTGAAGTTAGTCATCAAGGAAGAGGTGCTGCCGATGAAAGACCAACCGGAATTCCCATCACTTGAATTGCTGGCCACACGTGGCTTACTCGCACCTGACACGTGGAAGTGCAAACGTGCGCAGGTTAGCCTGAAGGCAACAATTGATGTCCCTATGCTAGGAACAATCATTGAGCAAAATGGAGATGGACTCCTCGAAGATCCCACATGCCCGTAGGATGGCCACTGCACATCGACGGAGCTGTCAGACAATGTTGTATTCATCGATCTGCGAGCCAGCAGGAACTAACTAGATGACATGCTCAAAGAATATGACATGAAAGGAGATTCCGTCGAAATAAACCATGACGCACCCCAATGGTCTCACAACGCAGTATGGAACAGAAGGTACATGGAACCAAAGACAGGATACACGCTGCAACAATTATGGGCTGATTCTGAGCCAGCCATTGGGAAGAAGTCGTCCCCTTCGTATGAAATCAAAGAAAGTGACATTTTACGTGCAGTAGCGGCTACGCAAATCTGCCATCTCCGTGCGTTGGGGACACCGGCAGTTCACAAGGCCTCACCGCAAACTGACACCTAGCTCAAAGAGCCCTAGAGGAATGGGAACGCACCCTGTGCGAAAACAAGGCAGTTTTTTTTCCGTCCAACGCCTTCATGGCTTCCGCCAGGTCGTTCAACATGTTTCAGAGCATGTTGCAATTGGGATTAATTGATTAATTAAGCCACGCAAAGGCCGTTGCCGTAGTGGCCGCAAAAGTAAACTGGTGGAGGACCGATACATAGTCCTACGCCCTGTCACGCTCATTAAGAAAACCAAGCAAAACACCAAGAAACAAAGACACAAAAACCAAAAACCAAAAAAAAACACCAAACACAAACACACAAAAACAAAAACAAACAAACCAAAAAAAAACAACCCACACCACAGAGCAGTGACGTGACTAGTTCCAGTTTATGGGTGAAACAAAGACGATTAAAGCAAGAGGTGATAGCTTAATATCATCTCGGTGCATGCAAACTGACATCTTGTGTGCCATGAGCGAAAACAAGGCAGTAGCAATCCTTGCAGAGGTACAAGCCGGCCGGCCAGCCCTGATCCAGAAAGACGGTGGCGAAATGCTCATTGCCATTGTCCTTGATAAGCCATTGGCTGAAGCGAAGGCACTAGTTGATGACCCTGCAGCCTTCACTTGCGAAATGACTCGGATCCTGCGCGAAAAACAGAGCCATCCACTTATTGCCCAAATGATGAAACCAGCAGAAAGTAGTTTTTTTTTTCCTCGGGTGTGGCCGATGTCGCGCTAATGGCTCGGTCCTTACATGAGAGTAAGCAGAAAATACACTGTACAAGGACAAAAAGGTCCTTGGAGTCGGCAAATCGATTGAAGCAACAAAGCCGAAAAAAAACCAGCAGAAAGTAGTGACCCACTCCCTGCAAATACCGCATCCAGTAGCACCGGTAGCCGTGAAACACCTCGCACCAGTCAGCCTGTGCAGTTTCAGTAGGCTACTAGAGCTAACGTGGGGTACCCACGGTCCGCGGTTCCCATGCATCACATTTAGCCATTGTTCAGGCCGTGGTTGAGAGGCTTTGTCACCATGGGGTACCCATGGTCGACCACTACCCACTGTAGCAAATGCTGTAGTAAGCATGCCTGTGTCAATAGGGAAAGGGAGGAGGCGGGTGATTATAATAACCTTTTTAAGGGGGGCTTTTATTTACCGTAATTTGTTGTATGGTAGCGTAGTATGATGTCAAAGTACATCAAGCCATGGTGCCCGTTGCCTTTTTTTTCCGTCCAACGCCATATGGCTTCCGCCAGGTCATTCAACATGTTTCAAAGCATGTTGCATATGGAATTAATTGATTAATTAAGTCACGCAAAGGCCGATGCTGTAGTGGCCGCAAAAGTAAACTGGTAGAGGACCGATACATAGTCCTTTTTTTTTCCGTCCAACGCCGTATGGCTTCCGCCAGGTCGTTCAACATGTTTCCAATCATGTTGCATGTGAGATTAATTATCTAATTCACGCAGGGGCCAAGCTGTAGGGCCGCAAAAGTCAACTGGTAGAGGACCGATACATAGTCCTATTTCCTTGTCACGTTCCAAAGAACAAGAACCGAAACACAAAGAACCAAAAGCAAAAACAACACAAAACACAAAACACAAGCAAAAGCAAACCACACAGAAACACACAAAAAAAAACAACCACACAGCAGTGACGTGACAGGTTCCAGTTATGGGTGAAAAAGAACTGTTGAGGCAAGAGGTGATAGCTTAGTATCATCTCGGCGTATGCAGATGACAACTTATGTGTCATGCTACGCAGGCCCATAACACAATACAACAACGTAAAAAACACAAACACACCATGGGCCACTTGAAGGGTGCAGGAAGCAACAAAGCTCAATGCGGAAACCAGGGATCCCCCCAGCCAGGATCCCCGAGATCACAAGGAGCAGCCTTCACGGCATGACAGTCACCCTGACACTTTGAAGCAAACACCGACAAAGCCGGGTCACAACAAAGTGGTGAGAAAAACTACCGCAGTGAAACAGGAAAGTGAAACATGATCTAAGGTGAAAAAGACAGCGAGGCTACGGCACTCAGGGCACACTCAGAGTCCGCTCAGAACTGCTTTTCCAATCATCATATTGCATCAAAATTGGTTCCGGTAGGCATCATTGTGCTAGTGCTCTTGCAACTCGTCTTCATGGTATGGGAGATTGTACTCGTCATCAGTGCGTGGTGATATCTGTGCATTGAGTTCTTCGGACGAAGTGCTGGCTCCCTTGGCTGTATGGTGAAGCTGTAGTATGGCTTTCTGGGCCTGGGTTACTTCGTAACTGGCAGATATGGTACAGCTATCCAAGATACAGCCAATTTGACGGAGTTGGCGTATGGCCGCCTCAAGGTCATTCACTCTCTGGGATGGGATGTTTTGGATTCCTTGAAGCTTCTGTCGGGCCTTCTCTAAAAGTTTGGTGGCATCATCGACTTCGCTGGTAGTGACCTGGCAGAGGTTCAGTTGAGTGATGGACTGTGCAAGACGATGGACAGCGGCGTCTTTGATAGGAGTCGGTCGCTCCATTCCAACGGACAAAGTTGTTTACAGGTTTATAGGTGGACTTAGGCTTCAGGGTATTCAACTGGTGTTCACAGTATTGCCACCTTGGTCGAGAACGGGCATGTGGTGGTGTGGTGAAGATCATTGGCCGGTCGAAAAATTGGTTGATCGAAGGTCAAACGGCGACGGGCACCATGGCTAGATGTACTTTGACATCGCACTACACTACCATGCAATAATTAAGGTAGACCAACCCGAATAATAAAAAATAAACAGCTTAAAAACCCACAATTATTATAACCGCCCCCCACCGCCTCCCGTCCCATACTGGCTTCGGCATGCTGACAGCAAAGGTAGTCGCAGCGGGCAGTAATCAACCATGAGTACCCCATGGTGACAACGCCGCTCAACCTAGGTCAACTTACAGGCTGAATGCATGGATGGGAAACTGGGGTGTTCTGCGTCACCTCATGTGGCTTACTGGAACTGCTCGTGTGAGGTGGTGCGAGGGTCTCCACTGCTACTAGCACCACTGGCGGCAGCAGTGGCGGGGGGGGATCACTGCTCTCCGCTGGTTTCATCATTTGGGCGATGAGCGGGTGGGTTCGCTTGTCACGCAGGATCCGCGTCATTTCGCGAGTGAATGCCGCAGGGTCATCAACCAGCTCCTTCGCTTCCGCCAGTGGCCTGTCAAGGACAATGGCAATGAGCATTTCGCCACCATCTTTGTGGATTATAGTTGGTCGGCCGGCTTGTATCTCGGCGAGGATTGCCACCGCCTTGTTTTCACACAAAGTGCGTTCCCATTCCTCCAGAGCTCTTTGCGATAGGGTGTCAGTCTGTGGTGGGGCTTTCAGAGCAGCTGGTGTCCCTAACGCTCGTAGGAAGGGGCTGTCGGGAGGAATGGGGGATGGGAAGCGCTGAATGGCCGCTACGGCACGTTGGACGTCATTTGCTTGCACATCATATGACGTGGTCGTTTTCTTGCTTATGGCAGGCTCGGAGTCAGCCCATAGTTGCTCCAGTGTATATCCTGGTTTCGGTTCCATATACTTTCGGTTCCACACTGCATGATGGGACCATTGAGGCGCGTCATGGTTGATTTCCACTGAATCCCTTTTCATGTCATATTCTTTGAGCATATCATCTAATTCTTGCAAGCTAGCAGCTCTGTGAATACAACATTGTCTGACAGCGCCATCGATGTGGAGTGGCCATCCCACAGGCATGTGGGAGTCTTCCAGGAGTCCGTCACCATTTTGCTCTATGATTGTACCCAACATGGGGACATCAATAGTTGCTTTGAGGCTGACTTGAGCACGTTTGCACTTCCATGTGTCAGGTGCCAAAAGGCCTCTGCCAGCCAAAAGCTCAAGCGACGGGAACTGTGGTTGGTCATTCGCTGGTAACACCTCTTCTCTGATGACTAACTTCAGCCCATGTAGTGGCTGGGGTTGCTCCTTTTGAGGGTCTTGAGGTGATTGAGATGTGGTGTCCTTGGGTGTTGTGTCTTCAAACCAGGTGGGACGGACTGACTGGACTCCTATGGGACTTGCAGAACTAGCGGTTTTAATGCTTTCTTTGCGCAGGCTATGGTAGACGGGCGGGATCATCCATGCCGGCACAAAGACTGTGATAAACTGCACATTCCAAATGACCTGCAAATTCTGCGGCTTGACTTCAGGCGTGATACATCTTACCTGACCATCGATCACTCTGGTGTATGATTCAGCGCGGTCGAAGGATGCTGTGACTTTCAGGCCTAGGTACAGTTCTCTAAACCAGTATTCCTTGAGCATCATAAAGGAAAGGTGAGGTGCCCTCACTTCCAATACGTGCGAGGCTGGCATTAGAAGAGTGACCATCCATTCAGCTAAGAATTCAATCATTTTGGCTTCGAGTTTGGGGAGGATGGCTTGAACTGCTCGTAGTGCACCCGCGATGTCCGGGACATGCCTACGTGAGGGCAATCCAACTGTTCGCTTGGCATACTCGTCAGCAAAGTAAAGTCTGCACAACTTTGAGACCCACTGGCTCGGTTTCTCCATGTCTATGGTGATCTTAGCCAGGGGCCATGGGTCTGGGAGCGTGGATAAACAGTGCAATAATTCGGAGGTTAGGTCTGCTGAGATGACTGGGAGGGCTTCTCCTTGCGGGCGATAGTCAACTGCAGGGCCTACCGTGCCTTTGCTTTTTTGCGTGTGGGTGCGGGCGGCACTATGCACTGCTTGGATGGTGGTCTCATATTGACTGACCATGGCTCTTAAGTACTTGCATGCGCGGACAGCTGCTCTTCTTGTGTTTGGCCCGTCTTCGGGCTGGTTCTTGGCAGCTACTGCAAGGATGTCTCTCGCCTCTTCTTCTGGCGACCGTTTGGGTTCCGTATCAGGTGCAGGTGCATTGAGAGCGGTACCTTGGACTGGCGCCTCTTTTGCGCGCGGCAAGTGGTCTGGGATTGGTAACTTCGGGTGTAATCGCCATCCATCAAAGAAGTATATGCCAGGCAGGGACAGGATCTCCTGTTCTGGGCCCGTCTGTGCTACTATGTGCCCGGTGCGTGCTTTGTACAGTCCTGAGGGTAGGCACACGTAGGTGGGAAAGGGTGTGCGATCAGCAGCGTAGGCATATAGGACAACTTCAGAGAAAGGGAGATCTTGCTCGGGGAGCCACTTGTGTTGAGTTCGTAAACCTGCTTCAACTTCTTGGAGGCGCTCCCTGTTTAGCCATCGTAGGTCTGACCCTCGCACCAATATCAGACGATATCTCGCTC
This sequence comes from Cladocopium goreaui, assembly GCA_947184155.2. Classification (NCBI taxonomy): domain Eukaryota; class Dinophyceae; order Suessiales; family Symbiodiniaceae; genus Cladocopium; species Cladocopium goreaui. The sequence continues at coordinate 191,366 of CAMXCT020000921.1, forward strand.
GCTTCACTTCGTCAGCTTGCTGGTCGTAGTATTGATTGGCGATTGCAAGGGGAGGGAACTCCCAGGTTGGTGCCGAATTCAGTGACCATCGGCTTAACTGTGCGAGATTCTCTTGAACTGGGTCAGGGTCAAAGTCTGGCCACCTCCACGTCGTTTCTCCTCTCCGGAGGCCCCGGATGCCGTATGCAATTGTGGCAATCACCTGTGCCATGCCCATGAGCCCCATCATGTCCAGCGGAGAGACTAGCACTGTTAAAGATTTGGACCGGGTGAGCCCCACAGTGATTCTGCCAAGGCAGTCTTCAGTATCTTCTGTAGGAGAGCCATTGGAGTAGTATTTAGTGTTGAGAAATCCAATACTGGGCTGAGCTACGATTGATACCTGTGCTGTTCCTCCTGCTGAATTGGCTATTGTTTCGACACGCAGGGTGCGAACATAATCCCTTTTGAGCACGGAGCGGTTCAAGTTGTTCTTGTGATCAGTTGCGGTGGTCATAATAAAAAGTCCGTCTGCAAATCCAGCATTGTGAGGGAAGGGGGTGAGCACCTCTGACACAAGAGTCTCTAAATCTGTCGCTACCAACCCGTTAATCCTAGCATTCGTATCCCAAAGCACTAATTGGAACCCTGGTGGCTTGTCGGGAAGTCCTCCCGAGGCAAAACTTCCCAGTTCCCATAGGCCATTGATCTGCCTGCAAAGATCGGGATATCTAACTGCAACCACTGCATGGTATGTCACAGGACTAACTCTGGAGCTGGAGGGAAGCATTAACCCCCAAGCATGGATGTCACTCACTCCGGCGGTCTGGGAATTTAAGACTGCTTGTATGTCACCAGCCATGGGTAGGAGGGTAGCGGCATGTTGCAAAATCCAGGCAAGGCGCACGAGAGACCGTGGAAAATTAAGAGCGGTACCCTCCAGCAGTTCTGAGTCCACAAATCGGGAGTGTCGTTGCATATTTGGCTGGGCGGCTTCAAAGTGGGCTTTGAGGCCTGGAAGCACAGTGCTGGCTGCTCTGAGGTCTTCCTCATCCTGCGGCGAGAGGTGACTTGTCCATAGCTGACCTAACGTGGACTGTCCTCGTTTGAGGATTTGACTAAGAGCCGCTAAACCTTCATTTGCCGAACCGTCCAGCAGTCGGATCATTGCATCGGCAAGGTTGGCTGGCATGTAATAATTGCGGTCGCTTCGCAGTCCATGCTTTTTGGCTAGCAGTAGTTGTCGTGACCGTTTTGCGTTGCGAGCTGCCCGATCGATGCCGCCAGGTGTCTGCTCAGAGTCTCCTGTCCACAAGACCAGGGGTTGCTGTTTCAGCAGGCTGATAACTGCAATCTCGCGGTCAGTACCATACTGCTGGCCTTCATCAATGACCAGGAGGGAGAGCTCTTGCATAAAACCACCCATTGTGGACCATTGCATGGTAAGATCCTGGGCTACCGTTCCCCCGGTGGCTAAAATTAACTGACACTTGTTCAGCATTTGCCTTCTTTCTCTCGGGTGGATATCAAATTTCGTGTGGGAGTAACTGCTTTTGTTGCGCTCTTGGTCTCCCACCAGCCTACCTATGCGCCCAAACACCCCCGACGGGGGGTCGAGCCATAGGAGGAGGTCAGCAAAGGATCTAGTGCCGGAGTTCTCTTTACAAATGAACAGTATTTTGAGGCTGTCGGTAGTGTCGATTTCAATCAAGGCCAGGATGAGGATTGCCATCGATTTCGACTTGCCTGCTCCGAAAAGCCCTTGGATACACAGATCTAGCCGGTTGGTGAGCAACGCCATTGTCACTGCGCAGAGTGTGCCTAAAACATGTCCGTCAATCTCAGCGGCAAAGGATAGTGCCGTGGAGCGGGTCCAGGGGTGAAGCTCGCCCTCCACGTGACATGGAATTAGCACTAGGCGTAGCAACTGGCCGCACAAATGCAAGAAATGTGATCTTTTGTTGCCCTCCATTCCTTCCACTGCCGTTTGTACATTATAGATACCTAATCCCAGGTGGTATCTGCACGGGGAGGTTTGCGCGACAGCGGTAAGCTCTCGGGTAGGCTTAGTACATCCGAACATCCACATTGTATGTAGAAAGAAGGTCTTTGGGACCGGGCTTTTCTGTCCCTGGACGGTCGCATCAATGGGGTCCAGGTGCTGGCCGGAGGCACTATACCAGTCTTGGAGGGCTTCGAGTTGTTCCTTTGCAAAAAATTCAATGGCTGGTCCTGAAAGGAAAGCAACTTCGATGAATTTGGGGTTGCACTGTCTGTATATGCGTGAGGCAGCTAGCTCATCCTTTTTTTTGGATGCGCGCGGCGTGATGGCTAGGACCAAGCCAAACAGGATTTGAAGGTCATCTCCGTCATCAGCTGGTGCTTCTTCTGTACCTACCATGGCAATAAGTCTACCCGTGCCAATGGGGCTGACTTTGTGATGGTGCGCATCACTGGCTAGTAGGCTGAACACTTCAGTTTTACCCAGGCTTGGATGTCGGAACGCGAATGCATCTTGTCCGCCTTTGACTTTCCAGTGTCCAAACTCGCTACCTTTGAAGAGGAATTCAAGGGCGATGGGTTGCGATGGTTGCCGGACAGGTCCTGCACTTTGCATTGTTATCCCTGTTTCATTATAGCCTTCATTGGGGCTGAGCATGGGCAAATAGTAATCTAACATGTAGACAGCCATGGGCAATTGCAAGGTGCCAAGGAAATGTTGTACCATGGTGGTATAGTTGAGCAACTTGGTCCTTGAGGAGATGGTGACTGTTGCCAACGTGGCTAAGTATTGGGTTGCCTCTTGCTCAGTTTTGACCTCTGAGTTATGGGCAGCAATGTGGGTGACAAGTGCCTGTGTCGTGGTTTCAGGTAGCTCGCACATTTCAGCTAATTCGCGCAGGAGTTTTCTGGCTGTTCTTGGGAGCTCAAAACTGCACCATGAGATCAGACGGAGGGGAGCCTGTGAGTACACTTCGAAGGGGAGCACTCCAGGGGTACCTTCTAACTGCTCCATATCTGGTCGTCCTTCAGGGAGGGCGACTCGTGTCCAATGCGAGTAGTTGTGTTGTGCAGTGCCAAGGTACGCTCTCCATCCTGTGATATGCGTAATTGCAAATCCCCGTTGCCTAAGCAATTTAATGTCATGGTTCGACGGGTTCCATACGCAAAGTCTGTCATCTGCATGGTGAATGAGGTGGACCTCTCTCATCTGAGATAAGTTGTATGCCGTCAGCAGCGATGGTGGCAGGGCAATGGCTGCTAGCACGGTTTTGCCTTCAATGTCTGGGAATTCCGAGAGGATAGTCTCCCATACCATTCCTGCATACGAGCCAGCGCTGTGCCCTCGGATGTAGATAGAGCCTACCATGTATCCTGTTAATCTCAGAAGGTCTACTGGGCGGATTTCAGGGGGCAGACATACTCCGACTAGCGGGTGTGCAACTAGTAACTTAGTGAAAAGCCGCAGGCCATGTATGTACCCGGGCCACGGCGGTTTCCTGTGTGCCGGGATGATAGGGCAGAAGCGCAACAGTTTCATGGCCCGACTGATGATTTGCGCCTGCAATTGGTTCGCACTGGGCATTCCTAAGACGCGGCACCAGAAGTGTGCACTTATGGGAAACATGGCAATGTGCAGTAGCAAGTATTCTTGTGTGTGGGCAGTGCCTGCTACTGTGCCAGCTCTTGCATTCCAATCGTCCTGTTTGCTAAGGGATGGCCCATACACATGCGCTTCCTTTTTGCAAGCAAGCAGTACGTCCCAATCTTCATCAAGTTCACCTCCACCCAACCCAGTGCACTGAACTTCCAGGGACCCTGGGTCAGCGTCATTGAGTTGCCAGGAGGTGTTATCCATGACAGTGATTTTCCAATCAGTGTATTTGGGGTCTGTATGGCTAGCAAGAACCTCATTGATGGCTAGTTCTGCGTTGCTAGGGTCAATTTCCAGTCGTCGTTGCAGCGCTTCCAGCAGAGGGAGGATTGAGGCAGTGGGAAGCTGGAGGCTCGCACGCTGACCGCAGAAGACAATGGCAGGCTCGCAAGCCTTGGGCCAAGATGTATGGTTATTGCTGGTGTTGGGGGCGTCCACTGGTGTCCAAAGGCTCTGGAGAAGCAACACCTGCGTCTTAGTAAGGCTTCTGTTTTGCGGGACATGCGGCTTGGCGACTATTTTACTCCGTCGAACAAAATCGCAGCCTGTGGGTGTGTCCATAACGGTGGTGCCTCGTCGACTCCTATGAGCGACACAGCAAGCGGTTGCAGCCCTTTGCTTAGCCACTGTTTGAGTTGGTGTCCTAGGCCTACTTTACTCCCATGGAAGGCGTGCACTATTGGCGGCAGGCTATACCCTATGGTTAACTCCTTGCTTTGGAACAACTTGTCTCCTGGAAGACAGAGTATGGGGAAGTCGGCTGGGAAAACTGACATAGGGGAGAGTGCACCTTGCTCGAAAATGGGGCGCGCCCAGGTAAGGAATGGCGGGGTCCGCTCGACAAAGTCCGGTCTAAGGTATCGGC
>CAMXCT020000922.1:0-50000 GCA_947184155.2 Cladocopium goreaui
TTCTGCCTGAGTTGTAAAGCCACAGAGATACTTCAGAAAACTTGAAGTCCATTTCAAAGATTCATCAAATTCTCCATGACTATTTCCCCAGTGCAAAATCCAAGCTATTGCGTCCATGAACATTTCATGTCTGTCAGTTGGTCTCATGTTGTGTGGACCCATCAATGTATGTAAATTGCGCTCTCTCTTCTTCCTCACTTTCTCGTGAGCCTGAAACCAATCGGTTTGGCGCCTGTAATCATAGCAAAATGATAAATGATCCTCGTTGGGCAATGTCGATGGTGTTCGAAATTTGTCAGCTGGGATTTCCTCTGATCTTCTCAGAGCATATCCATCAGCTGAATGTCTTCTGCTAAAATCATAGCCTTGATATTCTTGACCTCGAGTGTTCGATTGTGCCTGATCACTAGATGATGCGGCTGAGGCCCTGTTCCACCGGCTAGAGCTCGACATGTTGAAGAAACAGTGCGATCCTCGAGACTCTGCCTCTTGAGCCGCAGGCACAAAATCAAAAAAATAGTCAAGAATCCCTCAAGGTGTCACCTAACAGAAATACATCATGTCTGAAATCAACATGACTGCAAACTGTTGGCAACCATGACCTGAGGTAAGCTTTGTGTTCCAGTAATGATCTGAATGGTGGATGAGCATCAACTTCTTTAAGAACACCTTGTCGAACAGCATCGATAAGATTCTGAGGATTGGCAGATTTCTTGGTCAAACAATCGGCTAAACACCATTGAGTTCTGATATGTGACAAGTCAGCAATGGAAACTGAACATGCTTCTTTCCTAAGCATCTGAATCATATGAATGGTCTCTTGTTGTTCAGGAACATGAGTAGTGCTGGCAGTAGTCACAAGATTGTTTGCATCAGTCCTCATATGAATCTCACTTGAAAGTCCAGTGATGTCCTTGATCAGTCCTCTCAACATTTGACATGTACCATAACACTTCATGAGTGCATACAACTCTGCAACAGTTGTGCTCAACGTGGTACGTTTGATTTTGGTTGATTCAAAGAAAATGAGAGAACCTCTGGTGTTTTTGCTCTTTTCCTTTCTCGGTTCAGCCATGAAAATAACCATCGCGCGCTGTGAAGATTTGTCGCTGTTGTTCCTAAACGCTGCATCTGGCATTGCAACTAATCTAGGATCACCTTGAAGTGGCCAGAACATAAGTTCCATCGGGTCACCTACAATTTGCCTGCAAAGTTTGTTCAGCGTTTTGCAATCACCTATAGTGGGGGAAGCAGCGGCAGAAGCACAACGTGAAAACTGATAACATGACTGAAATTGAGTTCTTGATTGTAACCAATTGATACTACCTAAGAGTGATCTATAGGCAGTGTGGAGATCTTTGTCACATTTGTCTTCATCCTTCAAACCTTTTGGTATGACAACCTCAGTAAGTTCACTGACGCAAAGTGATTGTTCAACAGTGATATGTGATTTCTTCTTGGTCTTCTCATCAATGATCCATTTCACACGTTGACCAGTGAACATCAAATCATTCACATCTTCATGACCAATCTTGAATTGTGACTTGACAACTTTCTTGAACTTCTCCAAAAACTCTGGAGTTCCTGTAATGAACAAGTCGTCAACATGCAAACAACACATGCCAATAGGTTTTCTTCCCTTGGCATTACTGCCATTCACAGGGTCCATGAAGTGTTCCAAGAGTTGTTCAACAATCTCTGGTGTCAACTGTGGTGTCGTGGCAAGATAAGTACGCTCTGAAGGTAAGAAGACTGAAACAAGTACTTCAGCTTCTTCTTCCAAACTTGTGGAAACATTGTCCTTGTTCATGTCATGATTCATCTCAAGCAACCACCAAACTCCTTTCCTCTTCACAATAGAAGTTCTCAAGTGAAACTTCTTTCGATCATAATGTGAATCAGGAGTTCTCAAAGCTTTTGCACGATAGGCAACTTGAGCATGACCATTTTCAAAAGGATACCAACCAGACTTGTGTTCAACAGATTCCAAAAACTTCAACAAAGTTTCATCAACAACAGGAGTCCAAGCACAATCTTCAACCTTCTTCTCCTTGAACTCTTTCCTCTGTTTCCATGTTTGGGTTTGTTGATAGCAAGCTGAAAACAATCTTTCTTCAACCAAAAGAGACTTATGAACTTCCTCAGCAATGTCGGAGGATTCATCACGCGTTTCCTCACTGTCTTGTGAGCTTACGTAGTATGTCACAGGTGCTGGTTCTGTTGCCTCAGAGTCAGCAAAGCTAACCTGTTTTGGCTCCTTGAAAGCACCATCATAGCATACATATGTACACCTGTCAGCTCTTGTAGGTTGAATACCAAGCGAAATCAGAAATTTGTCAAGGCGGTTCCACCATCTACGTGGTGCGTCCGCAAGTCCATAGACGGAACGAGTGCACAAACCAACCAAGTAAGGAGGCAAACCAATGTCAGTAGGCAACTGAACATGGATAACGCGGCGGTCTAAGTCGTATGTTTCCCCCTGAAGGAAGGCAGTTTTCAAGTCTAAATGGAGTAAATCCCAGTACATCGAGGCTGCATGCTGAGATGCCACACGAAAACCATACCTGGTAGCAGTAGGACTGTCAGTCTGTAAGTCATACTTTTGAGCATCTTGAAAGCCTCTACATACCCATCTAGCCTTGAACTTCTTGAACTGTCCATCCTTATCAACCTTGATGGTAAGCACCCATCTGCCAGTGACATAGTTATCAATCTTATGACGTCTCTTGTCTCTGAAAGTCATGGCAGTGAAATCCAGAAAACTTCTGAATTCTTCAAGCTTGGCTTGTTTGATCTCCTTAGCATACTTTCTCAAGACTTCTTGAGTGATAACTGATTCTGCCTTTGGCTGCTTCTTCCCATTCTTGGCAAGATACTGTTCAAACTGTTTGAATCCAGTAACATCGTATGAACCAAACTCAGGTGCAGCTTGGACCTTTGGTCCTAAAGGAACGAAAACAGTACCATCAACATCGACAAAATGAGAGTGGTCTGATGTGTAAGGTTCAGTGTCCACATCTTCTTCCTGAAGCTGGGCAATGTCATCCTCAGTCAAAACAGGAGTGTCGTCTGTTTCATATGGTTCTGTTTCATCATCATCATGTTGTGATGATACCAATTCTGGTGTTCCTTGTGAAGACTGCTGTTGCGCTGGCTGCGCAAAGTCACCTGGCGTAAACGATGTTGGTGTAGTAGTAGGCAATGGAATTGTATTATCATGTGAACTTGAGGCAGTAGGATCATGTGAAGGTCCTTCATCTTCATCTTCATCTTCATAAGGTTTCTGAGTAGGAACTGAAATTGGCTGAACATGACCTGGTAATTGAACCTTTGGCCTCTTGATAATCACCTTTGCCTTTGCCTTTGGTAAAGCATCAGTAGAATCAGTTGAGATCTGTCTCTGTTTCCTTTGAACTCTGATAGGCTCTGACGTCGGATCAGGTCCTGGTGGAGAATCGTCATCTTGTCCAGGATCAGCAATCTCTTCGATTGGAATGTCAGGATTGGAAAACGGAGTTGATGGTGAACTTGGTTGATGTGTTTCCCCCGAGTCCTGTATTCCTGGCATATCCAAATCATCATCAGGTGGTGGTCCATAATCATCTGGAATGATGTACTCTTGATCATCATCATCACCTGGATCAGGTCCAGTATTGTAATCAGGTTGATTATCATCATCCAGAGGATCTTCTGGTTCATCACCACTCAACATCTCATCATCATTTGGTGGAACATCACCATGCTGATCTGGATGAATGGGATCGTCACCATTTGGTGGTGTGCTACTTGAACTAGGAGGATCTTCAACTCTCCTTTTGATAGCACCAGTCGTTTCTCGTGAAAAGACGATCATACTCCATTCATGGATTTTGAACTGTTCATGATGTGGATACAACTGTGACACAAACATGAAGTAAACATGATCATAGTCACCAGGTTTCCAAATGAGTAAGACAGCATCTTCAGGATGTTGAAACAAAGGATTCACTCTTCCATAAGTTCCTCTGAACACACTGCAATCTTCAAAGTACATTTGAGGCAATGTCTTCTTTCTGACATCTTGAAGTCCAGGAATCAGTTCAATGATTCTGGGGTCAGTTGATTCTCTGACACTAGCCTCTGTACTCCTTGGCAACTGATCAATCTTCCTCAATGTTTGAACAAGTAACTGAGTGGTAAATCTCTGTGGAAGAATGTGCTTCAACGGCACTGGAATCGAGGTCTCAACATGATGCAAGTCTTGCAACAAACACGAGCACTCAGGTTCACGGTCCAAAAACATTGACGTGCCACACAATGCTCCATCATCAAAATGTTCCAACAGATCTTCAAACAAGAAACATTGTCTCATGTTCTGCAAAGGTACAAGTTGTGTGAACTGCGCAATGAATGAACACAAGTGAGATGGTAAGACCTTCCATTGTGGATCATTCCAAAGCTTCCCTTCTCTATTGAAGGCATGCTGTGGTTCCAACATGTCAAAGTCTTCATCATGATTGTAATACACACGCAAGTTCTTGATTGAAGGATCACAACGACAGTAATTTGTCATGTCAAGGTTGAAACAACCAATGTGATACTTGATTCTGTCCTTCTGAAATTTCTTCCAAGCCAAAAACTGAGCAAATCCTGAATCAGGTGGTGCAATCACCAAGAAACCTTTTCCTCGGTCAGCTTGCCATTTCATCACATCAAGGCAAAACTTGAACACCGAGTATTTCCAGGAATTTGGTGAAGGATTTGTGATCAACACGTATTCAGGATCAAGCTTCTCAAGTTGTTTCCAAACTTGGTTTTGTTTCTTTTTGCTGTTGAAACTCCAACCATGCTTGTGATCAATGGGTTCACCAACCTTCATGTTCAATCGTGCCATGTGCCAACTAAGACCAGTGTTGCTACTAAAAAGTTCCACAACATCACACTTGCCAGTTTGACAAAACCAGTGAGCTTGTTCACCTAAGTAGGCTTCAGCATATTCAGCGATGTCTGGTTCATAGTCATCTTCATCTTCAACTGCAAGTGGAACAGGTTCCGATGTGTCAAGTCCAGGAACAGCAACATCATGCCATTCATCATGGTCACGTCTCACCTTCGATTGATTAACACGCATGACTGCGTTGTCAACATGAACATTGACCATAGCACCTTCTTGAGAGATAACAGTACCTCTGATCCATCTTTCCTTCTTCCATGCCTTTGAAGCAATAGCATTAGCATTGACAGGGGAACTCCAAACGAAAACCTTGTCACCTGGTTTGTAAGGTCCATCTGATGGCATTGTTCGTTTGGCCATGTCATGTCTGAGGTCAGCAGCTTGTCTGGCTTCCTGATGTGCCCTCAGTGCTAACCTTTGCAACTCGAGTTGTGTTCTGTCTTCAGGTAAAGGGTCAACACTAAGTTGAGCAGGATCAGAAGTCTCAATATCCAGAAGATCTGGTGGTCTTCTACCAGTGGCAATTTCCAAAGGAGAATAACCACTAACAGTGAGTTGAGTGTTTCTGGCCCAAACAGTACGCTTCACAGCTTCTCTGATAGTGATTCCCTTGAACCTATCATCTTCAAGGTTCTTGGACATGATTTGCCATTGTCGTTTGAAAAGTCTGACAGCTGATTCAGCTCTGTTAGGCCATGGGGTTCTTGAACCACAGGGACATTCCTTGATACCATGAGTTCGGTAATAAGTCAGAAAGTCTTCTTGAAAGAAAGCTTCATCACCTACAATGGCTTTAGGCATACAATTGTGTTCATCACTCCACAACCTTAGAGCCTGAATGGTCTCCTTGTTGTTCAGTGAGTTTTGTGCCGTAGCCCAAAGTAAGTTGGTTGCACCATCAAGAACAAGCAACACCATGTACTTGTTCTTCCTCAACTGAATTTCAGCATGATCAACAAAGATAACATCTCCAAAGTTGGTGGATCGTATGCCTGAAATTCTGGCTCGCGGCGGTGGTGCAATGGAAGTACTACACACACGACACTTGTTGTACATCTCCTCATACTTCTGATAGACAGAGTCAGGAAGTCCTAACATGGAAGTCCTTCGTCTGAATTGAGTAGGAGACATGTGATAGTGTTTGATATGAAGCTTGTAAAGTTCCACACTATCCTCCAGTTTCCTGAGCATCTTTCTGTATGCTGGTGTCATGGCTTGCACTTCACTACCAGGCAGTGGAATCGAAACTCGCCTAGGCTCAAGAGCATCACTACCTAGTTTCTCAACTTGACTTTCTGAATCTTGCTTACCACGGTTGCGCGCAGGTGCAGAATGTTTTGGTTCAATGACTTGAGGTTCATCTGAATCAATCTTGTCCAAACCTAACTCCCTAGCTACCTTATCAAGCTCATCTTCTTCATCAAGCTTGGGATAGGAGACAACAACCTTCTTTCTTGATGAACCTGATTGAGAGTCATCGACAACCTGAGGTTTCTGCTTACCTACGTGTCTTTTGGCTGCAGGTGGACCTACCTCAATCTTTTTCGAGCCTGGTCCATTTGAAATCGGTTTGCCTTCCTCCTTCTTTAAGGAGCTTGGCTTCTTCTTCTGTACACCTGATGGCACTGAAGAGGCTGACTCAGGGTGAAAAAGATCATCAATGTTTCCACGAAAGGGCTTTGCACGATCAATGTCACTTCTGACAATGTCATCTGGGATCACGTAGTCCTCCTTGATCTTGTAGATGGTCTTGCCCTTCCAGAACTCTTCACTCTGTTCAGAAAACCTCTTCTTCTCAGTGCGCCAGTTGTCCTTGTGAAGAACCTTCTTCTTGCTCTTCTGGAATTCCATGTGGGTTTCTCTCTCATCAAGAAGTTGATCTTTTGGAATTGGAGTTTTCTCTGATCGAGTCATCTCATGTAAGTTCATTCTCTTGTCCTTGTGGTGCCTGATGAGTTCACGACGTAGTGGATCAACCTGCCAGTAGTCACCAGTCACCAAAGCTTCTCCTTCATGATCATCTTGTTTGACAGCAATCTGGCTGTACTCAAAGTGATCGTGTTGTGAATAGAAACTTTTGACTTGTGGAGTCTTGAAATGAACTTGGCTCATGTACCATGCTACATCTTGTAGGTCGAGAATGAGATGAGTACTGATGGCTGTCCTCAAAACCATTTTTCTCATGCCAATACGTGCACAGGACAAATAAGCCTTCTCTGGAGTAAGTTCAAATTGAAATCCAAGGTTTCTCATCTGTGGAAGTGACATCAACAATGGGACATCACCTTCTTCGACAATGTCGAATTCTGTAAACTGAGTGTTCCATCCATGATCATACATGAATATCACGAGCTTCTCAGTACATTTTGATTGTTGTGAGTTTGCAAAGAAGAATCTTGAACTTGTTGGCTGAATTTCATACCAGAGTCCACTGTTGGGATGTGAGTCAACATATCTGCAAAATGCTTCAACTGCTCGTCGAGAGCCCATAGCTCTTGTGCATCCATGATCCAGAATACACACAGTTGGTGGTGCAGAATTCTCTGTGTGAAAAGCTAGTCCATTCTCACATGCCAGATCAGTTTGTACAGTATGAAATGAAAAAGCACTCTGCTGTGATGGTTCCTCTATTTCTGTAGAGCATCCATGTGAAAACAATGATGTGCCTTCTGCCAATGGCTTCCATGAAGCCTCACCTTCTTGAAGACCAACTTGCCTGGGCACTACAGCTGGACGTTGTTGTACACCTTGTCGTAGTGCACCAACTTCTCCAACCAGAACAGGGAATCTCTTCATCTCTCTCCTGTTTTGATGTGCTCTTGCATCACGTTGGTTCTGTCCTCCACGACGAGTACGTCGTTGTTCATCTTGTGCTGCATACGTGGATGTCAAGACATCAACACGTGCTGGCTCTGTCTCTGCAACATCAACAGTGCTGGTTCAGTTGTTCCAAATGAAAAGAAACCATGACCAGAACTTGAAGCTGCAGAAGAATAATGAGCTTGTTGAGTTGGTTGATTCTGTATGGCAGGAGCTGATGTGGTCTGAGGTTGAACATAGTTCGACTTGCCTTTTCCATCTCCTGGCTTTCCTCCTTTTCCATCATCATCCTTGCCTTTCTTGCCTTTCTTTCCTTTTCCTTTTCCTTTTCCTTTCTTCTGGAAGTATCCATACTCATCCATGTAGTACAGATCATCATAGGCCCAATAGCCTTCATTCCAGGTTTGATCATCGGCCCAATAGCCGTCATAGTTTTCATTCCATTCATCTTCTTGCCATTCATCTTCATAACCTTCTTCACTCACCATGTGAGCACGGCCTTTTCTTCTTCCTTTACCTCGGCCTTTTCCTTTTCTTGATCTGAAGAACCTTCGTCCTCCTCTGCCTTTTCCTTTTCCTTTTCTCTTTCCTTTACCTTTGCCTCGTCTGATGTATTTGCCTTGGAACCTTCTCTGATACCATGTGAAGTTGGCGTCATCATAAACCCAGAAAACATCTTCTAAGGCATCCAGGAATCCTTCTGCGCCGTCTTCTTCATCTTCGGCCCAATAGCCGTCGGTTCCTTCTAATTCACCTTCATCCAGTACGAGGAAAGATCTTCTCTGTGCCATGCCAGAGGGTTGCATCAATGGATTGTCAACTGCTGTTTTGGTAGTGCAAAACATTTCCAAAAACAGGTCACGTAGTTCTTGAATGTTGTATCGATCGAGGGTTCGTCCACGATGTGTCATGATACTTGTGAGCGTGTTTCTCTGATCTTGACTCAGGTCAGCTAGACTTACAAAAATCAATGCTAGCAAATTTTCACCCAGTGGGAATGCTTGTCGCTGTACTTGTCTACGATCTTCCTGAAATTGTCTGAATGCCGCTAGTGCCAGTTCATCTGACCAAGGAACAGCTACATGGGGTGTTCCTGAGGCTGCTGCTACTTCAGCTCTCTCTTGCTGATCTCGTTCATGTTCTTGACGTCGTTGTTGAACAAACAGAATTGCTTCAGGACTAGTCACTGTTACTTCTGGAAGTAAATCCATCCAAGACTCAATAAGTCTATTGCCAGTGAGTTGAAATCTAGTCATCCACTTCTGAAGATCCATGGTTCCTCTGTTGAACTTCATGAACTGCATGAAACGGTATAAGAACACGTTCTGGGCACCTTTGATGAAATGAGGTCGTAGAAATCTTTTGAAATAAGCCACTCCTTCATAGGGATCCCTGAGTAATTCTCTATCCAATAGCCTCTTGTATTGTTGAGCATCTCCTTCCAGTCTGTTGCGCAATGCTGGACCACGTTTCTCTGGTTCTAACTCCGTAATGTCACACCAGTCATCAATTGCATCCTCAAAAGCAAAGAAGCTGGTTCGCCCATCATAGGCTGGAGCAACCTTTGTGGTCATCTGTTGCGTCATATGAATCTGTGTATGCTGGGGTGCTCTTCTCATTGCATAAGAGTCATATTGGTTCCATTCATTTGCATCGACAATGTCGAAGTCATCATCATCATAGCCATGGCTTGCCATTTCTTGGGCTCTACCTGGAGCTCACCCTCAATGAGGGATCACTGCTCCGCTACCACTTGAAGAGGGGCCCTAGCGTCTACTTCAAGATCAGCTAAGGTGTCTTCCCCAATGACAGCACTTGTTTTACTCAGCCTGTTGCCGGTCTGTGCTTGTCTACAGGGTTACTCTATATACCTCTTGAGCCTTGAGGGGCGCATATAAATGTGCTCAATACTCATGCATGTACCTATGTAGGTATTAGGTCGAAACAAAAACAAGGGCGCGGCGCCTCCCCCCAAAGCAGAATGCAAGCACCTCTTCTCACATGTTACGTTGCTAGTTTTCAAGAGAAGGTTGGTCATGTGATACTCAGGGATGTAAATACTGTGCAAAATGCATCTTACATGAAAATCAAGTATTTAAAGCAGGCAAAGCAAAAAAAAGCAGACAAGCAAAAAAGCAGAGAAGCAAAGAAACAGGAAACGCACAAAAGCAAAACAGCAGAAAGGCAAAGAAGCAGGAAAAGCAGAAAAGCAGAGAAACAGGAAAAGCAGGAAAAGCAGAGAAGCAAAGAAACAGGAAAAACAGAAAAGCAAAAAAGCAGAAAAGCAGAGAAGCAGAGAAGCAGGAGAAGCAGAAAAGCAAAAAAGCAGAAAAGCAGAAAAGCAGAGAAGCAGGAAAAGCAGGAAAAGCAGGAAAAGCAGGAAAAGCAGGAAAAGCAGGAAAGCAGAGAAGCAGGAATCCAAAAATAATTCCTAAACCTGATCAAAAAAAAAATCCTAAAATAATTAGCCCTCCAAAAAAAAATGTCACATTCACGGTGTCCTCAAACTCTGTTGGTTCGGCTTAAATCCAATCGCCAGAGAGCGTGCGTAGGCAGACCGTTTAGGAAGTGATCTCTCTAAATGACAGTGATGATGGTGGAATTTCTTCGGCATCTGTGAGGAAAGTCTCTCGGAGCCAAGATCGCACACTTGCTTCAGCTTCTTTGGTGATCTCAGTCAAGGGTTCGTGGTGAGAGTCCTCGGGCAATGTCGAATGCCACTGGTGTTTGGCAGTCGGTTGCTGCCGCGTGTCATGCAACCGTGGGTGCTTACCACCCTGTTTGCCACGCAGCTGTCCACAACCCTCTGTTGTCCTGCCAGTGCAAAGCTGGATATTTATGAGATATCTTTGTGTAATGAGTCAAGAAAAAAGCAATGACCGGCAAATCAATGCGGCATACGTATAATACTGTCTGTGAACTGCTGAATGAATGAAAGATTGCCAGAGATATGACATGACAGCAAAGAAAATCAAGGAGCGGAAGAGAAGCATGCATAACTGCACCATGTAGAGCGTATCAGCACGTGTGTCACCTTAGCTGCCGTCAAAATAAGAAATTCAGTCGCAAGAACGTTACTGCCTCCCCCCACCCCGCCAGCCGACAACAGATATAGTTGTTGCCTCAGGTAGTTGCTGACCGTGACATTCTTAGTTGCTGACTCGGGCCGTTCTAGTTGCTGACTCGGACCGTTTTAGTTGCTGACTCGCACGTCCGTAGTTGCTGGCACAGACGTTCTTTGTTGCTGACTCGCATAGTTGCTGACCCGCGCGCTTTAGTTGCTGACTCTTAGTTGCTGACTCGGACGCTCGTAGTTGCTGACTCGCGCGTTCTTAGTTGCTGACTCGGACGTTCGTAGTTGCTGACTCGCTTAGTTGCTGACTCGGTCAATGTTGACATGACATTTAAAAAACATGACAAAACGTAACAAAACTTAGCATTACATTCTATACATTATATTACATTACATTACATTAGGTTACATTGCAATGCATTGCAATGCATTGCATTAGATATACGTACGTAAGTACGTACATACATACATACATACATACATACATGCATGCATGCATACATGCATACATGCATACATGCATACATGCATACATGCATACATACATACATACATGTAGATTGAAAGCGGCTGTACACTGCTTTCTCGAAGTCATCACAACGCCTGTCCCCACATTTTTGCCTTCTGCATCCAATCAGAGCAAAGGAAAGGCCCTCCGGAAATACAATATTGCTGGCTGGGAAATCCCCATGCTTTCATCCATTTCATGCATTTCATTGTATTTTATTTCATGTCGTTTCATTTCATTTTGAGACATTCCTGTATTCATGTATCTATCCATCCATCCATGTTCATTCTTCCATTTGATGTCATTTCATTTCGTTTTATTTCATTTCATTTCACTTCACTTCACTTCATTTCATTTCATTCGTTTGTTCGTTCCATTCCATTTCGATGCGTTTGATTTCATTTCACGTCGTCATTCCGTCCGCCCATCCATCCATCCATGCCTCCATGCATCCATGCATCCATTCATCCATCCATTCATTCATTCATACACAAACCTATCCTAGGGAAGCTATCCATCGATCCATGCGTGCATTGATCAAGAACTGCAGCAGAAGCAGCTGCAGCTTCACCCTGCCAGCGTAAGAGGTGCATTAAAATGGTGCAGCAGGCACCATGGCCCACATGGTGTTTACAATCTTGTCCAAATTCCAAAGGCAAAAGTGCAGCATCATGCACAGTGCCTAGAGGAAGAGATTGTAGTGGGAACTCAGTTGACCCACCAGTGCACGGCTTGGATAACAAATGATGCAGTTTCCATGAGAGGGGAACCGCGCTGTTTTTACTGTTGGTACCACAAAAAGAGAAATGACACAGACCTGATAAGGTGGTTCTGGCGAATCTGTGCCGAAAGCTGTTTTGAACCTACATCTGCAACGTCCGCCCAAAATATCATGATTTGCTCCAAACTGTATCGACCATAGCGCTGGCATAAACAGGGTTTAACCTGCGATTTGGCTGTAACTGAATTGGAGTATAGGAGCAACAGGCCAACCGCTCGCACTGGTGCAAATTCCGCCATGGTTGGCCCAAAGGATTCTCTGGTTATCACTCCATCTAGAGTACTGCATCTAGCATTGTTGTAGCATAGTCCCCCGTAGACAACAATCATGAAGGGTTCATGTGGATTTGGTGAAACAAAATTTTGACATGTGGGAATTCAGCCAGGTTTGTAAAGCCTATTCGGCCAAGTTTGCAGGTCTTTAAGTTCTGTGGTTTTGTTTCAACCGCAATGGATAGCCGCTGCACTTGTCTTCCACAATCTCTATTTTTTAAACATCAAGCGTAGGATTCACGAAGGCATTCCAGCTGGTCCGTGGGTGACACTTCTGCCACGAAATCAGGAGGCTTGCTATAGCCACGCAATGTGTGGTCCCTACCTAGTCTATTTGCCATGACGTGCCATACCATACGATGCAATAAAATACAATGCAATGCAAACAATGCATCCAACCAATACAATTCATACACATACTGCAGTATATGCAAACACACACACATACATACAAACAATTGCGTAATCGTTTGCTTGATTATTTCCCTGGTATATGGTTCATTGTATCTTCTCCGTGATGGTAATGGTTATATTTACCGTATGTTCTTCATCTGCTTTGCCAACTGGAAGCGCCAAGATGCGCCAAGGCTCTAAACTTTTGAACCGTCTAAATTGGTGGCTGGTGCACAATCTCCTCTGCATGGTGGGAGAACACATTGAGCGCAAAAGAATTAGGTGTTTCTAATACATGCACAAAAATGCACAAAAATCTCTTGGCACGTTTCATGAACCCAGGACGCTTATGAGAGCACCAAGTGCTGGCACTTTTTAATGTTACTCAAGAAGTCTCTCCATCTAAAGTGTCTCTCCGCAGTGATTCTGGGATGGTTGACGGATGTTGACGGTCCTCATCGCTCCTCCCTCCGCATTCAGAGCCAATATGCCATTGACGCTACGCCGTCCTCGGTGGAGCCAATCCACCCCGAGGCGGCAAACTTCATGGAAAGCTCTGCGAAGCTGTGCAGAATGTATCTAACGTATCCGTACCAAACCTTTGTTTGATGAGAATGATATTAAAACTCGCAGAAATATGTAGCTGCAAAGGATGGCACTCACGAAGTCGCCAGGGGAAAAATGTGGATGGTATATGAAGCGAGAAAGCTTTGGAGATGTTCAGAACCATTGCCAACTCGCCAAACACACTATTCTCACCATGGCAAGGCGCTGGTTTTGTAAACCTGACAGTCGGAGGTTTGAACGTGGCGCAGAGCTCAACAATTGCACTTTGAATCCCTCTGGTAATCAAACTTCGCAATGGAAAATCCCCTCTACATTGAGGTTTTAAGTGAAAATGATCTATGATAGGGATTTTCCATTGCCATGTTTGATTGCCAGAGTCAGAGAGTAAGCTCTCTGCGTACTCTTTTGCACTGTGCCGCATTCAGCCCACTGATGTCTTGAAGAACTCTGGCACGCGTTTCTGCTATTTTCTGCTGGGTGTCCATATCATCATGAGGGGCAAGAAGCCCAAATTCCTTGCAGCACCTTGAAAAGAAAAACATCCCCCAAACAGCTGCTGACCTCCTGGAGATCTTACCGGAAAGCGAAAAAAACCCTTCCCCCTAACAGAAAATGCTCCTGAAACCCACGTTTATTGGATCTATTCATTTTGCGGTCCCTTATTGTCGGTATCTCATTTGAAATTGGCCAAAAAGAAAACATGTCAGAATGGTTAATCAATGTTAATCATGCTATATCAACCCATGTTGAATCCCCATTTAAAACTGGTTAAAACATGTTAAAACCACCATGTTTGGTAGTTCATGCGTGCCTCACTGGAGCGCCCACAAAGGTCGCAAATGCCATCTGCTCCTAACAACGGAAGCCATCTCCAAACCCTTGCAGCAACCCCCCAAGAATTTGGGAAATTGCAAAACTATATCTTCTTGGTGATTACACCAAATGACAACTTCGTAGAAAATCAAATCTGCAAAGCAGCTTGAATGCACTGCGTCACTTCTCGATCTTATTGCGACCCGAAACGGGTCGACATCACTTCAAGAAGGCTATCTGATCAAGCTTCTGTCCCTGGGGACTGTCTGAGGGGTGTATCAAACATCGTTACTGCCTTGCGGGCACTTAAATGACTGTTTAGGGCCAACCAGCACACATTAGGAAAGAAATCCCAATCTCATGCTGCCAAGATCGACAACGTCTGTGTGGGCTCTGGCCAGCATCCTCCGTAGATTGAACCATAGGAACAGGATGTTCTGTGCTGCATCTGCGAGAGTTCCCCTGCAAGAGTTCATCTTGCGCAAAGAACGCAAAGAAACGGCACCAAGGGCAACGATTGGTTTGATTATCAAACATTGCAGTCAGCCTTCCATTCATCAGTAGGCGTCTGAACTTAAGATGGCCCACACACATAGGCGTATCACTCTCACACTCATACACATTTTGGGACACCTTTTTCAGCAGCTGGCCTCCTTGGATGTTAGCAGGGGATTCCTTGGTGAATTGCTCAAAATGGTGAGTGCAATCCAGAATGTCTGGGCTGGAAGTGACCCTTAGCATAATGTTTTGAGCATCCGGATCTGCTGTGTGAAAATTCCAAGGTTGATCATCATCTTCCCCGCAGAGATGAACGGAGTTTGGGTATGGGTCAGATTGTGTATCTCCAAAAAATGAGATAGCTACAATAGTAAAAATCACCACTTCATCTCTGTTGCTTGGCCTGAAAATCTCACCCATTCCGTGAATTTGGGATGATTTTGGTGGTTTCTTAAAATGGGGGATCCCAAAACCATGGGTTCAAGACTAAAATGCTGGATGATTTTAGGGTACCCCCCTGCAACATGGACATCAACTGAGGCCCCAGGCGGCAAGGCGCTCGGATGAGGTGCGACTTCTGACAGTGTCCGGTATGTCGATCTGTCATTGACCTGCCGATTGGCATCAGGGAACCATGGAAGTCTTTCGAAAGTGGATGGATTTTAAATGATTTTAAGGGAAATGCGATAGAAACAAATGGAAACATAGAGATGGTTTTATCCCCAAAATCTTTCACATGTATACTGGCGTCCTGTAAATGTTCCCTTCCAATTCTAAGTGTTATGGCATATGGAAAATATTTGAAAAGACATTAAGCTTGATGAAAACCATTGAAAGCCCCTTTGGCCTACATGGCTCTTTAAGGTGACCGTGCACCTGGAAACAACCAAGAGATTTGGCAAATAGTCTTTGACTTTGGCATTAACTGAAGACTCTGCAACAGGTTCAGGATTTGCGGATGTCCTTCACCAACATTATCGTGTGTACTTGGGATGTACTTGGGAGGTGTGCTGGAATTCGTGCTCTGCATCATTCTTTTGGCATTCACTGAGCTGTGATCTGTGAAGTGGCAGGTATTGGCTCTCAGATTCAAAACCCCACCAGCACAGGAAAGGTCCAAGAGCCACGATCCCACCCGATCCAAAACGCTGAATTCATCCAGCATCCCATCTAAAGTAAGCCCAGCAAAACTTTCACCTCCCGTCAAAGTGTCTTGTAGAATACCATGTTGAAGATTTCCATCCTGACCAGTAAGATTCCACCTCCGGGAAAGAGAGACGGAGAGGGGGAGAGAGAGAGAGAGAGACAGAGAGAGAGAGAGACAGAGAGAGACAGAGAGAGACAGAGAGAGACAGAGAGAGACAGAGAGACAGAGAGACAGAGAGACAGAGAGACAGAGAGACAGAGACACAGAGACACAGAGACACAGAGACGCAGAAAGACAGAGACACAGAAAGACAGAAAGACAGAAAGACAGAGAGACAGAGACACAGAAAGACAGAGAGACAGAGAGACAGAGACACAGAAAGACAGAAAGACAGAGAGACAGAGACACAGAAAGACAGAGAGACAGAGAGACAGAGACACAGAAAGACAGAAAGACAGAGAGACAGAGACAGAGAGAGAGAGAGAGTGTGAGAGAGAGAGATAGACACAGAGACAGAGAGACAGGGACAGGGAGACAGAGAGACAGAGACAGGGAGAGAGGGAGAGAGGGAGAGAGGGAGAGAGGGAGAGAGGGAGAGAGGGAGAGAGAGAGAGAGAGAGGGAGAGAGGGAGAGAGGGAGAGAGAGAGAAGAGAGGGAGAGAGGGAGAGAGGGAGAGAGAGAGAGAGAGAGGAGAGAGGAGAGAGGAGAGAGGAGAGAGGAGAGAGGAGAGAGAGAGAGAGGGGAGAGAGGAGAGAGGAGAGAGAGAGAGAGAGTGAGAGAGCGAGAGAGTGAGAGAGTGAGAGAGTGAGAGAGTGAGAGAGTGAGAGAGTGAGAGAGTGAGAGAGTGAGAGAGTGAGAGAGTGAGAGGGTGAGAGAGTGAGAGAGTGAGAGAGTGAGAGAGTGAGAGAGTGAGAGTGTGAGAGAGTGAGAGAGTGAGAGAGTGAGAGAGTGAGAGAGTGAGAGAGTGAGAGAGATAATGATGATGTATAAAGGGTAGCAAATGAGTTCCTATGTCCTGCCTCTCTTGTTCAGTATGCGTTAATAAATTGATTGTCACGACGCCTCCAAGCTAGAAGCTTTCTCACGGGTTTTTTTGATTCACTAGATTGCTCCAAGAACGAAAGAAACTGGCACAGCAACAAAGTATAGCAGTGGTCCGTGCAACACACCTCACCGGTCCGGTTTGTTCCCTGCCTCTCCCTTATTGAGGGAGCTCGTCTGGGATTTCAGAACCTCGCCAGCTCCTGTGTTTGTACCACCTGCTGCCAGAAAAACAGGTGTCTGCATCACATTGGGCTGGTCTTCAATGATGTCTGTGGGTCAGGATAGATCTGTTCCTCTTATTTCTCACCTTTGAACAAGCAACAACATGGTAGTTGAGACTCTATGGCTTGGCAGGAAAGCAAGAAACATCAGGAAACCGCGTCACTACTGGATCTGCTGGCTGCCACGGATCGCCATGAGGCATATCCACATCAACATTGGCGTCTGCCTTTTCTGAATCTAATTTTGGTGCAAACAGGATGTAACCTTTTGTGCCTGCGGCATTGGTCAATGGAGACTTTCGGAGATTTCGCCTCAGTGGGCTTTCACATGGTGGGGAAGCAGAGCAGCACTGGGATGGGTGACACCCGGTGCAAGATTTCCCATGAGATTTACTTTATTTATTTATATACGTACTCTGTTTGCGCCACCTTCTGCCTAGACTGAGCTCTGGGTCTGGGTAGCACAAAATCTCTGGCTGATGTCCTCCGTTCCAGGCCTACAGTTTCCCATGCCGTCTGTAGAATGTGTATCCCATGCCCCAGCCGCCTCTCTTGGGCGAGTCGTTTCATTTCTTCACCTTGGAGGTCAGTATGAGGAACCTTCTCAGGTGGAACTCAAACATGGCGTGCTGGGAAATTCCCTATAAATGCACGTTCTACTCGAAAAATCATGTATCAATGATTATCAACGGGGGACTTTCCAGCACGCCATGTTTGATTAGGATGTCCTTTCGCCAAAGCCATGTGGGTCTGAGCTCTGGCACTTCCATGTGCAAACTGACACGCTTCGCCTCAGGATTTCAAGGGCCGCAGCTCTACTCCCAGTCTGCACTTTCCGCAAGTTCCGGGTTGAGGAAACCACCAGCAGCGCACTTTCCACGCCTCACTCTCTGAGCATTTTGAGCTGATTGAAATGTCAAAAAGACTAGTTTTGAAGTCATTGCCAAGCCATCATTTGCAGGAAAACACAAATAAATACGCCAATAGAATAAGGTAGTAGCATATTGTTTGCAGCTTGATATGCTCATTTTTCCCAAAAGCATCTTCGATGCTTGGGTTCTAACCGCGCCGCGTGCGAGCTGAGTTGCATGGACTTGTGCGGACGGTGTGGGTGCATGCAAGGGATGGGGTGGAAATGGATGGGGAGAAGGCCCGGTGGGCAGCGGTGGATGCGCGGACGCGGGTGCGAGGGAAAAGGTGGAAATGGTTGGGTAGAAGGCCCGGCGGGCATCAGCCAGCATGGATGCGCAGACGTGCGCGGACGTGCGCAGACGTGCTTACGGTATATGGACGCAAGGGACATGGTGGAAATGGATAGCGCCCCCCTTGTTTCCCGTGGCGAAAAGCGCCACTGTGACCACAGATTCCGTATTTTGAGATCCCGACCGAAAGTCGTAACACAAACGAGTTTTGTAGAAGTCTGGTTGTGCCCCTCGGACCCACCATCCATAGGATCAATGGGATCCATGGGGTCTACGAATCTTAGATTTGGGGCAGCCGGCTAGCGTGTGTCATCGGTTTGCATACAATCAATCATTGATGCTGGCAACAGGGACTTACATAGCCAAAAAGCAACCAAATGGCCACGAGCAGGACCATTGAAAATATCGAAACATCATAGGGTCATAGAGTCATAGAGCTACTGCAGCCATCATCCACAGCTTTGCGAATGGCTCAACTTGAGTTGGGTGTGTCTTAAAATATGGTACAAGTATTCCAAAATCCAGTGGTTTGTCATCATTTTCCCTTAAAAATGTCATTTGGGTGGTATTACCCTGTTTCAGACACGCCCAATTGCTGTGGGCATCTGACAGTCACATGCCAAGCTTCGAATCTGCAACTCACTGTGCGCGAAGCTGCAATTCTGGCCGCGGGAACACGTACCTCAAGTCTCAACTTCACGGGCCCATGGACGACCTTCTCAACCCATCCACGGGAACATCCGTCATCTGTCCCCAAGTCTGAGCCACCGAACCGGCTTGGTAGAAGCTACACAGCCGCGTAAATTTGTAGTGTTGACGATTGCCAATATTTTTCTGGCAGGGAAACAGCGAGCGAAACGAGGATTGCGGTTGGTTTGACAGGCCATGACTGGACAAATTGAAGGGCAATCAAACATACCGGCACAAGCATCAAAGGGCGCGCCAAGCATACACATGCACATGGTATGCACATGAATGTGCGTACAGTGATCATTGGTTCACATATGTTTACATTAGAGCTTCGGCCTGTCGACAAACGCGAAGTCTCGCCTGAGGCTTCTCGCTCATTCTGTTAAATGCACCGACATGGACGGGCCACACGGGTGTCATCTGCTGTCCCCTGGTGTCTATAAATACTGAGCCGTGAAAGTCAGCGACAGCTGAAGCTGGCAGCCTCACAAGCACCACAAATGCATAATCAATGATCCATGTATCAACTGATGTAATTACTTATTTGTTCATGTATGTATGTATGATGGATGTATGGATGGATGGATGTATGGATGTATGGATGTATGGATGTATGGATGTATGGATGTATGGATGTATGGATGTATGGATGTATGGATGTATGGATGTATGGATGTATGGATGTATGGATGTATATGTATGGATGTATGTATGTATGTATGTATGGATGTATGTATGTATGTATGTATATATGGATGGATGGATGGATGGATGGATGGATGGATGGATGGATGGATGGATGGATGGATGTATGGACGGATGGATGCATGCATGCATGCATGTATTGATTATTGGAAAGCACTTTTTTGGACCTCGTTACATGTCTTTTGGGCCTGGACACGTTTACTGGACCTTACTACAATTCTTTTGGAGATGGCTACCCTTCTTTTGGACCTGCACACCCTCCTGCTCGACCTCATCCTTCCCTCCTGCTCGACCTGGCCCTTTCCCAAACCATACCCCTTGTGGATAGATTCTCCAGTTTCTGTCCAGCCGCGTCTGCATCGCAATTTTTCAGACAGTAGGGCGCTAGCATGCAACTGGGCAGGAAGTGCCATGTAGTGTTGTCCTCACAGCTTGAACCGACTTGGACACTCATCCTGGTGAGTTCGTTGCTGTTTGCGAGGGGTATAGCCAGTCTGGGAGCCTTGAACTCCAACCTGTGTGGCAGGAATGACAGTTACCCTGGCTGCCGTGCGTGGAGAGTAGGGGGCTAGAGCCGCGCTAGCAGCGTCTGCTTCGCAGTCCCCAGGATGGGTCATTGGTGAGTTCATTGCTGCTTGCGAGGGGTACAGTTAGCCTGGGAGCCTTGACCGCGCTAGCAGCTAGTATGCAACATGCCAAGAAGCCTTTCCCGTACACGGTCTGCTCCCAAACCATACCCCCTTTGGATAGATTCTCCAGTTTCTGTCCAGCCACGTCTTGATGGCAATTCTTCAGACACAGTTCTTGCATTCATCTTCTTGCATTCCAGTCGCGTCTACATGTCCATACGTCCTGTGACCGGATACTAACCAACGAGGCTACATCACATTGATTTGGATGTCGACTCACGTGGCACCCTCAGCTGCGACCATTGCGCCCAGGAGCATCCCTCGCCGGTACGTTTACACATCTGTCCATGACGGTCTTCGTTGCCTGCAGCCGATGTGGGTTCAATGTCTAGGCTTCACCCGTCAACTCTCAGCAACTTATTGCGCTCATCTTGTTCTAATATCTAGCTTCTCTTCCCCCAATATGCCTTTCAACTTCCTGCATCCATTTGGTTTCATATGTAGGTTTCCCCCCGTTGGCCTCTCCACAACTTCTTGCCTTTATGCTGTTTCAATATCCGAATTTCTCCTGCGCCCCTATGCCTCTCAGCAACTTCCTGCATGCATTTGGTTTCAATATCTCGGCTTCCCCTGTCTCTCAACAACTTCTTGTCTCAATATCTAACTTTCACCCCGGGGCCTCTCATCAAACTTCTTTAAATTCCTCAATTCATTGGGCTTCAAGGTCTATACTCTCCAGGGATTGCAGCGCCCATCTCCTTGTGACACATTGGGTTTCCCACCTCCTTCCCATTCTGCCCTCTTCTTCTCAATTTCTACTCTTCACACCTCTGTGCCCCACTTGGGAGCATTCACCTGGCTTCAATATCTAAACTTCCCCCCCCTTGTGCCTCTCACCAATTTCCTGCATTCATTCGCTTGGTCTCAAGACTTCACCTCTGGCTTCTTAACAACTTTTTGCATGCATCTCAACTTGGTTTCAATGTCTAAGCTTCCCCCCTTGTCCCTCAACAACTTGCGCTCATCTGGTTTCAATATCTAACTTCCCCCCCTGTGCCTCTCATCAAACTTCCTAAACTTCCTGCATTCATTGGGTTTCAATATCTATACTTCCCCCGCAGCCTCCCCATAACTTCTTGCATTCATTTTGTTTTAATATCTAATCTAAGCTTCCTCCCCGGTGCCCCACAACAACTTCCTGCATTCATCTTGCTTCAATATTCCCGGTGCCCCTGAGCAACTTCCTGCATTCATTTGGTTTTATATCTGGTTCCACCGTGGCCTCCTAAAGTCCCCCACATCTGTGCCTCTCCACAGCTTCCCGCATTCATGCGGTTTCAATATCTCAGCTTCCCCTCGTCTCTCCACAGCTTCTTGCATGCACCGTCATTTGGGTTCAATATCTAGATTTCCGCTTCTCGTCCCAGCAACTTCTTGCGTTCATCCTTGTTTCGATGTCTACCTTTCCCCTCTCCCACCTGCCTCTTTCTCACCAATTTTCCGCGGTCACCTGGCTTCAATATCTACATGTTCCCCCGTTTCTCTCAACACCTTCTTGCATGCATCTTGTCTCAATATCTAAATTCCCCCCACCCGCCGGCATTCATTTTCGGGTCCCAAAAATTCCTCAGCATTTTTTTGCATGTATCTTCATGTATCTTCATTCCGTTTCAATTTCTAGGTTTCACCCCTCATCTCTCAACAACTTTTTGCGCTCACCCTGTTTCAATATCGAACTTTCCCTTTCCCCTATGTGCCCGTCAATTTCCTGCATCCATTTCGCTTCATACGTAGACTTCCCACATTGGCCTCTCCACCACTTCTTACGTTTTTATTGTTTCAATACCGGAACTTCCCCGGCATCAACAGCTTCTTGCATGCATCTTGTCTCTGTATCTAAAATTCCCCCCACCCTGTGCCAGGTCCAAAAAAACGTGTACGCGTTCCCAAATACATGCAGGTCCAAAAAAGAATATCCCCACAGGGTCCAGAAAACACACAAGCAAGTCCCCCACATTTTTTGTGACCCTAGGTCCAAAAAAAAATCCGGTTAGGTCCAAAAAACATGTACAGGTCCAAAGGAAGGGTGCCCAGGTCCAAAAAACATGCATCTCTTTATTATTTGTTATTTATTATTTATTATATGTTATATGTTATATAGTTATATGTTATATAGTTATATATAGTTTACATTGTATGTTATATATTATATCATATTAAATTATATGTTATTAAATTATATTATATCATTTATATTATCTCATATTAAATTATATTATATCATATTATATTATATTAAAATTATATTGCATTATATTATGTAATATTTTTTATTTTATATCATATTCAATTATACTCTATTTTCTTGTATTTTATTATATTTTATTATATTATATTATATTATATTATTTAATATTATTTAATATTATATTATATTATATTTTATTTTATTTTATTGTATGATATTACATTATATTATAATTATATTATATTATCTTATGTTATCTTATCTTATCTTCTTGCGTGCCATAGGTATGGTTTGTGAAAACGGATGTGAAACTAACTTGGAAAAGCAGGTGCCATACCCGTAGGCTCCCCGCAGCATCGTTGCCCCTCAGCACAGGAACTCCTTGAAGCAGAACTGTTCATTAGTTCGACTTAGTTACGATGTCCAGGATACAGCCTGGTACGAAGCTTTGCTAGATTTCTTTGTTGATAGCTGCTTGCAGTATTTGAGCAAGTTGTGCGTTGGAGTTGTTGAAATCTCATAGTCAAGCTGTTTTGCCTCCATATATTATATCATATATATATATTATGTTATATATATTATATATTATAGATATATTATATATTATAGATATATTATATATTATAGATATTATAGGTATTATATATATTATATATATTATATTATATTATATTATATTATATTATATTATTTATATTATATCATATTATATTATTTCATATTATAATATATCATATTATATTATTTCATATCAAATTATATTATATTAAATTATGTTATATATCAAATATCATTTATGAAATATCATATATCATATATCATATATTATATTATATGTTTGAAATTATATCGCATATATTATATATTATTTAATATAATATATATTATATTATATATATTATATTATATATATATATATTATATTATATATTGTATATTATATATTGTATATAATATATTATATATTGTATATTATATATTATATGTTGTATATTATATATTATGCTAACACTGTCCACTAATAGAAGTTGATAGATTTTGAGGGTCAGGGTTTTGGACAAGACATGGCAAGACCTCCAGAGCGGCCATTGCCTGGGTTTGACACAATCTGCACTGCGCGCTGCCCACGGACTGCGACAGATGCCTCAGTGATGCTGCCTCTTAAATCCAAAGCCTAGTAATCTGACTTATGATTGTGTATCCGGACAACGAACAACAGAACTGCAAGAGACATAAGGTCCTTCTAGGAGCACTTGTCACAGTAGATGCAACATCAATATGTCTATTTCTGTACAGTGCCAGAGGTGCTCTGAAAAACGAAACAGACCACATGGTTCACTGTGCACAAGCTGCCCCCCTGCGAACTATTTCTACTGCGACCGCTTCGATGGGGCTGTCTTTGTCCCCTGCACGTGCTGGTTGTCCTGAGAAGCCACAAGAGCACCCTGCACATGTTATCTTCGCCCCGTTGCTGGCACATCAGAAACGCCTCCGGTTGAGGGGCGGCACCAAGATAACTTAGTACCGCGGGTCGGAAAATGGGAGAGATGTCACCAACAATTCTTTGATTAGACTCATAATGTTGATATTGGCAACAGTAACAATAGCATTCTTAGAATACCAATGATGACAACAATAACCATCAATGAATCAAACGAAAACAATTCATGGCCATCAACTAAGCTGGATATCAGGGGCCCCATCGCACCTGCAGGCGTAGACAGTCACAATGCCTCCAGGCTTCACATCCGGGGCTGTCATGGAGAATCAGCTCCGGATAGTAATCGTATTTCTTTTTAAGGAAAACCATGATTAACCAGTGGATATAGGCCAGTTTTGTGCAACCCATATCTAACGTATGAAATGTATTGAAATGTCTTCAAGCATACTATACCGCATGCAGACAGTCTGCATCATCTCTAGTTGCAATAAAACCCATTCTGTTGCAACAACATGCGGCATATGCCCAAACTTCAAGCTTGCACCTATGTTTTCCGATATGACCAGGTACCTATCCCTGCAAAAAAAAACACTCAGGTATGATATGATACGTTAAATGTCCCTCGACGCATTAACCGGTATATGATATGGTATACACGCATACAAATCGCGAACAATACATATATATATATAATTATATATATATATATGCCCCACACCATATAGATACAGACACACAAGTATACATACAAGACACATTTGACATTGATAGTACGCATACCTGCTTAGCAAGTAGGTTCCGTTGCCTTACCTTACAATGTGCTGCAGGACGTCACAGTGAGGTCCTAGTCCTAGCCTCGGTAAAAATGCTACATTGCAGAAGAATACAGTACATAACAGTACATAACACGATATATATATATATATTATATTGCATCCCCCAAAAGGGTCTACTGGCAGCCCCACCATCCAAGACCGAAGAGTCTAAAGACTTGAACATACAAAAAAACTGTCGGCTTTCTTCTCTCCAGCCATCATGGGATAAGCCATGATAAGTGGATATATTCTGATTATGATATATTCTGTTGTATTTGATCACTGATCCTTAGGCAACACCAGCCGAAGGCATCATGGCCAGGGCGCAATCGATGCTACCGTTGCCCAGGCGACAGCAACACAAACCTCGGCGACAGCAACGCCCTTGTGAAACTTGTGACGTTGACCATATGGGGATTCCATGGGATTCCGGTCAAAACCGAGGAAATGACCATGGGAAATACCATATGAATACCATATGACTGGAGGGAATAACTACCATGCATTCACCAGCGACTTAGAGTATTTGACCATGTTTGACCAGAAAAGCACCAGAGCTCCTGAAGCTTTGTCATGTTCTGAATGCGAGTAACTTCCAAAAAAAGAGCTGCTTTCAGATGAACCACCCTGAAAGACTATCTTGAACACCAGAAAGAAAATTCATGCGAAATTCCCTACGGGGATGACGGCAAATTCTCTTCTTGGAGTCCTTGGCCAAACATATTCTTGGGTAAAAAAATTGCTCTCTGGGTCCTTGTATGGCGACCATTGCTGACGCGTGGCTGTCGTACTGAGTATCCCAGAAAGCGGTGGCGGCCTGGTACGATATGACGCAATTTCACCATTTCATCGTCGACACAGCAAGGCCATAAAGATCATCCTCAACTTTCGCAGTCCAGAAAAACAGCACTATTAGTCAGAAAGTTTTCCAAAGTTTTTGGATTCCAGTACTTCTACATACTTCTACCGACCCCTCTGCATACTTCTACTATCTTCTACTGTAATCACTGTAATGCCTTCCCCTGTTCATGGGTATGTAGGGGATGAGATCACATCCGAAACTGGGACCATGGTTTCTGGGGCTGTTAGATCTGGTTTCATAGGATGGCATTGTTCTAGAACTGGTCACTGCATTGACGCTGCGCAGCTTGTTTTCGGAATGCGGAAACGCAGCTGGTCACAGAGTGGACCTGGCACGACAGGGGAGGAAAAATCTTGTCATGAATCTACAGAAGGTGTGGATCAAACTTGGGCACTGCAAAAGCTGATAAAAATGGTTAGAATATGTTAGAATATGTTAGAATATGACTGAAGTCACCACAAAGAAATCCAAAATGATCCAAATTGGATGGCTCTGGGTCTTAATTTTGACACATACTCAACTTACTGCTGCATGCTTTCACCGACCAAATAGCTTTCCATCCCCCACAAGAACTAGTTGAGATCCCTTGGCAGGGATCTTGGACCGACTTTAACAGATTTGGATCATGGGACTGCCTTACTCCTCGTTGTCGACGGGTTTCTTCTTGGCATCCGCGTTTGGCCGAACCCCTTGCCGACCGTCCCTCAGCAGGAACTGCAGGTTTCATCAATTCGTCGGTGGAAATTTCCAACCCAATGTCCGTCACTTGCACAGGGAAAGAATACCTCTAGCTAATCATCATTCATCATCAGTATTATAGTCTTATAGTATATAAATCAAAAAAATATAGTCAGAAATCATCATTTATCATCATTGATTATCATTGATCATCATTACCCACTGCAATCATCAGTAATCATCAGTGATCACCATTGTATATATTGTATAAACATCATTAATTAATTTAATCATCAGCAGTCATCACTATATAATAATCAGTATATTTATCATACCAGTTTCATCCAGTTTCACACCATGAAGCAGGCTGCATGGTCTCCAG
This sequence comes from Cladocopium goreaui, assembly GCA_947184155.2. Lineage (NCBI taxonomy): Eukaryota > Dinophyceae > Suessiales > Symbiodiniaceae > Cladocopium > Cladocopium goreaui. The sequence goes on from CAMXCT020000922.1 coordinate 26,724, forward strand.
TTTCCCTATCTTTCCGAGCTCTGCACTTGTGCATCCAACGTCTTTCCCTGTCAAAGTGCCCAGGTCACATGCTGCGGCCACGACCATCTCATAAGCTCTACCAGGTCTATCCAGGTCTGCCATGTTAGATATCTGCACATCTCCACACAATCAAATGATCCAGAGTACGGCGTGAATTGAACAATTTGTTCTTTCAAACAGGTCTGCTCTTACGAGGTCATACCATGTCATACCTCTTCTTGGATCGTAATTTGGCTGATCCGTACTGAGCAAGATTACGACTCCAACGACTATCTGGTACGGTTGGTTTGTCTCCCACTTCACGGGTTAGCATCCTTGCTTTCAGTCAGAACCCAACTATACTTTCCAGTATACCCAGTACAGTAGATCTTAGCTTCTAGCAGCCCCCAAACTGCTCGCCTTTCCATGATTTCAACACCTTTGTCACGCAAATGATCTCTGATCTTGTCGGCCTGAGAAAGACGTGCAGGCACTCAGAGGACAAGTTTCTTACATGGTCTTGCAAAACAACCTGCCCCTCATGGTTCCGTGGCGTCACTTCTTGAAGTTCTCCTGGACCCAATGGTTTACCAACTTACCCAAAAAGATCCAAAAAATCAATTGACTTGAATAATATCATCATCGTCGTCGTCGTCGTCGTCATCATCATCATCGTCGTCGTCATCATCAGCGTCATCCTCATCCTCATCGTCATCATCATCATCATCACCATCACCATCACCATCACCATCATCCATCCATCATCCATCATCCATCATCCGTCATCCGTCATCCGTCATCCATCACCGATCATCCATCACCCATCACCCATCACCCATCACCCATCATCCATCATCCATCATTCATCACCCCTCATCCATCATCCGTCATCCGTCATCCGTCATCCGTCATCCATCACCCATCTCCATCATCATCATCATCATCATCATCATCACCATCATCATCATCCATCATCATCATCATCATCACCATCATCATCATCAGCAGCATCATCATCATCATCACCATCATCATCATCAGCATTATCATCATCATCACCATCATCATCATCAGCATCATCATCATCATCAGCATCATCATCATCATCACCATCATCATAACAATACCTTGCAATTGTGAAGCTGCTTTGCAAACTGGCACCTTTACGGCTCCCAACAGCTCCCAACAGCTCCCAGCACTGCCTCAGCAAAATCTCGAACCATTCGGGCTTTTTCTCCTGGGTCTAACAGCTCAACAACTTTTCGGTCACCATGACAACACGACCGTACTCCGTTTTCATATGCAGAGCGTGATTGATGAATAATGACGGCCACCGTGCACACCAAGAATTGCGGCCCTCAATGTTGGGGGATCTTTCAGGGAAACCTGCAGCTGCTTCGAAAGGTGTTGCCTTCCTGTCATGGACAGAATTGTGGCACTCAGCCATCTTGTGCACCACAGACTTCAGAGCACTGCAGGAACATATCACAAGATGGACCACCTTATGGCGTTGTCAGTATATTTCAGAAGTAGCACTCCAAATAACCCCAAACAAATCTTCGCCACAAGATCATGCCCAGGCACTGTCAATAAGCCTCAGTGCATCAAGGGGAACTGAGTGTTCTCCCAAATCCTGAAATGTTTCTTCGTTTGGATTATTCCTGTGGTGAAATTGTGTGTTGAATCAGTGACAAAAGTCTTACGGATGACTCAGACTGGGGCAAAGTTCTCGCTCCTTTGGGTTATTTCTGGTGGCAACAATAAAAATAGTAAAACAAGGCGGACGCGTTGAAGCGATACTGTATATTGCTTGCTGCCCAGGCACGTATTATAAATGTAGGCGTTGGATGGAGAGCCATCTCCTTACGCACTGACTTCGGACAAGTGGACTAACTGTTCCACCAAATTGTGGCCCATTCGGATTGCAAGCTTTCAGGGTCTGCCAAAGGAATGACCACCAGTTCTTTTGGAGAAAGTGAGACTGCAGGTGCGTTTTCACAAACAAACAAACAAACAAACAAACTAAACAAAACAAAACAAACAAACAAACAAGGGCAATGAGTCAATACCAGGAATACCAGGTCTTGATGATGTTGAATGGCCGTCATGCGGGTGTGTCTGAAAATAAGGCATGCCTCCAAACTAGCCACTTACATCGTAGGTTAAATGATGATAAAACCACCGGGCTTTCAGGCACGCAATTTCCAAACGAACCCTGTAGCTTGGAATAAGTTCCCAACTGAAAAAATGCAACAGGTTGTCCAAGGGCGGCCAAGCATCTGGAGGGGCTCCGCGGGCCAGTGGTCGGGATGTAACCTCCAGCTCCACCTGCGAGTTGGAGATCACAGGAAGTGGTGTACTTCTATACTTCTTTGGACTCCATGAACAACCTGGAAAATGTCGGACTGTATTTGCCAAGCCTTCTAAACTGGAAAACCAACATCTTCGATATCATTCCATATCATTCCATATCATTCCATATCTACATTTATCATCATTTATCATCATTTATCATCATTTATCATATTATGTAATTATGCTGTACAATATATGAGTGAATATTCGTGCACGAAATTCTTGCCCAATTTCATGGTGCAACGGTGCAACCCAGCCTTTTCCGCCACCCTTGCCCTGGTCACGGCCGCGTCGACTCCGAGATCTCCCTCGTCGACCGGCGCCGCCACCATGGCCGCCATGGCCCTTGTCTCGGCGGGACCGGCGAGGTCTGGAAGGTGACCTCGACTCACTGTAGTAGCTGTAGTAGCCTTGGAACATCTTGGAACATGGAGCTGGGAGAAAAATGAATCAAACTAAAAGCATAAATCAAACAATGTAACTCATAATGATTCATAATGTAACTCAAAAAAACGGCCTTTGTTGCATAGCCGGCATGCTATTGCCATTGGCAACGTGATCATTGTGTAGTCAACTGGCCGAATATGGCCGACTGGAAATTCACCCTGCACATGCTGCTTTCTGTGCTTCCGGGCTGTAGGAATAGGACTCCTAGGCTGAGTGACAATGACAACAATGCGCAATGGCGTCTGGTCTTACCATCAAGAGAATTGATTTGTGTGACTACGCAGGGGTGCTGTGGCAAGACAGGGAGTTGTATGTCAAATCCATTGCTGGTGACTGCCACACTGAGTGAAATCGAGCAGCAGCACCTACAACTACAAACCACGCAGACCTAGTGACATCCCAGGTCAGTACCATTGCTGAATGCACCTTGAAAGCAAATAGGTTTGCTCACAACTTTCGCTTATGCGCAAAGGAATGGAAAAAACAAGTCGCGCTTGGATCCTAATGGCAAAAAACCTCAAAGATATGTAGGGCTATCCTCAAAATCACCATTTCAAGTTAAAATGGGTGTATCCAAAATCATCCAAAACTGGTCATTCCCAATGGGACAAGCAATGGAGTTATAAGTTGTAAGAGGTCCTCCATTTCAGGAACCCTCAAATCCCTCGGCTGCCACTGAGCTGCACTTCGACCTCGACCTCTCCCTCTCTTGGATGCCTACCACGGGAGAAATCTTCGGACGCAATCCAGGCTCAATATCTACCATCAAGGCATCCAAGGCATCCAAGGCATCCAAGGCATCCAAGGCATCCAAAGGTTCAATCCCAAGTAGATAATCTGATTGCAGTGACTTTGAAAACAACCTTGACAGGTGGAGCCAAGGGAACGGTGTGCTTGCAATGTATGCAATTTGAATATGTGTATTTTGTACTGCAGTTGTTTCCTTTCGACCAAATTTCTCAAATGCTGTCTAATTCTTTGGGCCCTAGAGTGTACGTGGTTTATATAGATTGTATTGGTATTGGTTGTTCGCAACATTCTGCTTTGGTGCAGATGGTACAGCCAGAATCTATGCATCTTCGCCGAGTCGGCTTCACCACCCCCAAAGATTCCCTGCCTTTCGTCGATCTTTGTCCTGCCAGCTGCTGAAATAGGTTTCTGTGGCCACAATGGCCGCCAGAATGCCAGCGGTGCTAGAAACATGGAGAACTGGCTAACTGGTTGGCTCACAATCAATTTGGGGAATTCAGAGCACGTTGCGGTTCTCAATGGTTAGACGGTTAGACTGGTTAGACACTCGAAAAACCACGCTCTGTCAGAGAAAATGGCCTGGTGACTGGTCAAAAACGCAATTCCCAGCTCATGGATGCTGATCATTTTCTTTTTTTTCCGCATCTCGATGCGAGTTTCATTCAAACGTATTGAATTTTGTTCGAACATTGTCAAAACCTATTGTTTCAACGTATTGTCAATTGTTTAATACTGGCTCAGGCCTCATTTAACTTGAAGCCTCTGGAGAGGCAAGCGGATGGAAGGCTGCAGCTGTTTCTCACCGTGGGACTAGGCGTAAAAGGGGGTGTTACAACACCGCCAGAGCTTGAGACAAACAGCCCGAGGAAATGTTAGTTGGATGATTGCACATCTTCATGGCAAGTGGTATGAATCAACAGCGCCCCTAAATACTTGTTGACATGAAGATCATCCAACAGAGTCAGGAGGTTGACTCCTCCCTGGCGAATCAGCTCGGAAGCTCTTTTCGATCTTCCTCTGAATTTTGGGTCTTTCCTACGCAGCAACTCAGCTTCTTCATCCCACAAACACAAGCGACCAGTTCTCACAGTTCTCAGAACTTCCTCCAAGGCGCCGTTCGTCTTGGAGATATCATCCTTGGTCAAGGCATCTGCTATCATCTTTGGATGGGGCGACCAACGCAGCAAACCCTTGGTCTTGCTCATGGTTTCGGAGATGATGGCTAGTTCAATTGACGTTCTTCTGTCCTGTCGTGATGTGGGGTTGTTCTTGAGGATTGCATCATAGAGACTTTTGGCGTCGGTGATGGCGCATTCCTTGAGCTTTTCATGCAACTCACACTCTTCGCGAAGCAAACCAATGAAAGGCAAAAGTGTTGAGCGCCAATCTTTTCTGCAAACATCTCCATAAACTATGTCTCTAAACATCACCTGTAGCCACTCCATTTCTCCCAGGGACTGCGAGAAGGACAAGGCTTCGCCAGCTAATGTTGAGCTCACCCTGCGCTTCAGCTTCGTTGATCGCCATGAGAGAATGGAGACTTTAGATTTCCTGTCTGCAGCAGGCAACTCATTCGAAGCCATGATGACCCAGGCACCTTGAACTGTGTCTTGAAGTTCGTTGGACCTCTTACGGATAGGCAAGCTATCCACACCTCCCGCATTGGAGGCAGCTATGAAGACCATGTCCTTGTTCTCAAACTTGTGCAAGACAAGACATTGTTGGGCTGTGTTCCTGAGGTGGGCTGCCAGCTTATTGAGGCAGGCAAGGTCGTGTACCGTGGCCTGCTTCAATCTGGAGGACAAAATGCTAACCACACCGGCTGCCTCTGGTCGAGTCTGGTGCGCAACCCAATCGATCTTGTAGAGGAGCGAGCGATATTGTTCAAACTCGTCCTTGTCCAACAGCTCTTGCTTGTTGCCAAGTCTGCCGCGAGCCGGCTTCAAAGGAAAGATCTTCTCGGCTATGTACTTGCGTTGGTCTAGAAGCACCTTGTCAGGCAAGACCTTGACATGACGTCCTGCAAAGTCAGCCTCTCCGTGTTCCCACTTTCCGAAGGAAAACCTTTGCTCCATGCACTTTCATAGTTCTTCTTGATAACCTGGAATCACGCCAATGTTGATATCGTCAACTTCGATCAAAACCATGGCCACAATGGCTCCTCTCTCGCGCTTCGCGAGCCAGCAAGGTTCCAGCAGAGATCGCACAAAGCCCATGCTTTCGAAGAAGGTTATCAAAGTCTGATGCCATCTGAGAGGCGCATCGTCAAGACCGTATACGGGAGCCACAAGTTCGACTAAACACCCGGGAGGAAGGTCAAGGCCTTCGCAGGGCTTCACGTAGATCTTGCCGTGAGGTCTGTCAAGAGGCTCTGCTTGACAGAAGGCGTTGGAGACATCAGCCAAGGAGACTAGCAAGGACAAGTTGACACATATCTGAAAGAACATGGAAATGGCTTCTGTCGAAGGCATTGGTGAATATGTCTTCAGCATGTGGCTATCAGGGTCTTTATGTCCATGAACGCACCACCTGCTCTTGAACTTGAAGTTGCCAACCCCTGGCATTGGCTTCTTGCGTCGGATCATGCGTGACGTAATGACCCGATGTGGGACCTGCTTGGCAATTTTGGCTGCTTCTTCTGGAGGAAGGATTTTGACAGAACCCATGTCAATGATGGCCTTGACCTCACTCTTGTCGGACTCCTTGAAGCCAGCTGCATCTTCTGGCGAAGCATGCCTCATGTCGAATTCAGTGTTGCGACTCTTCGAGGGGGTGGCCAAGAAAGAACCATTCTCTCGACTGAGCTCAAAGAAGGATAATTGCTCACCAAACTGATCCATCCACTGTTCTCCCTCAAACCAGTCATCGGCCTCACCTGGTACTGCAGGCAGGCCTTCGGCTTGAGGTTGAGCAACATCTGCTATTTCGGGAGCGCTGCTGCTCTCGCTCTTCTCTTTCTAGACGACGAAGTTCCCTCTCGTACTTCTCTTGATCTAGCTTCTCCTGAACCTTCTGCGCTCTATTGCCTCTGACTCCATTTCACTCACTTGTCTTTTCACACGCCCTGAAGCTCTTTCTGAGCCAGACGCAGAGCTGATAGAGGGCACAGGTTCTATCTGAGGCTCGTCCTGTGTCACTTGAGAGACTTGCCTGATGGCTCCGATGGGAACTCGTGGCAATGGAGTGGCTGGGGCGGCGCCTGGCAAGGGAGTAGCTGGGGCTGCTCCTTGCGCGGGTGGAGTGGGTGGAACTGAAATGTTCCGCAGGAGTGGTTGAGGTGCGCCAGCTTCTTGGCCTTCTCCTTCGTCCTCTTCTGCAATCGGACCTGGGGAGCTTCTTCTGGTACAATGGGTTGTTCGCAAGATTCATGTCCTGGCGAGCCTTCAGAGGAGACATCAACTGTTCCTGCTCGATGTGAGCTTGCCTGATCCAGTAGCTCCTTGATATCACCAGACTTCTGCAACTCGGCTCCTATGGCCTCATCATGACTGGCCGGTCGCAGTTGGTCAGAGTTGTATTTGAGCAACCTCGCGCGCATGGAGACCCACACTGTGTGTCCAGACTGCATCAAAAACCAGTCCAGGTCCGGTCCATCTACATCGCGTGACGTGGCCTTGACCAGTGCCAGCAAAGCGACGCCGCACAAAGACCCACTGTCCTGGACCCCTGGAAACCACTGCCTTTGACGGTGCAAATGACCCTGAGAGCTTAGACTGACTTTGTCTTTTGCCATGGTCTGCATGCACAGCTGTCTGGCCTTCTGACGAATGTCGTGAGCCTTGTTGAACTCCAGGGCGGCCGAATCTTGTTCAAAGCTGTCAGCTCGAATGTCAGGCTCCTGCAGGGGATCGTCACTCAAGAGTTCCAAAGGCACTCTTGGATTGACCCCGAAAGTGAGCTGGTATGGCGAGAAACCACCTCGATGGAACCACCTGTTCTTGTGAGACACCAGGGAGGTGATCAGTAGTTCCAGGTCTTCTGCTGACGTAACAACTGATTGCCCTGATTGTATCTCTTGTTCTATTCTTGTCTTCACCCAACTTCCGTGCCGTTCTACACGTCCGTTTTGCCAAGGACTGTGAGAGTCAGTTGTCATCTGCAGAACTCCTTGTTGCTCCAGATGTCTCTCAAAGTCGAAACGGAATTCCCCTCCTCCATCTGTGAGAACGGTCTCCGGCAAACCAAAAGGGCGCACCCAAACTTCGTTGAAAAGCTTCCATGTCTGCTTGGAGTTGGGAGTGCCACCATCATACTGCTTCAACATGGCTACTTGCTACAGGTTAGAACCGCGGCAGATCACGTTGAGGAAAGCAAGGGTTTTGCCAGACCATGACACGTAGAAATAATCCAGAGCCACTATCCTATTAAAAGTGAAAGTCCTTGGAAAAGGTGCTCGCCTTCGTGAAATGGGATGCTGCTGCCGCATGCACTGATTGCATGTGAAATGTTCCTTGACAAACTGCAACACTTTTGGCTTGGCCCCAGCGGCTTTTAGTAAAGCCAACATTTGCTCCCGGGGCAAATGCCCCATGTTCACATGGACGGAAGTAACCTTCCTCTTCTCTTCCGCTGACAGCGGCTCCAACCGAGCTTGAACTGCAGCAACGCCGTCCTCAAGAGCGTCAGTCTCTTCATCTGCCGCTTGCTCATCCTCTTCGTGCAACGAAACAAACTGGCCGAAACCCGTGTTCTGCAATCGGATTCCCTCCAAGATCTTGTTGATCAGGCCAGGGGAAAAATGCGAGCTGGAGCTGTCAGGCCATGATCTAAAACCACATGAGGATGATTCTTCGAGCACTGGCATTGTGAAAGAACAGCTGCTATACCTGCATGGTTGGTCGCTATCCCAGTCGTTTTTCTGGAAAGTTCACCTTCTGACACTGAGAGACCAACAGGGCACTGGTCAAACAAGAAACGAATGACGCCGGGCTGCTTGAGAAGCCAGGCAATGCCATGAGTGGCCCAGCTAGAAGCGCCTCCCGGTTGCTCCAGGAAGAAATATCTGTTCTGAGACCTCTGGTATTCAGCTACTTGCACGCAGAAATGCAGCGTGGCCAAGCCCTGAACTTGAAGCCTCTGGGCTTCCTTCTCATCCATTCGTTTCCAGTTACTCTCCATGATTTGTGAAAATGGCTTGCACTCTGGAGTCATAAGGATTATGTCAAGCTTTTGGGACCGTACCACATTCCAGAAATCTGCTCGACACTGGGCAGAAAAGAACTCCCAGCCGGTCTCTCTGTCAAACGCTGGCGGCTCGGTGGTCTGAAAACCGAACCCTTTGGCCTCCAAAGTCACTCTAGGAGGTGAGAAGAGCTCACAGATCGTGAGACATTTCTTCGCCAGAATTTTGCCATCAAAACAAGCGCGCTCGACGGCTTCCCTGTTGGAGGGAAAACCACTACCTAACTGGAGACTACCTGCTAGGTTAGCTAAACCCTCTAACTCCTCATAAAAATTGTCATGATCTCTTGAGGTTCTGGGGTCCTCTGCCCGCTCTTCTGCTGTTCTTGAGGTCCTTGGGTGCTCCTCTTCCCAACTAGTTACTGCTGAGGTTCTTGGGTCCTCTGCCCGTTCTTGTTCATTTCTTGAGGTCCTTGGGTTGTCCTCATCTCTGCTAACAAAATTGGACTGTACAGATTGATCGGTGAGACGGTGTGAGGTCCTTGGGTGGTCCCCTTCCGAACTAGTTACTGCTGAGGTTCTTGGGTCCTCTGCCCGTTCTTGTTCATTTCGTGAGGTCCTTGGGTTGTCCTCATCCCTGCTAGCAAAATTGGACTGTACAGATTGATCGGTGAGAAAGTTCTCGGACAAGGCTGTACGCAAATCGCGTTTCTGCTTGTGGGTCACCTGAAATTCACGATCATCAAAAACATCACTGCAAAACAGGTCAAAACACAGTTCATAATCAAACCAAACATACTTCACACTTCCAAAATCATCCTGCCAAAGAAAACCTGGTTTGGTGAACCCGAGGGTGCAAAACGAAGCAAAATGAAAATCCGCTACCAGCCAGTTCCTTGCTGGTGTGAGATCAATGTTGTGTGAAACTGCTCGTGGCCCCAACTCGGAGGCCATTCCCAAGCCGATCGGTTGGGGTTCGCCATCTCCTCGTCGCTTCCAGTCCCGCGGAATGGGCGGAGGGCATCTGAGATGCGGATCCGGCAGCCATCTGCTGGTGGGACATCGCTTGCTGAAGAGCCTGTTGAAGTTGAGCTTGATTCTGCACCAAAGGACCCAGAGCTGCCTGTCCTGAGACCAGGTAGCCGGCTTGACGCTCCAGGGACACTCCTCCCACTGCTTCTGGCTTCTGTTTCCTCTCTTTGGGAGCGGGAAGGATCTTGGGCTGTGGCAGAAAGGTCTCCTGGTGCTTGATCTGCTTCGGCTTGTTCTTTGTCGGAGGGTTGCTCTCGCTGTAGGGCTCGTAAGTGAGCTGCTGCTTGCAAGCATTGCACCGTGTCCAACGCCCGTATTGGTTCGAGCCATTGACCACCATGTGTTGTGGGTGATTGCAGGTGGTCAGCCGAGAGAGAGGAAGACGTAGATTGGCTGACTTGGCATGTTGCGAGAGCAGACGCCTCACCAGGCCATACCAACGTGCCTGAGCCACTTCCCGATCTTGCTCCGAGCGAGGTGTTCCCCTCATGGTCCTCAGAGACGCCATCGACGCCATCAGAGCGAGCGTTCTCAGATTGGAAAACACTTGATCGTTGATCGCAGCTGTCAGTTGACAAATCAGCTGACAACCCTGGTTCTTGAGACGGCGAGGCACAATCAAAAGGGAAGTCGATGCGGCAACGATTCTCAACTTGCTCAGATTGAGTTGGCTCAACTGAAGTGCAAAATGAAATTTCTTCCAACTGGTTCAAACCTGTCACTTCATCCTTCGCGTTCGAGTTGTAGATCTCGGCCAAGTTGACGTGCCAACTGCCCACACCAAAGTGGGAAAAGTGACCAGAACTTGCCGAACGTAAACCCAAGAAGACAAAAGCGGAAGATCCGCCCTTGCCCTTGCCTTCATGCCCTTCATCAGATCCATGCCCAAAGGAAGATGAAGAGCCTCGAGGACGAGGAGGATGTGGGCACTCTTCCCTCCAATGTCCCTTCTGTTGACAATTGGCACATTTGGTCACCTTCTTCAATTCCTCGATGGATAGCCTTCTCTTGTTTGCTGGTCTGGATGGTCTGCTGCCGCGGTCTTCAAAATGACGGCGATCTTTCTTTCGTGCGGCTTTCAACTGCTTGTTCTCCTTCCAGGAGCGGCGCTTGCCTTGCCAGTCTGCAAGGAAGACAAGCGCGTCATCCTCCGTCAGGTTCTGCTGCTCGAGGCTGAAAAAGATCTGGTCCGTCTCCTCTTCGGAATCCGAGGTGTCGTCATCGTCAGCCTTATAGTTGCCAACGCTCTCATCGATGGCAAGATAACTTCCCTTGCCGGTGGACTTGAACATGGACTCCTCCTCAGTGTCAAGGACTTGCAAAGCTTGATGCACTTCTTGATGCTGATGCCGCCCTCCTGTCAGGACGCGGAGGTTCTGCAGGCCTTGACGGTTGAGGCCTGACTGTTCCTCCAGCATGAAGGCCTTCAGCTCGTCAGGGATCGTGAGGTACTTCTCGGCACCTGTGACCTGAGCCTCCCGTCGGAGAGCGTAGGCTGCTAAGGACTCATCATTCCTGCGAATGAACCCTCGTACAAGGCAGCCCTTACGCTGCGTCTTTTCTCAGAGGACTCTTTCTCGCCCGCAATCACGTCCAAGACTTCAAAGATCCTGTCCAAGTAAGACGAGCTAGACAGCACTTCCTCTGGAAGGTGGTCTAACTTGGATTGAAGCTCCCAGTCAAAGGTCTTGAGACCCGGGGCTAGTTGTTTGATCGCCCCCTTCTACCTGCCCAGCACCTACTGTTCCAGCTGCGGCCTCGGCCGCTTCCAACTCCTCCATGTTCATCCCATAGGATCGCCAACCAAGTGCTCCGAGTAGCACTGAAGAGGCAAGCGGATGGAAGGCTGCAGCTGTTTCTCACCGTGGGACTAGGCGTAAAAGGAGGTGTTACAACACCGCCAGGGCTTGAGACAAACAGCCCGAGGAAATGTTAGTTGGATGATTGCACATCTTCGTGACAAGTGACAAGTGGTATGAATCAACACCTCTACTGGACTCTATGCTTGGAGCCCCGGAGCTATGCATGCCTCACAATGCAAAAGCGTACCAAACACACTGCGCATCAATCCGCACATTTGATCACATTTGTACGTGCATATCTCAGACCTCAGTTCTTTGACTTGAAGCCTTTAACAACACCCAGGGGACTCTCTCTGCTTGCAGGCACCTTCTGTGCACCCAAGGGGGCAAAACGCATGCAACTTTACAATCACCAGCAAAAATGGATTGAGAACAATGCACACATGGCCCCGGCGGTTTGTTTCCTGGATTCGGATTCGAAGCTCTTTGACAAAGACCGGGTTTGAAGGAAAATTTCAACATTCCTATAGTAGGTCCTAAACAAGCCAATCCTGCAAGTTCGCGATGACACCGAGAACCATAGCCAAGGCTAACGTTGCCACCGTGTGCGCTGCATTTTGTCGAATGCAATTGTTGTGGCTGTCGCTGTAGTGATTGTAGTACTTGTCAATGTTGTAGTTGGGGTCGAGCCTACAAAGCTCCAGTTCATTCATGTAGAAATGTTGTAAGCTGCCACACCAATTTGACCCGCAATTTAGACATAGTCCCCTACAGCTGCAGCTGGGCCGACGGCCCATGCCTCCACCTCTATGATATCTACCGGGTCATGCCTGAAAGAAGTGTTAGTAAACAGTACCAGGAATCGGACTGGAAAGCAAAGCAGGCATAACGTTCCACAACTGCCATACCTGTGTTGATGCTGCCGGTCACTATTAGGCCTCCGCCCTGAGTAAAGTGTGGCTTGGTTCGGTCAGAAACGTCCAAAGTCGCTACACTCTCCAAAAAGCCAATGTAGGCATAGTCACCCACAATGGCGATGTTTGCTGTGATCCCGAAACCAGCCTCACCTCCTCCCAGGAAATGTAGAGTATTTCCTTCATGCACCCAGCCCTGTGATGCGTGGGGTGGGCGGGTCTGAAATGTTGACAACTGTCAAGCCACCACCCCAAGTCTTACCCCATCCCACACACCGATGCCGGAACTGTGGGCGTAGTCTCCTACAATGCTAATACCAGTCTGAATTGGAAACGGGATCGTTAGTGCCCAACTTTTACCACGGCAGCGCGGTATGACTCAAGGGCCCTAAAGCCAAATGTCAACGGGGGCATGTGATCACTTGGCTATACAAAATATACATTAGACAGGTCAAACTCACACTCAACCTGTTCTTCAAGGATCACACGATGCTAGTGAAAAAGTTGGCTCTAAGGCTTCTTCTGTACACGATAAATGCACTCCTTCAAGACGCGGATAATGAGGTCCGGGCGCATGCTCTTGGTCAGACCATCCGAGACCATAGTTCCTGTAGCAATCCAGGTAACGATGTCTCCTCCGCCATGATGCATATCCCAGGTCCTCCGGCCGTCTTGCCAAAGTGACTCATGAATCGACTGCAACTCAATGCCGAGTCGTTTGTCTGCGACCCTGCCAAGTACCTCATTCGCAAGATGGTCTGTTAAAGACCTGCAGTCTGAAAGCATCAGTTGTGGAATACAGCTGCGGCTGTCATCCAACCATGTTTTCATCGAGTCAAGTTGGCCCATCAGCTCGGCCAATGCTCCACGTAGCTTGTCACCGCTCTCTTGTCCAGCCTGCAGTGAATAAGCTTCGCATTGAAGAGTGCTGCGGCATACTCGCCGAATTGTATTTGATGCAAATCCCAATGGCATCACCCTATAGGATGTAGTCTTGGGGTCTTTGATCTCATTGATGTCTCCAAGGAAATGGAAACGTCCTTGTTGTGATTTGTAGTTCTTCTCATTTGAAATGAAGCATCTGTTACTGTGATGATACCGACCTCTCCCCAGGTTAGATGTTCCCCCGGAAAAATAAGCTTGTTCTCAATGCCTTGTTGTGCCAGCTGTACTACGGCATTTGCGTCGTGCAAAATGGCAACTGTCGCTCCAGAAATACTAGACTGTAGGCGGCTCACACGATAACCCAAATCGGGTCTAGTCTGCCTTGCCACCCATGCCAATGATCCCGTTACAGACCGTAATCGGGTCACATCATCCTTACCCAATGGCTCGGACGCTGATCTTCCCGGCGCGGCTTGATGCGACGGGTGTTGTCACAAGTGTCTTGGGTGATTGTTCCATCTGTAGTACGCTCAAATTGCTTGCCACAATAGCGAAACGAATTTTATTCACTAGATCCCAAGTCGAACTTCTCCAAGAAGCTGTCGATCACTGACTTTCCCTCAGGAATGTATGCGTACAAGATGTCATCCACATGAGTCGCCATAAGTGCAACGCAATCTTTGTCGGTTCCTGGAAGAAAATACAATCCTGGGTAAAACTTGGATTGTTTCAAGCCACTGGATCGGGCATCTCCGTCCAGTCTCAACCAAAAACCTCGACCGCCGTCAGTTAATCCATATATAGGCACTCTCACAAGAAAAAAGACCTCTGAATCAACTCCCGGGAGACCTCCTCGGGGTTGTCTCATAATGAGGACTCTGTCGAGAGGACGACCTTGGAAATATGCGGATGCGACGTCCGCACTGTGCAATTGTGCACCCTGGATCGCCGCCCAAGCAAAGAATGTTGTGAGCTTCTGTGTCTGCCGTAGGACTGTCTGATCTCAGACCTTCACTGACTTCGAAATTGCCGCATGACACCAACCGACTTTTGAACTTTGGCACATATTCTTGGTCTGTTCTTCCCTTCATAAATTGGTTCTTATCAACATCAACCCACTTGCTGGGAATACATTGATGCCCTTCTGCAATCAACCTCTCAGCATCTTCTTCTAAAATTTCAACAACAGCAGCGAACTCAAGGAACTTGTTCCACTCCTTGGTTCTGGCATTCATGATGTTCTTCTGTACATCAGGTGGCGCTGATTCATAGTGGATTGATTTCAACACTTTCTTGCCTAACTCCTCGTCCTCAGGAACTCCATCAACTTCCTGGGACAAAAATGATGCAAACAATGCTCGTGCTTCTTGTCGTTCTTCAGGACTTCGTTCTGAGTCTCTCTCACGAGCTCTTTCAAGATGTGTTCGCAATTGATGCGGCAAGTCATTCAAAAGTTCTCTTCGTAATGGCCAAGATGATGCTGACGACGAGGGTAGTGGTCCCAAAACGGAGCCACTTGGAGTAGAATCAGGCACTAAGGAGTCTCTCCGAGATGGCACAAGTGATGAGCCTCTCTCCGACTCAGGTTGTAGGTGAGACTCTACTCGAGGTCTCACATTGCATTCATGATCTCCATCTCCTGGACGTGGTCTTTCAACTCTTCTCTCTGGAGTTCTACTCGGTGAGAAGATGTCTTCTTCCATGGGTCCTGTGTCCTCCTCCTCATCTTCCTCAAAGAAACCGGGTCGTATGTCCCATTCATCATCAGGTTCTTCTGGTATAGGAGGGAGTGCCGAATCTGCAATATCCTCATGGACAACTTCAACATCATCTGCATGTCTTGGACCTTCACGAACAACTTCAACTTCATCTGCTTGCCTTGCATCAAGAAACGCTTGTTGACCTGTATCATTGATGATCTTGTATGGAATCACAGGTTCACCGTTCAACACTGATTGAGCAAGGGCTTCAGAAGGAGAAGCAATGCGTATGTTGTGGGAAGCCACAAGTACTGGAACGTTACCACATAGCAACCATATGTTCTTCTGGTTCTCGTGTCCGATCACTCGGCATGTTGGTGACCAGGACGTTCCTCCTCGCTGATTGTCTCGTCTGAAAGTGACGAGGTCACCAATGTTGAACTCACGATCAAACACACTGGCATTGCGTGTCATCGCTCGTTGAACTCTTCTTGAACAATCAAGGTGAACAAAAGCCTTTTGTGCCTCAATCCTGGCCAAGTGTTGCAATGCAAAAATTGACGAAGGATCATGTCGGGCCTGAATGGCTCCGAGCTGCGCATGATCTTCCTCTGACATGAGTGAAGCTGCACCACGGGGAGCTCGACCAAGCACCCACTGGGATGGAGAAAAACCTCCAACACGTGCAGAGTCGTTCTTCACACTAAGCACCTGTGTGATGCACGACTCAACCTGTTCTTTGGTACAAGCCCCAACTTCTGTACACACTCGTCTAAAAAGAGCTTTCAACAAACCACCATGCCTCTCTACTCGGCCCAATGATTCCGGGCTCTCGAGGGGCACATGGTGCACTTGAATGTTGTGTTCATCCATGTATTGTTGCAAGACACCACGATTGTGCAATCCACGGTCACACATGATAGCAACAGGATGTCCTGCCCAACTGAACCAACGTTTGATGAGTGCGTCCAAACAGGATCGCGAAGAAGCCTGACCTGCTCCAACCTTCACGACTTCAGCCTGTTGAAAACAAGTGCCAATGCAAACCATGTTGAGAACTTGATACTTTTGCCCAGTCACATCTGTCAACTCCAGTACATCAATCCCCAAAGTGTGGTTGAATGTATAATCACTTGGAAGCGTGACTTTGTGAGTGGGTTTCTTTGCTGATGTTTTCTCACATGTTTCACATCTATGCAATTTCACTGCATCAACAAACTCCTTGCTCACCTTTGCAGCACGCACCAAATTGACCATCACCGACTTGGGGACATGTCCAAAAGCCCTGCGCAACCTACGCACAGCAATCCTGACACGCTGGGGAAGTTTACGCCAAGACCTACGCCTCTCTGATTCATCCTCTGGCAAACCAGGGATATCAACTTCATCCAAGAGGATCTCTTCTTGGGTCAGGTCCTCAACTGGATCCTGCAATGCAACATCTTCTGGACCATCCACCGCATCCCAGTTTCCACCATGTTCCTGGGCCTCTTCGATGATCTCTGCTGGAAAGGCAACGTTCATCTGGTCCTCCAATTCACGCTCAAGTGACCAATCACGAATCCATTGACAAAACTCCCAATTCAAAACGTCATCCAATTGTCGATACATAGACCAATTCTGAAAACCCTGAATGAGTTCATCATCGTTTGACACAAAAGCAAGACCAACTTCGTTGATATATGGAATCTGTGGGGTTTTGAATGATTCCCATCGTTCAGTGTGTGCAACATCAACAATGAGAAATCTACACCCTGTGGCATCACAAAACTGTTCCAACTCAAATACAAGATCCCCATGACACAGTGGATAATGTTCTGACTTGTACTCAATTGCAACGATGATCAATGTGCAACCCTCGAACATGTCACTCCAACCACGTGGCTCAGCATCACCGTCCAAATACGCGGCATTCACGCCGACGTCATAGGTGTGCTCGAAAAGATCCTGGAAAAGAGTCGGATGTGACGTGATGACTGCAACCCCTGAAGTCCCATTGGAAACTTGAGGCTGCATCCCAAAACTGGATTGCATCACACGATCATGGTTGTTGAGATTGTTGATACCTTCCAACACCATCTTTCTGTGTTTCTTGCTCATAGTCCTCCTCTCATCAGGATGGACTGTCAAATCAACGTTGGAATCAAAACGCACGGCCATGAAACCAGTGGGAGAATACTCATAGTCATATTCATAAGAATCGGAATCATCTTGTTCCAACCTGGGCGTCAAGACCTTTGGCTGAGGCTTCACTGCATACATTCTTTTGGGTGCTGAGGATTTCATCTCAACTTTTGGATTCAAAGACTTTTCAAAATCATCCCTTACATCCCGAAGTTTCTTGTTGGGGGTCAACTTGACGTGAACGCTCATGTATGCTCCCCTCCCGGAGTCATCGAACACCCCTGGTGGGTGGTGAAACACGACCACGTCAATCCACGAGTTGTCCAAACGCACCATTGTATTGCCATCGACATTGTCTTCGATGAGCTCCCAAGTGCCTCCATTGCGAGGTCTGCACCACGTAGATCGTTTCCAATGCTTGATGCTGTTCGCAACCTTGATGATTCGATTGGGTCGGATGTGATCTCGAATCAAGACATTCATCCTGACACCACTGTTGTGGGGATCTTCAACTCCAGGTCTACAGATCCAAAAGAGTCGGTCACGATTTCCCTCACGAACGCAGAAGGACACAACCTCACTAAGAAGTTCACCGTCCAATGGTGTCACTGTGATATGTTCTTGTTGTCGAACGGTCCATCCAATGCCAAGTTGTTGCGAACCAACCGCTCAAGCTCATCGCGATCATTTGGAGGTTCTCGGGATCGATGGGTCACCGTCCCTGACACTCGGGATCCAGAAATGGTCCCTGGTTCATCTGATAAAGTCGGAGGTGGATGATCTGGAGGCCTCGGCATCAAAGATGGTCTCGACGGGGCCGATCTCGGTGAAACTGGCCTCCTTGATGGGCTCCTTCCCCTTGTGGGGCTCCTGCCACGTCCAGCCATTCTCCAGGGAGGCGTCTTGCGACTGTAGCTTGGGCTTCTTCTGCGTCGAGGTGGTGATGGAGGTGTCGGTAATCGTCGTCGACGTAGAGGGCTCCTTGATCTTCGACCTGTCTCGGCTGCCATCCTTTTGATCTCAACCTGTTCTGTTCGAAGATGTCCAACGTCAGTTGCAAGTCCCTGTACCAGTCGTCGAATCTCATCAAGTTGGTCTGTTGTAGGATGACCTGCAGTGGGATGATCTGCTGTGGGATGAGAAGAATGTTCACCTGAAACATCATCGGCCGGAGCGTCACGCACGTCACGGCTTGAAGTCACACTGCCTCGTGATCGTGCCAACCTTGACATGTTCGGGATCAAATGTCGAATTTGTCCCAAGCTCGCAGCCGTGTCTTGACAACCATGGCAAACACCACCACAACGCATCTCGCCCCACTTCCAAGATGATGCATGAATGAGAACAACGTCATAACCAAGGACTTTGAGACACCTGTAGGCAGCATATCCTTGTCCCACTGACCTATGGCGGCCTGACTTGCACTCTAGGTCCACCAACACTTTGCTGCCAGCCTCCTGCTGAGTGACGAACTGCAGGATGTTGTTGAGATGTTGGATGAACCTGTCCACCTTGCTCAGCGTCTCAAGGATTCCATGATGCCAACCCACATGCGACCTAAGATTTACGTCCTGATCAGGATCGTAAATGTCCTCACAGTTGATGCTCAAAGTGTTCCTGCTAGTTCTGCACGCATGTTGTTGAAATCTACGTCCACGAGTCATGATGATCACCTTCCTGTCACTGCGCAGTTCTTCGTTCAACTTCGTCTGCAAGATGTCATCGTCCCTCGAATGAAACCCACACATGTCATGGTCAGCCATGGCAACTTCTGATGTGGATGCTGTGTATGCAATGTTGTACTTTCTGTGACACTTTGGGATTTGGGGAAGTTCATTTGGCGGTGTGTTGTTGATGTTGGTCAACCCTTCAGTCAAGTTCATCACAAGTAAACCTGATTTTGAACACCTCTTGATATTCAATGGTTGATCTTTGATGGAAACCACTCCTTTTGCTAGGTCCTTCACTAGGCCTAATTTGGTTTGCGCATGAAATGAAAGAAGCAATGGACTGTTGCCTGTTGACAATTGATATGAATCCAACTCCCCATTCATGTTCCCGTCTGGAAGCAGCAGCGAAAAAGGAATAGATCTCACACCTTCGGTCTGGGTATTGCCATTTCCCAGACCAGCAAAACTCTTACAACTGTCATCCTTCAATGGCATGCTGTATCCCAAACGGGCCAGTCGTGCTTCTGCATCGACTGCCCAAGCTTTGCTATGACAAGTGCTGTTGCAACCTTCATCCAACACCGCAAAGACATGAGATGACCTGGCAATGTCAACAGTTTCATAGTTCATGTAAACCAAGTCTTGGGGGTATTGAATGTCACTTCCATGCAAACAAATGCCAACGTACCCAGCTAACTCCCTGCCCGAGGGGTCGCCGTGCCCATCTTCATTGACAAGAGAAAAACTGTCCTCTTCCTCTGTCACGTCATTGATGGCTTGATGGAGTAGTTCATGTAGACGTGCACGGGTCATGACCTCAGATTGACAGGTTTCAGTAACAAGAGTGGCAAACAGGGGCAACAACTCTTCCAACTGGACTGGATTCAATCCATCCGATTCTTCAACCAATGATTCAACAATGGGGATTGCTCGAACTGATGCTGTTTCAACCTTCTTGGCAATTGCAACACGCTCCTTACGAATCTGCATAGGAGCTTCATCAATGAACGTGCAACACTTCTTGCAGAAAGTACGGTGTGTTGATTTGCTGGATCCCCGAAAATCTGTGTCGTCATGAGGGCAATTTTCAGGGGACATCAACGGTACCATGTCACGTCTTGTTGTTTCGGAATGACCACATACAAGACAAGTCTTCCTGATGGTGTACCCCGTAGAACCTTGTTTTGTAAACTCACGACATTCCTGACACTTGTTCGGCAAAGGTGGATTTGGGGGTTTTCTCCTGCCAGTTCCCCGAGTCACCAACAAATCTCGGTGCTCGACATGCTCAACAGGGACTTCGCGCAAATGAATCCCATCAGCACCAACCACAAAGTACTTGTCAACCCAATTCAACCATGTAACATAGTATGGACTCTTGGGGGCATGTTTCTTGGCATGGTGATAATACCCTGTCTGTTCAAACAACACATTCCAAAAAGACAAACCCTTGAACTGTCCAACAGGAAAGATGCACCCATGGTCCTCGGGTCTCATTGTAACATCGAGATCCCGGGAAATCAAGCCAACGTTGCTGCTGGATGCTGCTGCACGTGAAGGTCTGCTGCTAGGCTTCGCTTGTCGAACTGCCATCATAGCAACTGCATCTCTGTCACGGTCAGGTGAAGCCGTCAAAGTCACACCATCATCATCTGAAGAGTCGCTCATATCGGCAAAGTGGGCAGCAGGCTTTGGAGCCGATTTCCCTGGGGTCCCTGACTTGGAACCTGGGAATTTACATTCGGGGTCACCGGCCCAGTGCCCTATGGTGCCGCATCTCAAACATTTGCTCTTCGACTTCAGCTCCGTGAGCTTCTGTCTCCTCTGATCGATCGTGAGGTTGGACTTCACGATCTTTCCTTTCCCCTTTCCTTTGGGCTTCCCGAAGGATTTTCCCTTGCCATCTGCTTTCCCCATTGCGGTGAAAGCAGCAAGTTGTAGCTGGATGGCGTCTCCTGCTTGTCGATCGTCTTCTGCACCTTCAAGTTCAAGCAAGCTGTTCAATGCAACTGCTTCGTACTCATCGACATCGTCAAAGTATATAATCAAATTCGTTGTCACCTTCTAGGTTTCCTGGCTCCTCTTCTGCAATGTCACCAAGCATGCCAACATATGAATCATCCTCCCAGGATTGATTCGCAGTTTCATCCCAAGATTCTGCATGTTCCTCCCCATCATCGGGGTAGGCTGCATAAGCTGCTTGGGAATACGATCCCTTCGAAGAAGGTTTGCCTCTGCCATAACCCTTGCCTGTCGATTTGCCAAGCTGTTGAGGATTGCCACGTCCTGTCCAGGATCGTGACCCTTCTCGCAAGTGGGTGCCACTGTAGTTCTCGATCAGCACCTTGCCAACACCTTCAAAATCCTTAGTGTCTGCACAGGCCTTCACAACGAGGATCTCTTGTCGATTGAGTCCACTCAACTCCAACATCAACTCTGTCCTCAAGCTGTCTGAAAACACCATGTTGTCATCCAACTCGCAAAGCATGTGCCACCAACGTCGTCTCCTCTGAACATAGGAAAGCATGGGTTCGCCTGGCTGGCGAGACAAAGGACCACCTTGCTTCTGTCCTGCACGGAAAAGTTCCTTTGCTTCCTCACGAGCTCTTGGAAACACGTGGGATTTGATCTCACCCACAAGTTTCACTAGGCCACCAGGTTCGGACAACACTTCAAGTCCAAGATCCCTGGCTATTGAGAAAGCATCTCCTCTCAGTCCTTCAATCACCTTGTTGACCAACGGTCCACGATCAACGTCTGTCTTCTGCTTGCCGGACTTCGAGGATTTTCGGCTCGCTCCAGACTTCGGAGTCGAGGCCGCTGATGTAGGCTGGGTTGCTTGAGTTGCACCCGACAAATCTGGAAAAGTTGCATACTCTTGTGCGTCTTCTGCGGCAGGCTCTGTTGCTGTGGTCCCAACGGGATCCGCAGTCTTACTCATCTCCTCCAATTGTTGCTCATAAAGACGAATCCGAAGGAGAGTCCTGAACTGCCAATCATGAAAGTTCGCCGCATCACCTGCATAGATGTATGATCCACTCTTTGTCTCAAGTGGTGCCGACGAATGGCGCTCCTGGCTGAAACGAAGGCCATTGATCGACATGATGCTCGCTCCGTTCGGAGTCGAACAAGGAAAAACGTTAACAAGTGCCTGCCCAGGTCAGGGTCAGACAGATTCCCGAACCACGACACACTCGAAGTTCAGTTGATTCCCAAAGTTACCAGACTCAAATTCACAAAGGGTTCCCTGGGTCACTGACGTACCACCGGATGCGGGTCGTCACCCGCTCCGCTACCAATCTGAATTGGAAACGGGATCGTTAGTGCCCAACTTTTACCACGGCAGCGCGGTATGACTCAAGGGCCCTAAAGCCAAATGTCAACGGGGGCATGTGATCACTTGGCTATACAAAATATACATTAGACAGGTCAAACTCACACCAGTGTGATAGCAGTACGCAGGTTTGAGGAATCCAAGCCATGCAATGAATGGCCCTGTTGGGTCAATAAATCTTGACGACTGCCAACCCAAAAGACCAACCACAGAGGCATAGTCATCCACAATGGCAATGCTACTACTCATTGGGAACAACAGAAGCAGATCACAAACTTTATATTCCGAATGGTTCAAGCGGGGTAGGCATAGTTCCCCTGGAGGGCCATGTCAAGACCGCCGAGTTGGTCTTGGTTGTCGAGGAGTGTAACGACCATCTCTGGATTCTTTGGGTCGGAGATGTCGAAAGCACTGAAGCTAAAGCGCGGGGCGGCTGGTGCATTCCACAATGTGGAAAAATAGGCATTGTCACCCTCAATGGCTATGGAGCTGGTTCCTTCCAACAGTGGCCATGAGCTGAATGAGCTGGCTCCTCCTCATGTGGCTCCACATTGTTAGCACAACGAAAGAACTCGCCATGACGAGCAGATTTGGGAGAATCTGGGCCTTCAATGGCTTGAGCCCAAGATGATGATAATCTCCAATACATCCGGTAGTATAATCCACTATATCAACCGACTGCTCATCTGTCTTTTGAACCTGTGGGCATTTAATTTCATTTGATGCTCAATCCTATGGAGAGCTACGCCCCTAGATGCACACAGATATTGTGGTTCACGATTGTTTCAAGGTTAGGCTGTAAAACCAAGAATATTTGGAAACCCCTCGAAAGTGATCAGTTTTCAGTTTTCAGTTTAAGGAGCGACAATTCACCCTGGAAACGGCCCCTGTCCATCCCTGTCCTTCTTGCTTTTTTGCTCTTTTCTTCTTTCTCTGCCCATTGGCAGCCTACCAAGAAATGCCGGGCATCCACTGCTGATGGCAATGGAACCTTCCCAAAAGCACGAAGGCAGGGCTACATGAGCACACCTACTAGCCCCGTACTGTACCAACAACATGTTAGCCTAGTACCATACAAATATTAGCCGGCTACTGATTTACTAGCCACGTAACATGTTAGGGCTACAGCGTCACGCCTTGGCG
>CAMXCT020000922.1:55000-195288 GCA_947184155.2 Cladocopium goreaui
GAAATAACGTGGCAAGAATCAGCCCCAAAATCTGATTCGGCTTCAAAAATGAGAGGAAATATGGTGACAGGTGCGGTATGAATTTCTAAACCAGTGCAACGTATTGCAACTGCATGTTTCAATATGTTTCAATCAACCTCTCCAGTTTCAGGATCGAGAGTAGCACCTCAAATCCGATACCAAAGTCCGTGGCCTTGGCTGTGTCAACACGTGGATCCTTGGGTGTTGCCCCTTTTTTGTGGAGGTTTTGATAGAACAAATATGGGAACATCCATCCAAAATCATCCCATTTTAGTGAAAACCTGGCTGCGATCCCTGAGATTGGTGTTCCAACACATTGATCATTGAACCTGATGGTGGCCCTGGATAGGCCATTCGAATAGATTCGCAGGTGTGTTTGCAGATTGACTAAAAGAGACACAAATGCATCCAGGTACATGATGTACAAAAGGTAAATATGTCATTTTAGTGTCTTGTCTCAATATCCTTCCTGCGCTTCTGAGGGGCTTTCCAACAACACGTGGACACTCACCCAGGAACCTTGGTCCTATGTTTTGTACCCAATCTGGATAAAAAGAGAACCCGTTTAGACCAAATGTTTTTGGACCTTGATTTCCAAAAGGTGGCTCTCGGCCTTATATCTTCAGTTCCTCTAGTCTCGGAATCCTGAAAAGCACTACCAGATGTTTATTTTGATGATCCTCGATGTAAGCTTCTGACGCTTCGTGACGGCAATGCTTTTCATGACAATCTTCCGGTGGCCCTTCTCTAGTCATGGGAAATAGATGGAAGAAGAAGATCAAATGAGAGCCAAAACGTTTGTTGGTGTACAATTTTGAGATCGTTCATCATTTTCTGCCGTTGCGCGGTGCCTGCACACGTGTTATGCCAACTGTCACTGGTTCTAGTGGAGCAGCCTGCAGCGATTTCGGACGACTCTCCTTTAAGATGCATTTTTTGCATATCTACAAAGGCATGTCTCTGAAATCCACACCATGTTGGATCGAGCTCCAAGAAACCCAGAAACCTGTGGAAAGGAGCTCCTGGTTCCCATGCCAAGACCCGGAATCTGATACAAAAGAGACGCAGTTGAAAGAATGCTGCTAAAGAATTGGAACATCGATAGAATTTGAGCTCGCCTCGTTGTAGGTGGCACGGGTTCCGACAGCAGAAGCCATAGTTCCCATCGGCGCAGCCTTGTAAATAAAGCCAGTTTGCACCATATGAACACTGTCCTTTGCAGGGGCTGTCCAAACGCATGTCTGTCTGCCTAAGTCTCAGTACCAAAAGCGTAGTGGTCCAAAGCTTGCTTGGTTCTTGGAACAAATCTTCACAAGCAAGGCAAAGCTTGTGCCAATTTCATCTAATTTATATTTCAGCACAGCCATCCTTGGACCGATTTTCAGAATCAGCGCCATCTCGGAAGGCCCAAGCCTCTCCAAAGCTCCTGGTTCCCATGCCAAGGCCCGGAACCTGACACTCGGCTGAACTGAGACAATAAAGACATACAAAAGAGACGCAGTTGAAAGAATTCTGCTAGGAATCCAAGTTGCAAAAATTGGAACATCGATAGAATTTGAGCTCGCCTCGTTGTAGTTGGCACGGGTTCCGACAGCAGAAGCCATAGTTCCCATCGGCGCAGCCTAGTAAACAAAGTCAGTTTGCACCATATGAACACTGTCCTTTGCAGGGGCTGTCCAAACGCATGTCTGTCTGCCTAAGTCTCAGTACCAAAAGCGTAGTGGTCCAAAGCTTGCTTGGTTCTTGGAACAAATCTTCACAAGCAAGGCAAAGCTTGTGCCATTGTCATCTAATTTCTATTTCGGCACAGCCATCCTTGGACCGATTTTCAGAATCAGCGCCATCTCGGAAGGCCCAAGCCTCTCCAAAGCTCCTGGTTCCCATGCCAAGGCCCGGAACCTGACACTCGGCTGAACTGAGACAATAAAGACATACAAAAGAGACGCAGTTGAAAGAATTCTGATAGGAATCCAAGTTGCAAAAATTGGAACATCGATAGAATTTGAGCTCGCCTCGTTGTAGTCGGCACGGGTTCCGACAGCAGAAGCCATAGTTCCCATCGGCGCAGCCTAGTAAACAAAGTCAGTTTGCACCATATGAACACTGTCCTTTGCAGGGGCTGTCCAAACGCATGTCTGTCTGCCTAAGTCTCAGTACCAAAAGCATAGCGGTCCAAAGCTTGCTTGCTTCTTGGAACAAATCTTCACAAGCAAGGCAAAGCTTGTGCCAATTTCATCTAATTTCTATTTTGGTACAGCCATCCTTGGACCGATTCTCAAAATCAGTGCCATCTCGGAAGGCCCAAGCCTCTCCAAAGCTTCTGGTGCCCATGCCAATGGCTAGTGGAGCCTTGCAAATGTCGCTCCATTTCGCTCCAATAAGTAGCGTGCAAAAGACTGTGCAGGGGCCAGGGGAGAAAACGGGAGCATCGACAGAGTCTACAGGACAAGCTGAACAATTGCGTCTGTAGATTGCAATAGCTACATGGATCCTAGTTGTCTTGACATGTTCTTACTTTGCCTACATTCTCTAAATGTCTTTTTACTCAAGCCCCTTCCGTTGTCACCGCTTTGCTGATGGCTTGCGGTGGAATCCATGCGAGCTCGCCTCATTGTAGTTGGCACGGGTTCCGACAGCAGAAGCCATAGTTCCCATCGGCGCAGCCTAGTAAACAAAGTCAGTTTGCACCATATGAACACTGTCCTTTGCAGGGGCTGTCCAAACGCACGTCTGTCTGCCCAAGTCTCAGTACCAAAAGCATAGCGGTCCAAAGCTTGCTTGGTTCTTGGAACAAATCTTCACAAGCAAGGCAAAGCTTGTGCCAATTTCATCTAATTTCTATTTTGGTACAGCCATCCTTGGACCGATTCTCAAAATCAGTGCCATCTCGGAAGGCCCAAGCCTCTCCAAAGCTTCTGGTGCCCATGCCAATGGCTAGTGGAGCCTTGCAAATGTCGCTCCATTTCGCTCCAATAAGTAGCGTGCAAAAGACTGTGCAGGGGCCAGGGGAGAAAACGGGAGCATCGACAGAGTCTACAGGACAAGCTGAACAATTGCGTCTGTAGATTGCAATAGCTACATGGATCCTAGTTGTCTTGACATGTTCTTACTTTGCCTACATTCTCTAAATGTCTTTTTACTCAAGCCCCTTCCGTTGTCACCGCTTTGCTGATGGCTTGCGGTGGAATCCATGCGAGCTCGCCTCATTGTAGTTGGCACGGGTTCCGACAGCAGAAGCCATAGTTCCCATCGGCGCAGCCTAGTAAACACAGTCAGTTTGCACCATATGAACACTGTCCCTTGCAGGGGCTGTCTAAACGCATGTCTGTCTGCCTAAGTCTCAGTACCAAAAGCATAGCGGTCCAAAGCTTGCTTGGTTCTTGGAACAAATCTTCACAAGCAAGGCAAAGCTTGTGCCAATTTCATCTAATTTCTATTTTGGTACAGCCATCCTTGGACCGATTCTCAAAATCAGTGCCATCCCGGAAGGCCCAAGCCTCTCCAAAGCTTCTGGTGCCCATGCCAATGGCTAGTGGAGCCTTGCAAATGTCGCTCCATTTCGCTCCAATAAGTAGCGTGCAAAAGACTGTGCAGGGGCCAGGGGAGAAAACGGGAGCATCGACAGAGTCTACAGGACAAGCTGAACAATTGCGTCTGTAGATTGCAATAGCTACATGGATCCTAGTTGTCTTGACATGTTCTTACTTTGCCTACATTCTCTAAATGTCTTTTTACTCAAGCCCCTTCCGTTGTCACCGCTTTGCTGATGGCTTGCGGTGGAATCCATGCGAGCTCGCCTCATTGTAGTTGGCACGGGTTCCGACAGCAGAAGCCATAGTTCCCATCGGCGCAGCCTAGTAAACAAAGTCAGTTTGCACCATATGAACACTGTCCCTTGCAGGGGCTGTCCAAACGCATGTCTGTCTGCCTAAGTCTCAGTACCAAAAGCATAGCGGTCCAAAGCTTGCTTGGTTCTTGGAACAAATCTTCACAAGCAAGGCAAAGCTTGTGCCAATTTCATCTTGCAAAAGGGTTGATGTGCATGCATGTACAATAGGGTAGGTGTAGGATCTGGTCTTATCACTGCGTGACAGGTGAAGTATCTGTTCTTATCAGTGTGACGACTGGAGGCTCTTTATGGATCAAAAGTCGCGCTGCTCTGCCTAACACAGGTTATGAGCCCAACGCTCAGCTGAGGGGTGCCTGCCATGTCGTGGACTAGGTCGTGTTCGGTGCCACGTGGTGGAAGTGGACCTCGTGCTCTACGGCTGGATCAAGAAGGCCAAGAAGGGCATGGAAGAGACCGAGCTGGACATGACGGCAGAGACCTTCGGCGTGGAGATGAAAGAGCTCTACCCAATGGCAGTGATGGTCAAGGTGGAGGACGAGCTCTACTACGAGGCGAACATGGAGGGGCTCTACGGCAAGAACTGGACGTGAGCACTGACCTGTTGGACTTAGGCACCGAGCCGAATCCGTGGTGGTCAGAGGTGGTTCAACGAGAACACCTACAAGAAGCACGTCAGTTGGCCATGGAGCAGCCGATGTGGACGCCAAGGGAAGAGGTCTCAGTCAAGGAGGACCTTCCGGAGATAGAAGATGCAGACGCGTCGCGAGAGTTGGAGCCGCTGGCAATGGGACGAATGAGTGCTCCGTCGAGTTGGAGTACAAGACGAGGTGTGGCCTTGCAGACTCAAGGGGCTATGCCATCAAATGATGATGAAGACCTTCGGCATCCTCAAGATGTTGGACAAGGTCAACATGTTGTACAGATTCAAGGTGTAGACCTTCGACATCCTCAAGATGTTGGACAAGGTCGACATGCAGTACACCCTCAAGGTGTGGACCGACAGCATCCTCAAGATGCTGGACAAGGTCAAGACCTTCGGTATCCTCAAGATCCTGGACAAGGTCACCGTGCAGTACACCCTCAAGGCGTGGACCGACAGCATCCTCAAGATGCTGGACAAGGTCAAGACCTTCGGTATCCTCAAGATGCTGGACAAGGTCACCGTGAAGTGCACCCTCAAGGTGTGGGCCGACAGTATCCTCAAGATGCTGGACAAGGTCAACAAGCTGAACACCCTCAAGGTGTTGGACGTGATGGGCACCCTCAAGGTGTCGAGCAAGATGAACACCCTCAAGGTGTTGAACAAGTTGGGCACCATCGAGGTGTCGCAGCAGGGCTACTTGCTGGAGAAGTGCAACGTTCTGGCAAGGAGCATGGTCAAGGAAGAGTTGTGCAGCCCAATGGGATGGGAGGTGAGATACCATCTCATGGGGTTGCAAGACAAGGCGGGAAAACTGGAGGACTGGGAGGTGAGATACCAGTTCAAAGGTCTGACATCATGCAAGAGGCTGGACACCATCGAGGAGTCAGCCGTGGACCCTTAAGGTCTGAAGTTAATGTGCAAGAGGCGGGACACCATCGAGGAGTCAGCCGTGTGCAAGAGACTGGACGCCACCGAGGAGTCAGTCATGGTTATGGACCTGAACGACGTCAAGTTCAAGGTTATCGAACAGTACCAAGTGGTCTGCGAGATCAATCTCAAAGACGAGGTCATCGGCAAGATGATGGATCACCCTTGGAAAGAGTTCCAATGGGAGTGCAACAGTATGAGATGAGACGACAGATGCCACGTGAGGCAAGTCGGCAACCACAAGGTGGAGTACAAGGTTGTAGCACAAGAACCTTTGTGGACGATGTCAATCAACAAGGAAGAGATGAGCGTGATGAGCTCAAGCGGGCTTTGGAGCAATCAATGGTTGAAGAGCTTCACAGACAGAAGCTTGAGATGGAGAAACAAAAGGAAGAGATGAAGAAGTATGCTGAGGACTTGCAACGCCAGCGTGATGAGTTTGAAAAGAAGAATGAGGAGTTGCAGAAGGAGCTCAAAAAGAAGAGTTCAAGCGTGGAACCACCAAGGACACCGCCGCGCCGACCTCAGTACTACTCGCTGTCACCAAGAACAACACCTGGAGGAACTCAAGTTCCCCCGGGACAACCACCACTGGAGGTAGCAGATCTTCCAGAACTTCCACCATGGCAGTTTGACCCATTTGCAGTTGATGAGCACGTGGGTGGTGGAACAGGTTTTGATGGTTTGGAGGATTTTTGGACTCCAGTGGATCAACAACCACAACAGCAGCATCATCTTCAACCTGGAGCAGATCGCTTTGCATGGTTGGACAGAGAGGTCAGGATGATGCATGGCGAAAGACCAAGGTTGACAGGTGAGTACTGGGAGCAACCGGTGCACAGACATGGTGGTCCACCAGCGGATTTTGGTTATGTTCCGCAACCACCACCGCAACCGCCTCAAGGACATGGAGTTGGACCTTATGGTGTACCAATGTATGCAGCACCAATGTCATATGGTTCAGTGCCACTGCAATGGCAACAACCTCAACTACAAGCAAAAGGTCCTGATGGCGAAGCTTCTGAGGTGCTGAGAAATGTGCCGATTACACTGCCAATTTTGAAGGACGTGTCAGAGCCTCAAGCTGCCCTTCGTGCAGGAGATTGGTTAAGTGAGTTGATGCCGCTGATCTCAGATGTCTCAGAAGGGGCAAGAGTGTGGTGGACCGGACAAGTACAACGAGCTCAAGATGCCTATGCCACATGGTTGACAGCGGGTCCAATGGATCGCATGGCTGTGCAACCTGACCTTCAAGTGGAGAACAAGTATGTCAGGTTGGAGTCTCGTGTGCTGTCAATGTTGTTAGCCGCAGTGCCACAGACGGTCAAACAAGAAGCAATCTCTTTGCGAGAGATGACATGCGTGCAGTTGGTGTTTCGCATCTTGAAGCTGTACCAACCTGGTGGTCTCAATGAGAAAAGCACCATCCTCAACAACTTGACCCAAACAACAGCAGCCAAATCTGCAGCTGAAGCTGGTGAGATGCTACGCCAATGGCGACGTCAACTCCTGCGAGCTCGTGAACTTGGACTACAGGTTCCAGATCCCTTGCTGCAGGTGAGCGCACTTTCTGAAGTGATGCGGACAGTGATTGCGAGGGAGCATCAAGCGAGCTTTCGCATCAGCAACTTCCGCATGACCCATATGGTGGATGTGGCGCCTACACAGCTCACAGCGGAGAACTATCTGCAAATGTTGATTGCCGAAGCGGATCACTTGCATCATGGAACAATGACGAAGGCAAGTCCGACTTCTGGCAACCCTAAGATCAATGTGGTCAATGCTGCTGGTGACAAGGGTGGTGGCAAGAAGGGATCTCCTGGTAAGAAAGGCTATGGCAACAATGCAAAGGCAGCGGTTATGGTGCAGGAGCTGGAGCATGCAGGCATTGGGGTAAACCTCAAGGATGCCTCAAGGGTGACAGATGCACCTATGCCCATGAGTGGAACAATCTCAACGACAAGGAGAAGAGATGTTGGAAGTGTTCCAGTTTGGAACACATTGCAAAAGACTGCACGGCTGGTGACAAGCTTATGACAAGTCCAGGTGACAAAAGCTCCAAAGGAAGCCCCAAAGGCAAGGGAAAGACAAAGGATGGCAAGAACGACAAGGGCAAAGGCAAGGACCGGGACAAGCCGGTCGGGGGAGTGGACCAGTCTTCAAAGGATTCACAGCCTCAAGTTGCCCAGATACAACAGCAACCTCAAGTTGCCCAGATACAACAGCAACCTCAAGTTGCTCAGAGACAACAGCAACCTCAAGTTGCTCAGGTACAACAGCAGCCTCAAGTTGCTCAAGTACAACAACAAGTTCAGCCCTCAGTCATGGGTGAAGTTGCCAGTCTTTTGAAGACAATGCGAACAACGTCAACGACTCCAAGGGTGTTGGCGGTGGTGACTGACAGCAATCAGGGTGTGCTATTGGACTCAGGGGCCACGCATATCCTTAGAGGACCCTATGATGAGACTGAGTGGATGCAGGCGATCCCAACAGAGGTACAAACAGCGACTGGAAAAACACAGCTGAGGATGTCGAAGATGAGCAGATCGTTGTTGACAAAGGATGATCTGCAGCCAATTGTGCCTTTGGGAATGTTGACTCAGCATGGATGCAAGATGAGGTGGCATCGCGATGGGTGCGCTCTCACACATGGCAAGCTGGGTGAAGTGAAAGTCACAGTTCGTGACAATTGTCCCTACGTGACCAATGATGTGGGGATGAAGCTCATTCGAGAGCTGGAAACTGCTGAAAAGAACAAGCAGTTAATGTTGCGAAGTTTGGAAGTCACAGGTTGGAAGCAGGAAGACAAGGACATGGCCGACAAGCTCAAGAAGTTGTTTCCTGAAACACCTGTGGAGTTGTTGCAACCTATGGTGAGCAAAGCTGGTGATGAGGCTCGAGTGCCATGGAATCGCCATCAACGGCGACGCTTCAAGAAGGCCAAGGGCATTGTGCTGAATTTGTTTTCAGGTCCAGATCAAGCGTGGTGGTCAAAAAGAATGCCACACGACATCGAAGTGGTGAATGTGGATCTACTTCGAGGACAAGATCTTTTGGATTCAGCAGTTTGGCACTTTTTATTGCAGTTTGTGAGGTCGGGTCGAGTGGTTGCAGTACTCGCTGGCCCACCGTGCAGAACAGTATCAGCTGCACGTTACCGGTCTGATGGAGGACCGCGGCCTGTGAGATCGAGACATGGTTTACAGAGGTTTGGCTTGGATACCAACACGATGATGGAGCAACAGTTGGCAGACACTGACAGCCAGCTTTGGCTGAGAACACTGCTCTTGATGTATGAGGCCAAGCTCTACAACCCCGATGTCAAGGCTGTAGTGGAGACTCCAGAGGATCCAATGACGTACAGGCAAGACGAAGTTGAATATGCCTCTTTCACTGTGTGGCCCGAGGTGAAGTCAGTGTTGGAAAAGGCGGTGGGATTGAAAAGGTTGACAGTGGATCAAGGAGCTCTTGGACATCAACGACGAAAACCAACATGTTTGTGGAGCAATATGGAAGTCATCAAGGCGCTGGATGGCCTGAAGGATGACACCAAGTATGCAGCATGGCCAGACAGTTTGTCAAGGGCTATGGAGTTGTCCAAGTCAACAGCAGCATGGGCTCCAACTTTGAAGGATCTGATGATCAGGGAGATCCACGCAATTCCACTACCACAACTGCGAGCGTTGAACCTGACGGAGGAGGAATCATGGTACTTGCACCTCATGTCGGATCACATTCCTTACAGGAAGGATTGTCTTCAATGTCAAGTTGGAGCAGGACGAGATCGACCACGACGGAGGCAGAAGTTTCAATCCACTTATGAGATGAGTGTGGATTTGGCAGGACCTTTTGAACGAGCACCAGATCAAGGAAGAGCAAAAGCAAGATACTTCATGGTGGCCACTGACAAGGTCCCATGGTTAGCAGAGATTGGTGCGTTGGTGGAGGGTTGGAAGCCGAAACCACGGCCAGAAGGTTTTCCTGACCTTGAGGCTTTGCTTCCGGAGGTGACTCTGGACCCAGATCCGTTCAAGGAGGTGGAGGATGTGATTCGTGGACCGGGCCGTTCCAAGAAAAAGGTGGAGGAGAAGTATGATGTTCAAGCCTCAGATCCCTCGAAGGGGGGAGCTCCAGATTCCTCGAAGGGGGGAGCACAAGTTGAAGTTGTTGAAGTTCCTCAAAATGGAGTTCAACGTGGTGATGTTCATGTACAAGATTGCAGAGACGGGGGAGCTCAGGATGATGAGCTTGTCAAACAACTGGAGTCATGTCCATTGCCTGAAGTTCCTTTGCAAGTTTTGGAGAAGAATCCGCCAGAGGTGGATGTGAATGCGGAGGACGTGGCAAAGCAGGCGTTCCAAAATAAGATGGCAGAACTTCAGGATGTCAATGTCAAACCCATCACCTTTGCTGTTCCTGTGAGTGATCGACGTGAAACAACAATAATCAATGCAGTGGCTTCTCTCTATACCAGATTTCGAGCTCTTCAAGTGCCAATCTACAGGGTGAGAGTTGACCGCGCCAAGGAACTTGTGTCACAACGATTTCGAACATGGGCATCAGCAAGAAATCTGGAAGTTCGAGTTTCTCCAGGAGATGAACCTACTCAGAACTCCACTGCGGAGATCGAGATCCAAATTCTCAAGAATGTGACAAGAACGTTGCTGCAGTCATCAGGCTTGGATGTGAGTTTCTGGCCATTAGCGTTGAGACAAGCAGCTGAACAAAGAAGCCGAAGACAACTCTCAGTGCTTGGACTTCAACTACCAGCTCTACTACCATTTGGTGTTTGGGGTGTGGTTCGCAAAAAGACATGGGCCAACAGAGGCGTTCCTCTGAAGTATCCGAAGCAACGTGTGAGGATTCTTGGTCCTTCGGCGGACATGTCACCAACATCAGGAGGGTATTGGGTGGTGGATGAACGTGGCAATGGTTTTCGCACTACAGTGGTGTCGGTGCCAACCAAGTCAGCTGAGATGGGCAATCTTCAAGATCTCAACCCTGGACAAGCTCCACCACCAGATGATGGTCAACAACCTGATGGAGAACAACTTCATGAGCAACTTCCTGAAAGCCCTGGGTATGAACCGAGCATCCTTGAAGATGATGCACCGGGACCGGGGGAGGACTTGGAGTTTGAGGACATGCAAAGACTGGTGGATGGTACGATGGAGGTGGAACTACAAGAGATGGAAGAACATGCAACAGATCTTCCATGGCCTTTACCACCATTACCACAACCACCACGACGAGTACGAGGCAAACAACCACCAGCTGTGCGCGGTTTGATGAGCTCCGCGTACCAACAATGCAATGGATGCGGGTTGCAACAGCCCAGACTTAGCAAGTGTCACTTCTGCAATGAACCAGCTGTACCAGCTGGGGGGGAGTGGACAGAGATGGATGATGATGAAGTTCAAGATCAACAAGATCAACAAGATGGACAAGCTCAAGATGAAGATGTTCATCAACTACAACAACTATGCAAGGATGAGATGGCAGTCAATCATCTGGTCAAAGGGATGTGCGATCTCTGGAATGAAGAGAGGTACATGTTGGCACAAGCAGAAGAAGATCAAGATGTCAGCGAATTGGCAAAATATGCCAACAGCATCCATAGCCAGTTGATGATGCTGCAGAATCAACAGCAACAGTTGACGAAAGAGATCGACAAGATGGTGCTTGGGGAGGAGGAAAAGGTTCTCCAGACCTACACGGTGGCGGCAAAAGAGGTTCGTGCAGAAGCAGACAAATGGAAGCCGGCCATCAAGGAGGAGATAGACAACCTACTGTCTACCAACACCATCGTCAAGATGAGCAAGGAAGAAGTGGCATCCTTGGAGAGCTCAGGGATGGCCCTTGAGAAAATACCTGGCAAGTTGGTGGCGACAAGAAAAGCACCACTTGGAAGAAGACGAGCCAGAATAGTGGCTTGTGGAAACTTTGTTCATGGTGATCCACTTGATGCAGACTCAGATGTAGCTGCTGGAGGAGTGGACGGGATAGCAATTCGACTTTTGGTGAAGTTGGCTGCAGAACGCGAATGGTGCCTCAAGTCCATTGACGTCAAAGCAGCATTCTTACAAGCGCCAAAGAGGTCAGTCAAGACCAGAACAACACTGGTGCAGCCACCAAGGCTACTAGTAGAGCTTGGTCTGGCACAACAAGGTGAATGGTGGTCAGTGCAGGGAGCTTTGTACGGCCTTGTAGAGTCTCCGAAAGATTGGTCAGTGCATAGAGACCAGGAGCTGCCGCTGTTGAGGTGGAGCGTTGATGGGGTACAGTACAAGCTCGTGCAAACGGAAGAGCTACACCTATGGATGGTGACCCCAGTGGAAATGACAAGCTCTTGGAAGCCAGGTTCACAAGGCTTCTTGGCAACCTATGTTGATGACTTTCTAGTTGGAGCTCCACAAGAACAAGCCAATGCGATGTTGGAAGCTGTACAAAGGAGGTGGACATGCAGCCCACCGGAAATGGTCACTGAAGACCACCAAATGAAGTTCTGTGGATACGAGATTGCCAAGGTCAAGGACGGGTTCTTTCTACATCAATGTGGATACCTCAAGGACGTCCTGAAACGACATGGCATGGAGGCTGGCATGGCACCAGTCAAGAACTTGTTTGCCAACTTGGGCGAAGACGACACTGAGGAGGTGCAAACGGGAGATCTTCGTCAAGCTCAACAAGTCATGGGGAACTGCAGTGGTTGGTTACCCGAACACGACCTGACATGGTGTATCATGTTGGTGTCATGGCACGTCTTGCGCACCGACGAGCAAGACATGTGGTCAAGCTTGGAGATGAGTTACTGAGGTATTTGAGTGCAACGAGTTCAAAGGGTTTGCACTACATGAAGACCTCAGCACAAAAACCGTATGGTCGCAATGATGAGCTGGCCACGCAGGTGTCGATCAACAACTTGGAGGTGTTTGTGGATGCTTCGCACGCCCTGGAGCATGAGAACTACAAGTCGGTGACTGGGGTGATACTATGTGTTGGGGGTTCTCCCATCGCATGGGCAAGTGGCAGACAGCCGTTTGTTACCACTTCAACAGCCGAAAGCGAACTGGTGAGCTGTGGAGAAGGTTTCCAGTGTGGAGAAAGCCTTGCAGCACTCCTGGAGGTGATGGGCGTTGGGGACATCAACAAGACCCTCAACTGCGATTCCAAAAGTGCACTTCACTTGTGCACCAATGACACAGGTAGTTGGAGAACAAGACATCTGAGGATCAGGTATGCTCGACTTCGAGAAGCGTTTCAAGATGAGCTCTCGCGCTGGTGTGCGAGGTATGTCAGTGGCTTAGTGCTTCCAGCTGATGGAGCGACGAAACCGCTTCAAGGACCCAAGATGGACAACTTTGTGGACTCCATCTACCTGGACGATCTCAATGATCTACGACGTGCAGAAGATGAGTTGAGAGCGGAAGAAGAGATAGTAGTGAGGCTTCTCTCAACTGGCCAGACGCTGATGGAGACAGATGACTCTCAGTGTCAAGAAACTGGTCTGGGCCTCATCGTTGCTGCATGTTGGATGATGAAAAAGAGGGAAAGGGAAAATGAACCTTCCCCACCATGGTCAGTTAGGGAAAATGAACCAACTGACATGGAAGAAGCCAACGTCAGGGCACCAAATGAACCGGCGTTGAGACATGAGGGTAGGGAAGATGAACCACCCCGTAGGTTGATGAAAACCATGGTGAGGGCCCCAAATGAACCCACCATGCAAGAAGAGGGCAGGGAAAATGAACCGCCCAACAAGAGCCAAAAGGAGGCCATGCAACCTTCCCCAAAAGGGATGATCGATGTGGAGGGGAAAAGAAACCTTAGGGTTTCAAACATGGAGCGTAGTCCTAGTGCTGAGTACTATCCTCAAAGGGATCAAGTTTCCTCCCCACAAAGATCATCTCAAAACCCTGACAACTGCCCTTCGGGCTGCCACGGGCCGCAACTTCGGGCGCTCAAAGTCAGCCATGGGAAGAGACGTCAACAACAAGGTCTTTCGAAGAGGCGCCAAGGGGATGGGCATGGTTTCAACTGCAACTTGGTTGGTCGTGCTGAGCAATGGCATGGACTTGAAGGAGATCCGATTGAGGACTTCTCTGTTGAGGACCTTGGGCTCGAGCCGCCAACTGAGGTTTTGGGTGCCGGGCGACACGCCATGGAGAGCACGGCGAGGTCGTCAGGAAGTTCGGCAACAGGAACTTCTTCACTGCCGGCTTCGAGGGCAACCAAGGGAAAAGGCCACAATGGTCAAGATGATGGCCAGCCTGGCCATGGAAAGGGCCAAGGAGGTCACTATAAGGGCCAACAAGGCCAGATGGATGGTCAGCCTGACCAGAAAGGAAAGGGCACTGGCAAGGTGTCTGAACGTGGTAGGGTAGCAATGTTGAGCCCTACAACTTCAGCCATTTGGGCTGGAACAGAACCCCAACAGCTTGGACCAGTTCAACAACGTGGACAAGCAGCAATGGGAACAAGAGTGATGAGGGGCAGTCGCTTTGGGTTTGAGTACGTGCCGATCCGCAACTATGATCCACGTCTTCGAGAACCAGAACCACAAGAGCGACCTCCAAGACTGATGGGAGCTATGAGTTGGTTTCAGAGGCTGTGGATGAGGAGCAGCCCCCACAGACTGAAAGGCAAGTGCAGTTGGAGGGCAAGCACGGTGCAATGGCTATGCCCCCACCAGGTGGAGATGGAGATGATCCTGGCCGAGATCGTCGAAATCGACGTGAACCAGAACGAGACCATGGGCCGGACCCTCCAGCGGATGATGAAGATGAAGATGAAGAAGAACGTCCACGCAGGACATGCACAACCCTGGACGTCAAGAGGCAAAGAATGGCTTGGGCGCGACCCCCTGGATACTGGTTTCGGGGACGTGGCAGAGGCTCCAAGCAGGATGTGGAGACTGGCAAGGATGGGTCAACGATCATCCATGGGGTGCTCAGTCCAAATATGTCCTGGCAAAGGATATACGCCAAGGGCTGTCGACCCCGCCAGCTCTTCACACATGACCAAGGAGGCAAAGGCTCAGCGCACTCTGGCGGTGGAGGCAGCTACAGCGGCGGTGGACTACGCCGCGGACGTCCAGGAGATGACGGAAAGTGGCACCACCCCAGGCCAAGCTGGAAAGAGCAGCGGAAGAAGTCGCATCTCCGTCGCACAACTTGGTAAAGGCAAACCAGCCACTGCTGGCGAGCTGCAGGCTCACTACGCAGCGAAGGGCAAAGCGAAAGGCAGTGAAGCCTTAGATCCTTTTGCAGATGGTTTGCATGAGGATGGCGGCGAGACTGCGGAGGAAGAGGCCTCTGAGAATGACATGGAGGTCATCCCTGAAGAGGACGAGGGTGATGGCGATGATGGTGGAGGTGATGATGGTGGAGCCGAAGGGCCTGCAACAGACCCACCAACAGCTACCACAGCAACCGAGGTGGCAATCACTTCGACCACTGCGGCTGACCCAGTGAATGTAGAGGAAGAGGTCAACGCAGAGCCAGAGAACGTTGAAGAAGAGGTCAATGTGGAGCAGGACACAGAGGTTGGAAATGCGCGCCCTTCAAGGGTGGTGCGCAACGACCCGGAGCATGAGATGGCGCCGATGGTCCCAGGAAGTTTGGGGCAACAGATGCGGGCAAAGGCAAGTTTTGGCATGGCATCAGCACCGCCAGCGCAGCATGTACAGCAGGTGATGACAGCGCTGATGCAGGGCCAGACCATTCCTTTGACGTATGGACGTTGGGTCCAGTGGGATCAGACCAGTTGGGTTGGATCCATGCAGACCTACAGATATGGCGTGCTCAATGGCTTGCAGGTGGAGATGGACTTTGCGCAGGTGGGCTTGATGCTTCGCCGGCCAGTGGTTCCTGGGGTGACGCATTCGCTTGCGCTCCAAGGAAATGTGGTGGCTGTGCCGAAGAATGGGCTGACCAGAGAAAGCACAGAGGAGGAGGCTGACCCAGGGGTTCCGTTTGAGCACGGGATGGTTCAACCTGGAAGGAAACCGCCACCTCAGGCTTGGTTTCAACGATAGAACATGCAGGAGATGAACCGCATGGCCAAACCACCAGCAGTTCCAGCACAACATGCAATGCCAGGTCCACCACCAGCGGGCCCACCACCTCAAGTGAGAGCGGGACCACCTCCAATGGGTCCACCTCCGGCCAAGGTGATGCCGAGGGCAGCTCCGAACTATGTGCCTGGACCTCCACAAGGGCAACTACCAATGGCTGCGCCGATGCAGCAAAGACCACAAGGTCCGGCAGGATATGGTGGTGATCAAGGTGGCAGTCTGCAGCCACCACAACAGCAGATGATGGGAAACCCTGGTCAGAGGGCGACGTTGTCCCATATGTTGCGTATGACTGGTGAACTTCGAGCAGAACGAGGAGTTCAACCAGCCAAAGCCGCAGCAGACTTGGGTCTGCGACCGGTGTTGCGTCCGCCAACGACAACATCGAAAGCTGCAGCGAGTTCCACAAATGTTTATGTGGAGCGCCGTGAAGAGGCTGCCGATAGGGTTACGGTGAGATCCGATTCACCGGCCCTGTCAGTGACTTCGAGCTCTACGGCATGATCCAGGTGGAGCGCAATTTTGAAAAGATGCTCTTTTGAGAGCCGGACATTTTTCCTTTGGCAGAGTCTTTACTGCCGATAGATCAGCCGCGGTGTGAGTCTTTACATGCCAAGGTTGACTTCGAAAAGTGCGAGTCTTTACGCACTGTAGTTTTTTCAGATTTTAAGACCAGTAGAGCCTAACAACCACCTGGCATCACTGGCAAATCTAATCTTAAGAGCCTTGAGCCCTGTAAAGAGCCTGCCGAACATAAGGCACGAAAACTCCCTTTTATGCACGACAAAGTCGTGGGGGGAGTGCAAAAGGGTTGATGTGCATGCATGTACAATAGGGTAGGTGTAGGATCTGGTCTTATCACTGCTTGACAGGTGAAGTATCTGTTCTTATCAGTGTGACGACTGGAGGCTCTTTATGGATCAAAAGTCGCGCTGCTCTGCCTAACACACATCTAATTTCTATTTTGGTACAGCCATCCTTGGACCGATTCTCAAAATCAGTGCCATCTCGGAAGGCCCAAGCCTCTCCAAAGCTTCTGGTGCCCATGCCAATGGCTAGTGGAGCCTTGCAAATGTCGCTCCATTTCGCTCCAATAAGTAGCGTGCAAAAGACTGTGCAGGGGCCAGGGGGAAAATGGAAGCATCGACAGAGTCTACAGGACAAGCTGAACAATTGCGTCTGTAGATTGCAATAGCTACATGGATCCTAGTTGTCTTGACATGTTCTTACTTTGCCTACATTCTCTAAATGTCTTTTTACTCAAGCCCCTTCCGTTGTCACCGCTTTGCTGATGGCTTGCGGTGGAATCCATGTGAGCTCGCCTCATTGTAGTTGGCAGGGGTTCCGACAGCAGAAGCCATAGTTCCCATCGGCGCAGCCTGTGATTCTGCACACAAGTGGCTGTCCCAAGGCATCTGTCTACAGGTGAGAAGCGTTGGTGAGTTTGTACACTCTCTGGGGGCAATGTCTATTCATAGTTGCATTCATGTGACAGCAAGTACACAATCTTCCTAAATCTTGCAACAACGATTGCAACATCTGATCCAAGGATAATCAGGGTAAGCGTTTGCCATGGGTATTGCATCCCTCTGTTCCGTGACAACAAGGTTTGAAAGGCCTCCGCAAAGTAGCTTCTAGTGCCCCTGCCGATGGCCACTGGTGCCTTGGCAGAACAGATGTGCCTTGGCAGAACCATGGTATATGGTGGTCCATGGTCATCCCATACTAATCACACTGGGAATCCTTATAATGGGTATTTAACTCCCTATCAATCGATTGATGACCAAACCCCAATATGAGGAACTACCATACATTATATTCTTAGATACAGAAATCTGGTGTAGTGGAACTTCCCAATTTCAGCTCTGCAGCCACTTGCCGTTTTCTAGGCTCCGTCCTCGTGCCGCTCCAAATGGCCTCCATGGCAACCAAGTCAAAGGACGCTACGGGTGAAACACAGATCACTTCAAAACCTTCGGAGGCCAACAATCTTCGGTATTCCTCAGCTGTCGACCACACGTCTGCTGCCGTAGATGGCCTTGAAAATATGCTACCCCAAAAAGGAATCTACGGGTAAATCATGGTAAATCCTCAATTTTCCCGGTTTTTCCCGAGAGCGTCTGAGCGCAGGGTTCTTCCAATAGTGGGGGTCTGTCAAACATCTTCTCATCTTCACATCTCATCTTCACATCCTCTCATCTTCACATCTCATCTTCACATCCTCTCATCTTCACATCTTTTCATCTTTACATTCTCTCATCTTCACATCCTCTCATCTTCACATCTTTTCATCTTTACATCCTCTCATCTTCACATCCTCTCATCTTCACATCTGCTCATCTTCACATCTTCTCATCTTCACATCTGCTCATCTTCACATCTGCTCATCTTCACATCTGCTTCCCATCTTCACATCTGCTCATCTTCACACCTTCCCATCTTCACATCTTCTCATCTTCACATCTGCTCATCTTCACATCTGCTCATCTTCACACCTTCCCGTCTTCACATCTGCTCATCTTCACACCTCCCATCTTCACATCTTCTCATCTTCACATCTGCTCATCTTCACATCTGCTCATCTTCACATCTGCTCATCTTCACATCTGCTCATCTTCACACCTTCCCATCTTCACATCTGCTCATCTTCACACCTTCCCATCTTCACATCTCCTCATCTTCACATCTGCTCATCTTCACATCTGCTCATCTTCACATCTGCTCATCTTCACACCTTCCCATCTTCACATCTGCTCATCTTCACATCTGCTCATCTTCACATCTGCTCATCTTCAAATCTGCTCATCTTCACATCTTTCTTATCTTCACACCTGCTCACCTTCTCTCTCACGCCTTCTTTTTATCTTTCTCTCTTAAGGCCGAGGGTGGTGCCGGCGGCGAGTCACGAAACGTCAACCCTTTCGCACGAAATGAGGGTCGATCGGCAAAAACTGAGGTAAAATTGCGATTTTACTTGTCCCGGAGCAACCCTTTCGCACGAAATGAGGGTCGATCGGCAAAAACTGAGGTAAAAGTGCGATTTTACTTGTGCCGGAGCAACCCTTTCGCACGAAATGAGGGTCGATCGGCAAAAACTGAGGTAAAACTGCGATTTTACTTGTCCGGAGCAACCCTTTCGCACGAAATGAGGGTCGATCGGCAAAAACTGAGGTAAAATTGCGATTTGACTTGCCCCGGAGCAACCCTTTCGCACGAAATGAAGGTCGATCGGCAAAAACTGAGGTAAAATTGCGATTTTACTTGCCCCGGAGCAACCCTTTCGCACGAAATGAGGGTCGATCGGCAAAAACTGAGGTAAAATTGCGATTTGACTTGCCCCGGAGCAACCCTTTCGCACGAAATGAGGGTCGATCGGCAAAAACTGAGGTAAAATTGCGATTTGACTTGCCCCGGAGCAACCCTTTCGCACGAAATGAAGGTCGATCGGCAAAAACTGAGGTAAAATTGCGATTTTACTTGTGCCGGAGCAACCCTTTTGCACGAAATGAGGGTCGATCGGCAAAAACTGAGGTAAAATTGCAATTTTACTTGCCCCGGAGCAACCCTTTCGCACGAAATGAGGGTCGATCGGCAAAAACTGAGGTAAAATTGCGATTTTACTTGTGCCAGCAACCCTTTCGCACGAAATGAGGGTCGATCGGTAGAAACTGAGGTAAAATTGCGATTTTTCCTGTGCCGGAGCAACCCTTTCGTCTGTGTGTAAAAGCGTCTGTGTGTAAAAGCGTCTGTGTGTAAAAGCTTCTGTGTGTAAAAGGTCTGTGTGTAAAAGCTCTGTGTGTAAAAGCGTCTGTGTGTAAAAGCGTCTGTGTGTAAAAAGTGTCTGTGTGTAAAAAGCGTCTGTGTGTAAAAGTGTCTGTGTGTAAAGGCGTCTGTGTGTAAAAGGGTCTGTGTGTAAAAGCGTCTGTGTGTAAAAGCGTCTGTGTGTCAAAGCGTTTGTGTGTAAAAGCGTCTGTGTGTAAAAGTGTTTGTATGTAAAAGCTTCTGTATGTAAAAGCTTCTGTATGTAAAAGCTTCTGTGGGTAAAAGCTTTGT
The DNA here is from genome assembly GCA_947184155.2 of Cladocopium goreaui. Lineage (NCBI taxonomy): Eukaryota > Dinophyceae > Suessiales > Symbiodiniaceae > Cladocopium > Cladocopium goreaui. Next base: position 74,570 of record CAMXCT020000922.1, read on the forward strand.
GTGTAAAAGCGTCAGTGTAAAAGCGTCTGTGTGTAAAAGTGTTTGCGATGCAAACTATTGTCTTGCACTTCTCACTATTTTGTCTTGATACTCCTCTTCTCGACTGCCTATAACACAGCTTTCATATATCGTTTCTAATATTGCGTCTCCATACTAACAAGAGAAGACCCTGCTCCTCTACGCTCTCGGGCCATCCGTCGTCTAGTTCGTATTTTTATAAGCCATTGAGGGGCTATAGCCTATTTTCAAACAAACCTAGATGGGATTTCCAGGTCACAGTTCTCAAATGTGTTGAGTCTCAGAGACACGGCGCTCACGACCCCCATAGATGACCCACCTCGGGGTTCAGCCGAGGATGGGATTTGCGTTCATGTTTTCTGCCCTATGACTGGATTGTGCAACTTTCCTTCATGAGTTTCTAAGAACATCCAGCAGTCCATAGCAGTCCTATCATGGGTGTTCCCTCTTGAAGCTGGTCTGTCTTCTCCCCTCAAGCCTGAACAGGGCCAAAATGTTGCACCTAAAACCTCATAGCTGATCATCCATGTGAATCTAAACAATAGAAATGTTCACAACTTCTTGATTCTAGACGAAATCCATCGAAATCCCCTTTGGTATGGTAAATTTGTGGTAAATTCCCAAAATCTGTGCCACCCAAGAGGCAGTCCGGCATCATCCAGCTCCGTCCTGGCCAACTGGGCCATAGCCGAGGTGTCGGAATCTTCCGGCAACACCTGGCCCGGTTTGCGCGGAACCTAAGCCTTTCTGAGCCACAAAAAGGTGACGAAAAAACGGACTCTCCAATTTTTATGGTACATTCATCATTGAATCTGATATCATGAGAATGAACGCTACCTGCATCAATATGATTGAATAATTGTTTGTTTATCAGTCATCAAATGTTATCAATCGAAAAGCTTGCAGATCGTACACGAGACGACGCTGCTCAGTGAAGCGGGCACTCCGATGAGGTGGATATCTGGGGACAACTTGGGCAACACTTCAAATAGGCCAATAGGCCGTGCGCGTTCTGGTACTTGGAATCGCTTGGAATGCAAGTCGGCCCCCATTCAAGTTGAAAAACTGTGCATCCAATCTCTGTGCGGTGAGATGATATCAACATGTATCAAGTTGCAGCATCTCTAGCCAGAAAGTCAATTAGTTGGACTGATCATTCTAAGACCCTGGTTCAAAACCTCCAAATTATGATCTCATCTGAGAGTTCACAGGCTTCAAGCTTCCAAGAACATGCTGAGATTAGCTGAGACTGTCTTGAAACTACATTTCATCAACTTGTTTTCAGCCACTGAGGCATTCTGATCACTTTCATTTCCTTTCTTTTCGTGCGAAACCTGTTTGCAACGGCTCACTCTTCGCAGGTCCAGCCTGTTCCAGTACCAGAAGACGTGGCCATTGTGAAGAAATCGCTTCATCTAAAGACGGCACTGCCTTTGAGGCTTGGTCTGAAATACAAAAACGTGTCATTGTCAAAAGTTGGATCGACAAGACTTGGTCTGAAAGGGGTTGTGGCTGGCCCTAGACGTCCTGGGATACCAACCCACAGGCTACAATGCAGTTTGTATCGTACGTTGCGAGTCTTATGGAGCACTGGACAAACCTATTTTTTGGAATCTTCAACCTGCGGTTCACTTCGATGCCCTGCACCCACTGCTTCTGAAAGACACAACAAATACGCTTCATACATGAAAGCGAAGAGGAAGAGACAGCACCTTGCAGATTGACAAGACGTCAATTAGGTGCTTGCATTGTTCATTTCGATGCAAGCAAATATTAATCTAGCAGGGGAGAAGACATCCCGACATTTCACCGGGATGAAAACCAGAAGCGCTGACAAGCTGCAACAGCTTCATGCAAGTTCCGGAGAATTATCTTGCACCTCAAGCAGCAGGGCCAGCTACCTGCAGTGAGTATCGCATGGGTCAACTGCCAAGCCTCCTATACTTGATAATGTTGTCAAAGGGGTTGCAATTCTGCCGTTTGAGGATGTTTCAGAATGTTTCGAGACTGAAAGGCGGAGCCTCTCATCGGACCAGTCGTGAAGCACCCACTTCAGGATGTAAACCTATCAGTTTTCTGCATGTTGAGATTGAGGCCATATAGGTCGCATTTGTCATGAGGTATGTATTCTTTCGCAGCGCTTACTATGCTTGCCCTCAGACAGTCTAGTCAGCGGGGCCCACATATCTTTTGAGGATTGCAACATGTCCAACTTTCCAGCAGCTTTCCGACGAGAAAGCAACAACAATATCCCTACACTCTGAGCGAATTAGGAAGGCGTACAACAAAGGTGGTCAGCAACTGACCGCCTGAGACTGGTAGAAAATGTTGAAGCATCCAGCGGAAAGCACCCTGCCCTGGAGGTGGGAGGTTGTCCCTTTTCTGCAAGGCCTGGGCATCGGGGAAGTTCTCCGCAATACCCGCCGTAAAGAAATCTCCATCTGCGCACGACCATGGCGCGGGTTCTGATTGTCACGGACGACGGCACGACAAATCTGGTCTGCACGCACTTTGTATTCCTGGGCTCTGCCTCTTTGAGAATCCAACTGATAAAACTGCCAGCTGAATTTCAGTCAACTGCCCAGCTTCCCCCTTCAACAATGACCAAAATCATTTCAAGAGCCATCAATCGCCAAATGGGTCATAATGGTGTATACGGTATACCAGTAAAGCCCCAAGTATATCCATTCAATGGATTTGAAATAACGATTAACCACCAACTTTGGGGGATATACCGCAGGATACCGCAGGATACCGCAGGATACCCCAAAACGGACCCATTTCTTGCCTTCACGGTCGACCACGGTGCCTTTGAAGCCATAGCGCTCGCAGAGAGCTGACAACAGCACTCCTTGTCCACCGCCCAGGTCTACCACCTAAGATGGTGAATGGGAAATCCCCCGCAGCCATGAAGGATTTTTTTTGGCTGGGAAAATCATTGACACAAATGGGGAAACGTCCAGCAAGCCATGTTTTGATGACATCGGAGGGAAACTGTTGTGAGGAACTTGTGTGAGTAGTTTCTCCTCAAGGTTGCTTTCTGTCTGTTACCTCTTAAAGCAATCTCACTTGTAAGGTGGGGAGTGTGGGAAATCAAACGCCCCACCTGTGCTGGCTGTTTGGACTTACAAAGATCTTCCCAGAGAGGCCTCAGTGGGCCGATAAAATCCATGGAGAAGTTTAGCTCTCCAGATGAGTTCTCTTAGTTTCATCACTATATATTCAACATTGATTCTTTTTAGAACTTTAGAAGTCCACTCATAGCCAAGAGGCAGGCTGGCAACCAACTCAGTTCCACTTTGTCCATCGTAAACCTTAGGACGGCCCAGGCACTGGAAAACCATCCAAGGCTTGGATTCTGAGGCGACAGTTTCATGGTTTGTTCAAGATGTGAACAAAATGGGTACTTAACCTTTTTGGTAGCAGAACAAAGCACTGTGAAGAATTGCTTCATCTGACCTTTTGCGGTTCCTAGCTTCCTAGATCTTCTGTGCGAAGAAGGATTGTTCGCTCCAAACTGCACACATAAAGCATAGCACTCCAGTGAAATGGGCACTTTGGGCGAACCATCACCAACTAATATCCATTTCGACTGATTACTTTCTCAGCTCTTGAGGTAGACCTGCCACGACTGAGCAGGTTTAGGCGGTCGCATTTGCAATCCAACCCTTGCATGGAACTTCTTCTTGAAACTCGACTGCGGAAAAGATGAAAACTTGATGAAGACCTATCCTATTCTCTCTGCACACCGGATGCCGCCAAGAAACCTGATCAGAATCGCTGAAACCAGACATCAAATCATCAAAGGATTGCCTCGTCTTCACGTGGCAGTCTCTCAGCTCATTAAAAGAATGCCCTGTGTCGAAGGTCCCACCGCATTGTATTGGCATCACCTACTCCCGTTTTGCACTGTGGCTTTGTTGGTGGCTAGGTCGCGCTGAAAACGCGGTTTTTTTAACACAATTCCCAGAGGCGCTCGGCGTGTTTTTGTGCCGCTTTCCCCACGTACGTCAGTGTTTCGGGTGGGGTGGGTGGGGCTGGGGGTGGCAATAACGTTCCTTGGCACTTGCACTCACGTGATTCTACGTCACGTTGATGCTACGTTAAGTTATAGATGGGGTGGGGTGGGGTGGGGTGGGGTGGGCGGGGGGTCAAGAACGTTCCTTGGCACTTGCATTCACGTGATGCTACATAAGGTTCCTTGTGGCTTGCACTCACGTAATGTGTTTTGCCGGAGATGTTCTACGTTGCGTCACGGGGTTTGGGGTAGTACGTCTACATGTTAACCTCTACATGGGGTGGTACGTCACGGATGTGCTTTGCTAGAGATGTCCTACGTTGCGTCATGGGGGTTGGGGTAGTCTGTCTTATCTTAACTTCTTCTTGGATGGAGAATGAGACGTGTGTTTTTAAATTTTAAACAAGATGAAGCTTTCCTCGCTGCCCTGATGCAGAAAAAAAGGCAGATCAGGCTATGACCTGGCTATGACCTGCTCGTCGTGCTTGACTTGTCAGTTCGAACACAGATCGAGATTTTTATCAGATATATTTTGATCTCCATCTTGAGAAGATATCATAGCTTATCACAGCTACATCTCTATCATCCATGAAGAGGAACTTGCTACATTATGTCATTTCACTATGTCATGCACATTTTTTGATGATCTTTGTCTTTGTCAAACATTGTATATAGGAGGACTGTCGACGTTTACGGCCCGCCCTCCGGAACTTGTCGAGACAGCATGTTCTCTGTCATGGTTTTGCAGACACAGGTGTCTTATCCGTATAGCAGAATATCATCTTGAATTCTAGAAAATGTGCACCTCATGACATAGCCACATCCAACCTTGTCCTCTCAATGCTGTAGTCTTCGCGCGTATGTTCCGGTCATGCAATAAGCGCTTGCTTTCATTCTTCGAAACCCAGTTGCGCCGCTTCTTGATTTTGTGGATCTTGGTAGAAATCGAAAACTCCTGGCTCCAGAAACTCGAGGCTCGGCAAAATGTTTGCGCCTCTAGTTGTAGACTTGATGAAATATACCACTTTGGATGGCCAATGATTCCGATTATTTGAAGGAAGGTCCGGAAAGATATTCGAACTGATGTGAGTGTATTGACACTTCCCTTTCTCATCATTTGTCATCTGGAAGGATGACGTGCTTGGTAAGACCAGTAGGGAAAAAACCGAAGAGTAAACAGCGGCCCACGGCAGGTTGACATCAAGTGATGCTGCACGGTGCCTTGAAGACTGCTCGATGGAAAAAGTATGAGTGTAAATAATGGGTATATAAATAGATATATGAAAATGTGTGTATATATATATACGTATGTACATATATAATATATGCTACATATACATACACATATACATACACATATACATACTCATATATGCATGATTGTATTTGTATTGTATATAAATGCATATAATATGTAATAAGTATACGTATAACCGCGCAATCTACCAAAAAGATCCGAAAAATATATATATGAACCAGTCTTGAAATGTGACGTCTGCATGAGGTGTGCATGACCACCCGACGCGCCGTTTACCGGCCCGCGATTTGTGTCCACCGACCCCTGCTATCAGCTAAGAGGAGAGCGCCAGAGGAAGATCAACCGCAGTTTCCGGCACGATCCATCCTTCACTGGCACGCTGCTTCAGTGTGGCGAAGGGTGGGTTTTGAGGGCCTGGAAGCTGCATTTTGGCCCAACCTCTAACGTAGCATCCAGCACATGTGCACGCACTAACGTAATCCAATACAGGTGCATTTGCAAGTGAACGCCACTGCCCCCCCCCCCCCACCCCACCCCAACCCTCCCAACCTCTAACATAATCCAGTGCATGTGCACGCGGAGTGCACGTTACTGCTCCAACCTCTAACGTAGCATCAAGCACATGTGCACTTGCAAGTGCAAGTTACAGCCGTCTATGGTTTTTGTGGGACGGTAGATAGTGCGCCAGCATGCTCAGGATGATGTACTGCACCACAATACGTGTCACTTCTCCCGCACCTTTGCCGTGTTCGAGACGGAAGGGCTCGTCCTCACCTGGTAGCTTGCCACAAAGTCCAAGGCACAGCCGGGTACGGGGCACGGGAGGTGATCTGGTCGTCCAGACGTACTGAACTTGGCAATAGCCCCCACCCAGAAGATTTTGGTACGCCTATAGCCATGGAAAACAGACATCATCAGGGTGTGCAACTTCAACAACGCCACTACCCCTGCGAGCCTTCTTTGCGCTGGTCGTTGTAGGGATCCACTGCTAAGCTGTCAAAGAGTCGAAGCCAAGCGCGTTGATACGACGGAGACAAATGAGTTAAAACCTTGGCCAACTCAATCGCTGTCGAAAGATTTTTGGAGCTAGGTCCAAGATGTTCGATCAGCTTAAAAACAAGATGCAGCCCAGGAACCCGAATGCAGTCATACAGAACACTATTATGAAACAAGTTATTTCAACAGTCTACATGTTTCCCTTGTTTCCGTACCAGTGCGCTGTAGACTGTGGAACGCGGAAGAGGGTGGAATGTAAAGTGTAGAGTGTAGAGTGTGCAGTGCAAAGTGTGCAGTGTAAAGTGTGGAGTGTGGAGTGTAAAGCGTGGAGTGAGGAGTGCGCAGTGTAAAGTGTAAAGTGTGGAGTGTAGAGTGTAGAGTGTAAAGTGTAAAGTGTAGAGTGGAAAGTGAAGAGTGTAGAGTGTAAAGTGTAGAGTGTAAAGTGTGGAGTGTGGAGTGTGGAATGTAAAGTGTGGAGTGTGGAGTGTAAAGTGTGGAGTGAGGAGTGTAAAGTGTAAAATATAAGGTGTGGAGTGTAGAGTGAAGAGTGAGAAGTGAGGAGTGTAAAGTGTAAAGTGTCGTGTGGGGAGTGTAAAGTGTAGAGTGTAGAGTATGGAGTGTGGAGTGTGGAGTGGAAAGTGTAGAGTGTGGAGTGTCGAGTGTAAAGTGAGGAGTGCGGAGCGTGGATTGTAAAGTGTGGAGTGTGTAGAGTGTAGAGTGTGGTGGGGTGTGGTGGAGTGTGGTGGAGTGTCGTGGAGTGTGGTGGAGTGTGGGGTGTTGAGCCTGGAGTGTGTAGTGCGGGGTGTAAAGTAAGGAGTGTGGAGTGTAAAGTGTGGAGTGTGGATTGTGGAGTGTGGAGTGTAGAGTGTGGAGTGTAGAGTGTGGAGTGTAAAGTGTGGAGTGTAAAGTGTAGAGTGTAGAGTGTATATAAAGTGTAGAGTGTAGAGTGCAAAGTGTGGAATGTAGTGTGTCAAGTGTAAAGTGTGCAGTGTAAAGTGTGGAGTGAGGAGTGTAAAGTGTAAAGTGTAGAGTGTAGAGTGTGGAGTGAGGAGTGTAAAGTGTAAAGTGTGGAGTGTGGAGTGTAAAGTGTACAGGGTGGAGTATGGAGTGTGCAGTGGGTAAAGTGTCGAGTGTGGAGTGTGGAGTGTAAAGTGTAATGTGCGGAGTGTGGAGTGTAAAGTAAGGAGTTTGGAGTGTAGTATGGAGTGTGGATTGTGGAGTGTAGAGTGTGGAGTGTGGAGTGTGGGGTGTAGAGTAAGGAGTGTAAATTGTCAAGTGTGGAGTGTAGAGTGTGGAGTGCAGAGTGTGAAGTGTGGAGTGTAGAGTGTGGAGTGTAGAGTGTGGAGTGTAAAGTGTGGAGTGAAAAGTGTAGAGTGTAAAGTGCAGAGTGTAAAGTGTGGAATGTAAAGTGTGGGGTGTAAAGTGTGGAGTGTAAAGTGTAGAGTGAGGAGTCAGGAGTTTAAAGTGTGGAGTGTAAAGTGTAGAGTATAAAGTGTGGAGTGTGTAGTGTAAAGTGTAGAGTTTACAGTGTAGAGTGTAAAATGTAGAGTGTAAAGTGTGGAATGTAAAGTGAGGAGTGTAAAGTGTGGATTGTAAAGTGTAGGGTGTGGAGTGAGGAGTGCAAAGTGTGGAGTGTGTAAAGTGTGGAGCGTGAAGTCTAAAGTGTGGAGTGTGGGGTGTAAAGTGTACAGTGTGGAGTGTGGAGTGTGAAGTGTGGAGTGTAAAGTGTGTGGGGTGGAGGGTACACTGTAAAGTGTGGCGTGTAAAGTGTAAAGTGTGGAGTGTCGCGTGTAGAGTGTGGAGTGTAGAGTGTGGAGTCTAAAGTGTGGAGTGCGGAGTGTAAATTGTGGAGTCTCAAGTGTAAAGTGTGGATGTAAAGTGTAGAGCGTGGAAGGAGTGTGGAGTGTAAGGTGTCAAGCGTGGAGTGTGGAATGTGAAGTGAGGAGTGTAAAGTGTGGAGTGTGGAGTGTGTAAAGTGTGGAGCGTGAAGTCTAAAGTGTGGAGTGTGGAGTGTAAAGTGTAGTGTGGAGTGCGGAGTGTACAGTGTAAAGTGTGGAGTGTAAAGTGTGGGCTGTGGAGTGTAGACTGTAAAGTGTGGAGTGTAAAGTGTAAAGTGGGGAGTGTCGTGTGTAGAGTGTGGAGTGTAGAGTGTGGAGTGTACAGTTTAAAGAGTGATGTGTAAAGTGTAAAGTGCGGAGCGTGGAGTGTAAAGTGTAGAGCGTGGGGAGTGTGGAGTGTAAAGTGTGGAATGTAAAGTGTGGGGTGCGGAGTGTGGACTGTAAAGTGTGGAGTGTAAAGTGGGGAGTGTCGTGTATAGGGTGTGGAGTGTAGAGTGTGGAGTGTAAAGTGTGGAGTGTAAAGTGTGGAGTCTAAAGTGTGGAGTCTAAAGTGTAAAGTGTGGAGTGTAAAGTGTAGAGTGTGGGGTGTAAAGTGTGGAGTGGAGTGTAGAGTGTGGAGTGTGGAGTGCAAAGGGTGGAGTGTGGAGCAGGCAATGCGACACGCCTGAAGTGCTGCGCCTGCCACGCAAAATGACGCTGGACACGTCCAAAGTGCTGCTCCTGCCACGAAAACTGCAACTCATCTTGCGAAAACGTGGCAAAAGTATCGCGCCTGCCACACAAAACAACTTTCGACACGTTATCAAACAGGTTGGAATGTCACAAAGTCCCGCGCCTGCCACGCAAAACGACATGACAACCTGCTTGGAAACCTTCGAAAAGGAGAAGTTTTGCAGCTTCCCCCATAGACACGGCGAGGCCACAGGAACCAGAGAGTCGAGACGAGACACGTGGGAAAGCAAGCATTTCGTGCGAGACTTCCTCTAATTTTCACACTTTGTAGCTTCAAAATAGACGTTTTCCTACGAGTTTTCCCAGGAACCTCTAAATTTGCTACCTCAAAATCAATGTTTCGTGCGAGGCCTCCGTCAACTTTCATCACATCTCACAAGGTGCCACACTTGCCACGGAATTTGCACCTTGTCGCCACTTGACGCAGCCCTGACAATGCGATTCGCAAAAAACACGCAACACGACACGTCTAAAGTGCTGCGCCTGCCACGCAAAATGACGCTGGACACTGACACGTCCAAAGTGCCGCTCCTGCCACGAAAACTGCAACTCATCTTGCGAAAACGTGGCAAAAGTATCGCGCCTGCCACACAAAACGACTTTCGACACGTTACAACACACGTCTGAATGTCACGAATGGCCACGTCTGCCACGCGAAACGAAGCAACGCGACGTTTGAAACCTCCAAAAATGACCCCTTCTGCAGAACTTACCATAGGCACGGCCATACGGCCCTCTCGCGAACGGTTGCGAACAGTTGCGGACGGTTGCGGACGGTTGCGGACGGTTGCGACCGGTTAGGCAACGTCGAACAAACACACCCTCAACCCACAGACCCCCAGAGTGAAACGGGAACCCTTGCTACGCATTCGGGAAAAGAGTTGGTACCATTTTAGAGCAAATTATCATGATCTGGGAGGAACGCTCTGATTAATCAACCAGGGTTTAGTCTGTTAAATCATCCCTGGTGATGAAGGTCAAGCATGTATGAACAGCATCCCCTCAGCATCCATTGACGTTCGAACATTCCAAGGAACCAATTCTCGGGTGTTCCACTGGGCCCCATCCCGCAATTCTGCGGACTTACTGCTGTGACGAAAGGCCACGCCTGATACGGTACGCATGTATGCCCTAATTTATGACAACTTTCATCGGAAAAATGATGGTAAATTCGTGAATTGTCGTGTACCCTATTTTGGGCAAACCCGCCAAGGATTAGACTGGTTGATCCTACTGCAACATGTCAAGCACAACCTGAAATAGGATGGATAAAGTCGATGATAGTTGAAGTCATTGTTTGTAAGAACATCGGAATTCCACTTCACCTGACCTGTGAGTATGCACCCACTAGATAGAGATTCATCCATCAAGAGAGGGAAAATCCCAAAGAGCAGCTTTCTGATCATCACCATCATCACCACCGCCACCATCACCATCACCATCACCATCAGCATCAGCATCATCATCATCATCATCATCATTCAAAACAGCAATGCTCTGCACTCCACTGACGCCTGCGCCTGCAGATTCTAGCAAGTGCTCCTTTCGCGGATGTGGCTCAGGACAACATGAAGATATTGTTCCCGCCGCAACCAACTGGTGACTCTGCCAGCAGCCCATTCCCACGTCGCCTCTATGATGTTGGCCCTTGCTAAGCTCCTGGATCTGCTGGTGTTTGAAGCTCGGCATCAAGAATGGCATCATATCCGATGACAATAGCTTTGCTGTTTCATGCAGGTCGGAAGCTTCTCCTCAGCAATCGTTCAAGCTTGTCTTCACTCGATTTTCCTCCGAACAGGACATTTCACATGTTGACCTGTAGTGCACAACACCTTTGGGATGAATCAGCAAGACGTCAACAGCTGCTCTGTCCATACTCAGTGTCTCCACAGCAAGATAATCGCGATCCCAGTACATGCAAACATCAGCCCCCCGTGACCTGGTCGAATCCGCCAGTTGACCAAATCTTTGGCCTCCTTGGGCTGTTGACCTACAACTGAAGGCTGAGGCCGTTTGGATTCTGCGTATCTAAAAAACAATGGGTCAGCCATCACAGAGGCCTGGTAACGGTAACGAGTTCATAACCTTCAACGATGTCAAAGCATAGAGAATCGCAGCCACTTGACTGGTTCCAATGATGTCCTGGGAGATTCCCTCGAGACGGGACACTACCTGTAAGCCTCTAGGTACAGAGGGAAAATGGTTCTTTTGCAGATCCCGATGATTGATGCTCAAACCGAATCTTGCACATGGTCTTCACTTGTTTATGGAGGTGTGATTTGTTTTTTGCATCGGCTGGGAAAGAATTCTGCAGGGCATGTCACAGCTCTGCAGGAAAGAGGCGTTGATCCATCGTGACTTCGCCTGCGGTCACTGGAAGCTGTAGCTGCACTTGTGGTTGGGGTTTTATCCTGAGCCACTTTGATGACTTTTGGCTTGAAACGATTTTGAGCGGATGAAAGGGTCACAGTCAAACCGACCTGCCACTTGGTGTTTGGTACCATTGGTACCTCTTGTTGGTGACTGAAGACAAGATGACAAGTTTTCTCTCTAATGATTTATGGCAGACCTGCGTGCGACTCGTTTCCATGCTATTCTCAAGGTTTATCCGACTCATGGACAGAGTTTCGTTGGAAGTTTCTCTTTGTTGAAGTCTCATGGGCGCTTTTCAAAAAATTGTGGCTCTCCTGCCATTCGTACCCAGGAAGCGACGATTCTCCTGTAGCTCCGCACTAGAAATGGTATGGTATGGTCGCGTGAGTAGCATTTACCGAAGTCATAACCATGGTTTGCTTCCTGTGCCTCTGGGCATGGCATGACGTGGCAAGAGTGGAAGATGTCCCCCAAACAGTTGGCATCAGAGAACATACACTTTACAGTACTTGAAATCGATAACAATAAGCTTCCGTGGTATCCCCAACAGCCGCAACGTTTTATTTTTGCAAATCTTTCTGAAGCGTGCTGCGAAGCCAAACGCGGCAAACCCTGTTGAACCTGTTGAACCTGACCTGGCCCTGCACTGAAGATTCCCAAAACCTTCTCTGAGACCTTCTCTGCAACCTTCTCCGTCCGGAACCTTCTCCGGAACCTTCTCCGGAACCCTGAACCTGACCTGGCTCTCCACCAAAGCCTCCCAGACCTTCTCCGGAAGCTTCTCCGGATCCCTGTTGAACTTGACCTGGCTCTGCACCAAAGCCTCCCGGAACCTTCTCCGGAACCTTCTCCGAAACCCTGTTCAACTTGACCTGGCTGCACCAAAGCCTTCCAGAACCTTCTCCGGAAGCTTCTCCGGATCCCTGTTGAACTTGACCTGGCTCTGCACCAAAGCCTCCCAGACCTTCTCCGGAACCTTATTCAGAACCCTGTTGAACCTGACCTGGCGTTGCACCAAAGCCTCCCAGACCTTCTCCGGAACCTTCTCCGGAACCATGTTGAACCTGACCCAAAGCCTCCCAGACCTTATCCGGAACCTTCGGAACCTTCTCCGGAACCTCGTTGAACCTGACCCGGCGCCAGTGCACACCAGAGCTATTCTGGGCCGAAGACCCCATTAGCCTACGCTGTTGGGAGAAAATTTACAAAATACTTGACTTGAGGCCCAGGGGGCTATAAAAGAAAGCTAAAGGTCACATGAATGTGGAAATAGGAAACACGCAGAGAAGTAGAAAGCACGCGCATGTTTCCGGAGCCTTTTTTGTGGCAGTGAAATGAAACTGCGGCAGTGTGAAGTGAAATTGGAACAGCGGTGAAAAGAATTGGGGCGGAGCACGTGCGCTAGAAACGTGCCAGAGAGATAGAGAAAATCCGCCCACACCGCTTTGGCGGTGAAGGCGTGCTTATTGGGGGGCAAAACAGCAACACTAAATGCTCAATGACATTTGTTAATATAGCAGTCGCTATATCAGCTTTAGCTGGGGGGGGCCAAAAACGGTTTCGCACCGAGACCAGAATACGGTGGTGTTTTCAACATTTTTCGAGGATTTTTGGGTGTCTGAGCGCAAGAGGGTATTGAAATGGAATTTTGGGTCATTTTGGTAGCTTTCCGGCAATGGAAAAACGGCCAAAAATGAAAAAAACATTGTACATAGCAAGATTTTGCAGGGTTTTTGGATGCCAGAGCATTGAAAACACTGCAAAAACAAGTGTTTTGGACTGACGTTATAGCAAAAAACGTGTAAATTACCGTATGCTTGACTGGAAACATTACAAAAACACTGTCAAAAGCAATGTTTTGGAAGGATTTACTGCCTTTATGGCAAAAAACGTGTAAATTACCGTCTGTTTGACTGGAAACATTGGAAAAACACTGTCAAAAACAATGTTTTGGAAGGATTTCTTATATATATGTTGGAGTTGGCTACCGGCATTGGCACATGGAAAAATTGAAGAAAACACTGTAAATAGCGGTATTTTCAACGGTTGGGGAGATAAGGGAATTGGAAGCATTGTCGAACATGATGTTTTCGACCGGTTTTATGGCGACAAAAGTGTAAAGTACCGTGCTTTGAAGGAAACCATTGCAAAAACATGGAAACACATTCAAAGAACACGGGATTTGGGGGACTATCTAGGCGTCGTTGTCTAGCTATTTGAAATTCCGCAGCTTGGAGAGCCTCCAAGGGAGGGAAAAGTGAAAATTCCATAGCTTGGGAAGCTGTCACGGCGGGGAAAAGTGAAAATTCCCTAGCTTGGGAAGCCCCCACGGGGGGGAAAAGTGAAAATTCCCTAGCTTGGGGAGCCCCCACGGGGGGAAAAGTGAAAATTCCCTAGCTTGGGGAGCCCCCACGGGGGGGAAAAGTGAAAATTCCCTAGCTTGGGGAGCCCCCACGGGGGGGAAAAGTGAAAATTCCCTAGCTTGGGGAGCCCCCACGGGGGGGGAAAGTGAAAATTCTTAGCTTGGGGAGCCCCCGGAAAACCACCCTTAGCCCCTCTCACGGACCGAAATAAACCTGCGGTGTGGGCGGCCACCCCACGCGAAGCGGGGTGAATAATATACAGATATAGGTATATACGAAATACATATGTATAGCGATATATATAAATAAATACAGATGTATATATATATATGAAGAAAGAAAATACAGAAAGAAAATCAGAACACGATATCGACACAAAGAGATAGACATGCATATACAGGCACAGGAGCTGCACAATGCAGAGGTTCATCTGTAGAAGGCAGTTGCATGCTGTGTTTGATGACATCCGCAGGAGGTATAAAGAGCCGCAAACATACACGACATAAATGCAAGTGATCTAGGACTTTGCAGCCGGCACCGCCATTGAACAATAGGGAGGATTGTATCCGGAGCTGCTTTTGAGCTCACTGCCAAAGTGTCAGACGATACTCATCCACAGGGAAGGAGTCAAGACGGTTGCAAAGAAGAGGTGTAATGTTCAGCTTTCATTCGTAGAACATGTGAACCAAAGAACATGGTTACTGTAAAAAGTTGGGGCCCTTTCCAGAAGTGTAATTTTTGATGGGGCTCAAATCCTCAACTGTTGGCCCGAGTCACAAAGAATTCTATCGAGCCCACTGCCAAATTGTTAGAAGCTCTGGCGAGCTTGGAATGTCTGAACCAAAGAAGATGGGTACGCGCTCAAGTTTGGGCCCCATCCAAAATTGTAATTTTGACGGGGCTCAAATCTACACAGTGTTGACCTGAGTCAGAAAGAACTCTATCGAGCCTAATGCTCTGGTGAGGCATATTGTGCAAGAGTTCCATCCGAACAACACGTAATCTGCCGCTTTGAGGTGTAAGACAATTGAACCAAAGAAGATGGGCACTGTAAAAAGTATGGGCCCCATCCAAGATTGTAATTGTTGATGGGGTTAAAAGCCTCAACTGTGGATCTGAGTCACAAAGAATTCTATCGAGTCCACGGCCAAATTGATCGAAGCTCCGGCGAGCTTGTAATGTCATGCTCTGATGAAGCATAGGGCGCAAGAGTTGTATCCGAACAACATGTAATCTTCGGCTTTTAGTCGTAGGACATCTGAACCAAAGAAGACTAGAGAGTTACAGAGGGACGGCCCTGGCAGGATTTGAGCACGTGACCATCTGCTTCCGAGACTGCTTCAAAATGCCCCGGGAGCTTGGGGGGGTTCGAGTGAAAAATCACTGTGTTGGACTCAGGCCTGCCCCACCCCTTGCTGAAGCAAGAGTAACTCCAGCTAGCTACCGCTAGCGCTAGCTTTCGTGATATGGTGGTCTCTGTAGTGGCATCAGTGCATCTACATTTGCTGTGGACTTCCATGCTGCAACTGAGGCTATTCAGCTCCCGGTCCGCAAGGCCTTCCTCTTGGAAGTCCTGGAGCAACCTGCGTCGAGTTGTGATCGAGTTGTGGCGTCGATGATCCCACTGGGGACGAGACCCATTACCGTAGCTCAGGGCTGCGAAAAGCTTCATCTGATTACCTCTGATTACCTCTGATTACCTTGATTACCTTGTGGCAGCAGCTGGTAGCCACACCTTCCCAGAGCCTTGCTGTCCTGTCCCCGGCGAGGAGACATCGCGGCCTGTGAAGGCGGCAGAGGATTGTGCTAACGAGGGTTGCAAAAGGATTGCCTGTCACAAGTACTGTGCCCCCGTCACAAGTACCCCCGATGTAATGATTGTTCATTGAAGGGTATGTGAATATCCCCAATGCACGCATCAACAGCATCAACACTTAGCTCAAAGCCGTGCCAAGCCCTCCTGCCTGCCCATCTGCACACTGCAAGGCGTAGAGTTCATGCCGTGAGACGCCCATGGTGGGAACATGACGTCCACTGCAACGGGAATGCTGATGATGCTGATCCTGATGACATGAATGTGGCCACTCAATGCAGATCAATGCAGTTTGTACCATTGTCAGAACATTTATATATTCGTGTTTTAAGAAAGCAGTTTGCCTTCATTATTCACTTTAAGGTACGAAACGAAAGAGAAACAGCTTGCTAGCTGCTAGTTGCTACTTTGTCGCTTGCGAACTGCAGCTGGAGCTGATGCAAGCTGCAGTGTTTTGGCGATGTGACACTGCGATCCAAGCATTCCCATTACAAAAAAGCCAGTGCAGCGCAGGCTGTTAGATTGGACGTTCAAATAAATGCTGGAAAACAAACCTTGTGAAGCAAAAACCACCGGATTGCATGATCAAACTCTCCTTGCACAGCCTCACATAAGCCATCGCAAACAGGGTCCATTGGCAAGAAAGGACAGGATGATTTGGATGATCAATCTTGCAACAAGCAAGTTTGTTGGTTAGGCTAGTTAACCAGTTGACGAGTCAATGATTGATTCTGCTGGTTCAAGGTGTATCATTCCAGCCATGACTGGACAGTTTCCTGGACCTGGGATCCAAACGAGGTCAGCCTGGATATGCTGTGGTTGAAACTTTGGACCTCCCTAAACCGGTGGACATGGTGGATGGACATGGGGGTGAGCATAACTTTTAAAAATGCACCAGAGTGACCCTTTAACGCTCCATTGTCTTCCCCAGTGTCCGACGGAAGTTAAACACAAACCGTGGCATTCAATGAGAAGTTCAACTTTCAAAGCCAGGATAGGAACTCCATGACCTGCATCGAGCTGGAGGAGCGTCGCGAGGTTGGAACCTCCCAGTGGCTGATCTTGACGCTTCAAATGCTTTAGCTGCCAAGATCACAAGCTGCCAAGAAGCATGGATAGACCACAGATGGTGCGATTCTCACCCTTTTGAACTTGAGTTCCGACTAACTCAGAGTCCGTGACTCGAGAAAAAACGAAAGGGTGACAAATCTTTAGCTTCCCACCCCTGACCTGTGTTGAGACCAATCCGTTACTTTGTGCCAAGTCGGACCAACTCACAGCCATCTCCTTGCAAACTGCACTGGTAGTATCAACATGCTAGTGCTCATTCACTGTCAAGGATGATCGCAATCATCCACTTCATGCCAGACGTTGTCAAATTCCGAGAGCCCAGCGGATATAACTTTCACCCAAGGCAGAGAAGGTTGAAACTCAGCAAACCCCAAAATCCAGTTGAGCATTTTAGGCTTCCTATTTTCTATGGCCAAAATCCAAGAGCATTTGGGGATACAAATCACCACACGGTCCTGGACATCTGCCGTCTTTGCCTCCATCGGTGCCTCGTCCAGGGGCTGAAGGGACTTAGCGTTGGAGATCCTAAGGCCTCTCCTAACAACTCTGACCAGACTATATAAAAGAACTGAGGATCTGAAATGCTAAACACAAATTTAAGAGAAAAACTGAGAAACTGAATAGGAAAACATCATTCTACAACAAGGAAAACTCGCTCATAGCTTGGATTCAGGACCATACGCTATGCCTTCGAATAAATCAATAAATAGATAGAGAAATATATAAATGAATTAGTGAATAATTATAGATGGATGCATGCATGCATGCATGAATGAATGAATGAATGAATGAAATAAAATAAAATAAAATAAAATAAATGAAATGAAATGAAATGGAATGGAATGGAATGGAATGAATGAATGAATGAATGAAGATTCCAATATCAACAGTTTCGATCCAGCTGATTTAGTGACAGAAATGCTGTATTCCGTTGCCGTGTCACATGTCAAGTCAGAAGGCATCCCCACCCAAAACCGTAACAACAACCCAACAGCTGCCATCACTGCCTGAAAGCCACCGCTGAAGCTCTCGACCATGCAAGCTCCACCTATCTGCGGGGCTGAGGAGCAGTTGGATTACCAGCCATAATATCTCATGACAGGCGTCAAGTCATGTTTCCCCAATGGCCACAAGAACCTGTCGTGCCGTTTCAATGCAGAAGTTCGGTCAGCGCGGAGGAACATGTGGGAGTTCTACGTCGAAGTTCTACCCTAGAAGACTTTCTTCATATCGGATCTGGCCGCAACTGCAGTGCACAAAAGACACAGCCTGTGGACTCTTGCGCTGGTTGCCTCAGAGAAGATCATGGGGATTCAACCACAGGTGAATTCCCCAATAAAGGCTTATGAAGGGCTGATTAACCATCAACGACTTTACTGTTTCTGCTGTTTATTTCTGGCCAAGCCTTTCGGATCCCCCGAGGTCAACCTCATGTCTCGGCTCGCTGCCCAGATCCAACTGCAAAGCTGCGGTCCTATGCGTCATTTCGGTGAGCCAATTTGCATTTGAAATATCCCAAATGGCAAATGACTATCTTGAAACAAGCTGGTGTTCTTGCAAAGATTGGTCTCAGTCGCATCCCCTCATCAACTCCAAAAGTGACCTGGCTCTCAGAGTCATCGCTGCTTGCCTCCGAAGTTCGGGGCTGACCTTTGGAATGTATATCCGCGCAGTTATGCACACTCCGTTTCGGGAAAGATTCATTGGGAAACTTTTGCAGGGGTCTTGCACCTTTCTTCCATCCATACCAGCAAATGCCATACGCCGCATACGCATTGAGAACTACCACACCCAGCAATCTTTGAAGGGACTGTACTCCAACATCACGCCAAAGAAAAATCATTGTGGCTGCAACAAACGATAAAAAACACATAAATTGGAAATTCAAAACTGATTACTTCACTTTGCAGCTGTCAACAGAAAGGCACTATATAGGCCTTCAAAAAATGCCCAAAGCTGACAACCCTCCCAGGAGTGCAATGGAAGTTCCATGGGAGCAGCTGGCCTCGGAGTCCTCCAGAACACCAGCCTCGTGCCATTCGCTTTTCAGCGTCGATGCCATCTCGGCTCACATGTGACGCAGCAGTGTGCAAGACTCCAACATGAAATTCTCACAACAAATTGCAATGATAGTCAGTTGTCCAAACGACTTTGTCAAAGCCATCTTACCGAAGGAATTTGTACCACCATGGCGTGGTTGGTGAGTTTCAGATAAATAACACAGTTAGGGTAAAGTTGCATGACGAAATCTCTGAGATGTTTGACATGCACTGAGAACAACTCACCCTAGCTCCTGCATCACAGACCGAAAGTTTTGCATCCCCAATTGCACAACCCAGAGCCTGTGTTCAAACCACGGATGCTTGAGGTCCCCAATTTCCGTCAGAAAAATGCATCAAACAATAACCGTCCACAATCATCTATAATAATCAATAATCATCGGCAATCATCAGTGGTCATCAAAACACATCAATCGTCAACAAGAAATACATCAAGAAAACTCCACAAAATGTTCATCATCTTCACCCAATGCCCCAATGTCTGGCCAAGGCACCGATGGCCGCGTCACATGACGCATCGGCAGCCGCTGCGCCTGGGCCCCCTCTCGCCGCACATGACGGCGCAGGCGCTGGAAGGCCCATTGGAGGGCGCTGCTGCCAGGCGCCTGCCATGTGTGAACAATGGGAGTGCAATCGGAAGGTTCAAAAAATGGGTAGATTGTTAATTAACGGTTAACCATGATATAGCCAATTATCGAAGGAAGTTTAGAAGTCAAACTTCCGACAATATGGACCGATGAAAATGCAGAGGTGGGAAGAGTCAGAGAAGAGAAGAGAAGAAGAAAGAAGATCAGGGGAGAAAAACTCAGAAGAAAGAAGATGCAGGTGCGCGAAAAAGTCGAAAAGTCACGAATCACTGTTTTTCCAATGTTTTGTGGCTCGGGGGGGTCGAAAAGTAGGTTGGTAAAGTGGCAGGTGCGGAGCCATCTGGTCAGCTGAGAGATGAAAAATTGCACGCCGTTGTGGCACGAAGCACATTTCGAAGTCAAAATGCTAAAAACACCTCATTGTCGGAGCACTTTTGGAAATTCAGATGTCGAAAAGGTGCACGCCGTTGTGGCCCGAAGCTCAGAGCCCGGTCCCATAGTTCACCCTTTGTTCTGACATGTTTGGGGCCTCCTGGCGTGAAATCACTGGTAGCGGTAGTTCTTAAAATGCTGCCATTGCCCTCTCTGCTAGGGTTGCCTTCAACATCTCGATTTGATATCTTTATACTGTAGTAATGCCGATTCATCCTGATTTTAGCAACTGCATCCAGCCCATCCCCAATCCCAGCCTGCCGTTGGTCGCGCAACACAAGGCCTTGCAACTGCCGTAGCCCCAAGAGGAGAGACAAAGACCTGCAGCGCATCGCAGCACCATGTGCATGTGCAGGGCGAGGGAATGTTCATGCTTCTTGCCCCGACCTGAAACCAGCTGACCCTCCCATGTGCATCTTCGTGGAACATGTGAGTTGTCCCAAGTGGATAGCACACATTGCAGCTGTCATCCATGTTGCATCCAAAGAAAGCTCGTCGCCGAAAATGTGCAGGTCCATGAGAGACAAAGAGGGCGACAGCCACGTGCCACGTGTCATGGAACAGTCGTGTCGCTTCGCTTTGGAGCAGTGGTACGCGGCCAGGGATGGTGATACGCTACAACTGATTCCCATCACCCACAAAACCATAGCAGGAAGAGTATCATGGACTTCAGTCATGATTCACGATGGAGTAGCTTCAGAAGAGTGAAATATGTTTCCTTCAATCTTTTGGCACTGCGTTGCATCACCTGTCCATTCAAATAACCTTGACTCCTGCAAGTAAGCTTCTGAGGACAGGGGGTCTTCAAATCCCAAGATGTTCTGAAGTCTGTGGCTTCGGACATTGGGATGATTCTTGCCGACGTAATCTCGTAGCGGATTTTTGGCTTTGCGCCATGGTTATATACTAATTACTGCCAAAGAAAAGGCATCAGCTCATTTGAGATATATATATATAATGATATATCTCAGTAAAGGAACGGGGAGACAAATAGGTCATTGATCTTTAGACATCCATCAAAGTTGATGACTAGGCAAGGCAGCCCTCTGGAAATGAGAGAAGGATGGTATTTGTGTTTGGGCTCTACTGGTAGGAAGGGACTCCCAACCTGGTTTACAAGTAGCTGCACTCATCTCTCTTTTTTGTCATACTGAACCTACCTTGTAGTATACTCTCATACGACTCTTCGCAAGGCATCAACCACCCCCTTGTGTGAAGTGGCCACTGCCGAACGACTGACCCAACTGGCGAAACGTGGGGCACATGCAAGCTGCGAACCATCGCATGGGAATGTCTGGGGCAGCACCAAGGTCCTGCTGCACCATTCAAGACCTACTGTGACGATTTCTGCTCTGCTATGCAAAGAGCATCAAAGAGCCCTTCTTTCCAAACTGAGATCGAAATCTTAACACTGCCACCAAATATATGATAATATGTGTTCCTTTGGCTAATTGGATAGATCTTGGCTCGGCTTTGGCAGCCTCACCTCGCTGGTGCGGTCCCAAGTCCGCACAAGCAGCACCTTGGCACCTGGATTAACAAGAACCAGGTCGCTGTTTGTTGAGAAGTTGGATAAAGACCAAGAGCCGAGCACCAACATCAACTGCGCAGAAGCGCAATCACCTAGCTCCCCACAGATATGATTGCGATCTTTGGAAATTCATTAAAGGGTTGAGATAGTCTAGGAACTTATGTTTTCCAAAGCCCTTCTTTGGCTGTAGGAAGACTGGTGAGACTCAAAATGTCGTCTGCAGTCCTGGAGATCCCACTGGAGTTGGCTGCCATGATTTTCTCCCATTAAAGTGTGAATGTTAGTGGCTTCCAAATGAAGGATTATTTGATGTGACAATTTTCCCCACCTGCAGCTGTGAAACGTTCAAAAATGACCGCCAGATAGCTAGCTGCTTCACAAGTATACATGACTTCTATTTGCTGAAGGGGTCCCATAAAAAAAAAGATGAGATCAGATCAGATCAGATCAGGTCAGATCAGATAGATAGAGATAGATATAGAGATAGATATAGAATAGATATAGAGATAGATATAGAGATGGATATAGGGATAGATATAGAGATAGATAAAGAGATAGATATAGAGATAGATATAGAGATAGATATAGAGATAGATAGAGAGAGAGAGAGATAGATAGATAGAGGGATAGATAGAGGGATAGATAGAGGGATAGATCGAGGGATAGATAGAGAGATAGAGAGAGAAATAGATAGATAGATAGATAGATAGATAGATAGATAGATAGATAGATAGATAGATAGATAGATAGATAGATAGATAGATAGGTAGATAGATAGATAGATAGAAAGATAGAGAGAGATAGATAGATAGATAGGTAGATAGATAGATAGATAGGTAGATAGATGGATAGATAGATAGAAAGAGAGATAGAGAGATAGATAGAGAGATAGAGAGAGAGAGAGATCGATCGATCGATAGATGGATAGATGGATAGATAGATTCATAGAGAGATAGATAGATAGATAGATAGATGGATAGATAGATTCATAGATAGATTCATAGAGAGAGAGAGAGATAGATAGATAGATAGATAGATAGATAGATAGAGAGATAGAGAGATAGAGAGACTCGAGAGATAGAGAGATAGAGAGATAGAGAGATAGAGAGATAGAGAGATAGAGAGATAGAGAGATAGAGAGATAGAGAGATAGAGAGATAGAGAGATAGAGAGATAGAGGGATAGAGGGATAGAGAGATAGAGAGATAGAGAGATAGAGAGATAGAGAGATAGAGAGATAGAGAGATAGAGAGATAGAGCGAGAGAGAGAGAGAGATATATAGAGAGATAGAGAGATAGAGAGATAGAGAGATCGAGAGATAGATAGAGAGAGAGAGATAAGAGAGATAGATAGATAGATAGATAGATAGATAGATAGATCGATCGATCGATCGATAGATAGATAGGTAGATAGATAGATAGATAGAGAGATAGAGAGATAGAGAGATAGAGAGATAGAGAGATAGATGGAGAGATAGATGGAGAGATAGATGGAGAGATAGATAGAGAGATAGATAGAGAGATAGAGAGATAGATAGAGAGATAGATAGAGAGTTAGATAGAGAGATAGAGAGATAGATAGATAGATAGATAGATAGAAAGATACATAGATAGATAGATAGATAGACAGATAGATAGATAGATAGAGAGATAGAGAGATAGAGAGATAGAGAGACTCGAGAGATAGAGAGATAGAGAGATAGAGAGATAGAGAGATAGAGAGATAGAGAGATAGAGAGATAGAGAGATAGAGAGATAGAGAGATAGAGAGATAGAGAGATAGAGAGATAGAGGGATAGAGGGATAGAGGGATAGAGAGATAGAGAGATAGAGAGATAGAGAGATAGAGAGATAGAGAGATAGAGAGATAGAGAGAGAGAGAGAGATATAGAGAGAGATATAGAGAGAGATATAGAGAGAGAGATAGAGAGAGATAGAGAGATAGAGAGATAGAGAGATAGAGAGATAGATAGATAGATAGATAGGTAGATAGGTAGATAGGTAGATAGGTAGATAGGTAGATAGGTAGATGGATGGATGGATGGATAGATAGATAGTCCCTGTAGATTCCCAAATGCTGGATGTTCGATTGGAAAAATCAAGAATCACCTTAAACAAACCCAGGATGTGTAGCGGTTTCCGTTTTGGCCTAGGGCTGACTTGGAAGCAGTCTAGGTTTCGGCGGACATGCTGTGGGAGTGTCTCTGGCTCTCTATCACGGATGCTCAAAGCGTGTCAGTCTGTGAGTTGTCGGGTCTTCGGACCCCAGTCTCAGACGTCCAGGTCTATACATCCCCAGATAGGAAGACCAACTCAAACTCAACTGATAACCGGGATAACTGCTGTAAAATATAGTGAGAATCAGCTTGATCAGCCTGTGTGAGAGATACATAGAGATGATCTGAGATACAATCGAGCGCCTACAACTTGCCTCAGCGGTATCAGCGGATTTTGAGGGTGAGCTCTTCCACAGGCGAAAGCAAAAGTGCTTCGCTCGAAAAGAAGTCTGGATGTAGGCCGCCGGTGAAGCCCCAAAATAGTCCCAGCTGGATATATCTAGTGAACCCATTCTTGACGATAGCTTATGATTTCCACAATCGTTTAATCAGCTTTGTGTCGGTCATTGACCAAGCACTTTTTTGGTTACACTCAAGCCAGCTTGCTGCAAGCCTCTTCCAGTCGCACTTTGTTCAGACTTCTTCGGATTTTGGATTGTTCCGAACCTCTATGCAATGGTCGAAAGACGCAGTGGCCGACGTGACAGAAATACTTGATACAGAGCTATCCACTATCCACAAATCTGAGGGGCTCCAATCTGAGGATTAGATCTATCCCAAATGTCTTGCAGGCTCAGTTCTTTGCTCACGTCAACCCTGCTGTCTGACTCTGAGAATCATTTTCAAATATCCTTGAAGCTCAGCCTGCGCCCTGGTGAGGCTTGCCGACAGCCAAGCAGCAGGACTGTCCCTAGGACTGTGCCGGAAAATGTTGCTAATGCTTGGGATGGAGAACATGGTTCATAGATGTTCAAAGCTAGTCAGTCGCCAACCCTTTTTTGGTTTGGCCAGCACTGGACCAAAGTCCCAGGGATGACACAAGTGCAGGAACAAGCACCTATTGGTCGGTAGTGGGCAATGAATTCAGCATGATTGGCCTGAAAAACGTCTTCTACACGTCTTCTACGTCCTAAAAATATTCTTTGTGAAGTTTGTTCACCAGGAAGTCACGTATTCGCCTCATGCGATCCATGCCGTTTGTGCATGACCTGACTTTTGCCAGTAGAAGAGTGACCTTTCACTGCAACCTTCCACGCAGCAAGGGCATTGACAATCATTGATGTGTATATACGTATATACATATATTATCATATATTTTAATGATGTGTGTGTTTTGCATCTAAAAACATTTGCGCACTCTCACGGCGATCAATAGCAGTGGAATGTTTGAAGGTCTATAGTCTATAGCCGCATCACTTCACCATGGACTGTAATGCTGGACGATGATGCCTGGGCTGTGCTTTGGAGAATTCCCACAAAGGAATTGGTGGATTGGCCTAACTTCAATCCCAACAAGATGATGAAAATGATGAAGAAGCTGCATTCTTGTATTGCAGTCCTTTCGCATGCAAACAGCACGTGCACCCTTTCTTCGTCACTTTGTACTTGCACGCCTTTTCTTTCTATATGTTATTTAAAAAAGATATGTTAGGATAAGAGACATTATTTGTATTGCAGCACTCAGACAAACCGGATGGCACAGAATGGACCGGACGAGTCAATTCTGTAAGCAGTATCTGTCCCGTCGGATGGTTGTGGACACCTAAAACAAATAGTGGAAGCCGTCGCAACCGCTTTAGAACCAAACAAAGCCTTTGCTACCTTCTCCAAGGACCAAGTACAATCAATTACATTTGACTATTTGACTGAAGCCTTTCCCTTCTGGATTCTGGGCCATGCCCGGCCTCGTCTTCGAGCCACCTCCTTCAGGCGAATCGTTTGGAATTGGTGGGCGTTGAAATCACTAGAGATCACATCGCTGAGCATGGCGTCAGATTGAAGGCCGAGAATACCACAAATGTTGATCATTTCCAGCAATAACCAGTCTAATGTTGGGGTACCCTACTTTGGGTCAAATTTGCACATCCAAAATCACTCATTTCTTCACTTTGGGAGGACACCCTCCAATGGTCGACCCATCCCGGCCCCTGGTTTTTCCGCTTTCACATCTGGGACTCTGGCTCCGCAGCAGAGGCTCCTTACAAGGTGCAACCCACAGGGGACCAACCACCGACGTCGCTGGCACCGATGCCGCCCCAGTGCGGCCAAGGAACGCCCAGCAGAGTATCCTTTGCCCTGGCGCAGGACACAAAAGGGGCAAAAGGGCACAAGGCCCACCAGAACACAAACCGCTAAACTGCTGAGGATTGAAGCATTGCGAAGATAGTCTTTAAAACCAATAGGAATATTGACAAATCTTGGACAAATCATATGAAGAACGCAAATACAAATAGAGTACGTCGTGGAAAACTGAATCCATTGAAGTCGCCAAGAGTTCTATAGTTCTAGGCAGGCATGGTCGGTTTAAGTCTATCATTCTTCAAAGTTTCTACAACCTACTAACCTACTACATTACTTATCAAATGGTAGGTCCGGTAGGTGACTTTGATGATCTTTGATGCTGGTTTCATCATGCACCGTCTAGTTTCTGACTCTTGTCTGCTTCAGTTTCTGACTCGTGACCATTCTGGTTACTGACTCGGACTGTGTGGTTTCGTGCTCGGACTGAATTAGTTGCTGACTCGTGGCCATTCTAGTTTCTGACTCGGGTCTTTGTGTTTTTGACTCAGTTTTTGGCCTTTCTTAGTCACGTAATTATTCCAGAATCCCTTTTGTGAAGGCAGTATCCTTCACAGAATCCATTTTGTGAAGGCAACTCCCTTCACAGAATCCATTTTGTGAAGGCAGCTCCCTTCACAGAATCCATTTTGTGAAGGCAGCTCCCTTCACAGAATCCCTTTTGTTAAGGCAGCTCTCTTCACAGAATCCCTTTTGTGACGGCAGCTCCCTTCACAGAATCCATTTTGTGAAGGCAACTCCCTTCACAGAATCCATTTTGTGAAGGCAGCTCTCTTCACAGAATCCCGTTTGTGAAGGCAGCTCCCTTCACAGAATCCATTTTGTGAAGGCAGCTCCCTTCACAGAATCCATTTTGTGAAGGCAGCTCCCTTCACAGAATCCATTTTGTGAAGGCAGCCTTTTGTGAAGGCAGCTCCCTTCACAGAATCCATTTTGTGAAGGCAGCTCCCTTCACAGAATCCCTTTTGTGAAGGCAGCTCCCTTCACAGGATCCATTAAGTGAAGGCAGTTCCCTTCACAGAACCCATTTTGTGAAGGCAGCTCCCTTCACAGAATCCATTTTGTGAAGGCGGCTCCCTTCACAGAATCCATTTTGTGAAGGCAGCTCCCTTCACGCGTAAGTGTTCTGTGTGTAAACGCTTGCTGTGTGTGAAAGCTTGCTGTGTGTAAAAGCTTCTCTGTGTAAAGCTTGTTGTGTGTAAAAGCTTCTCTGTGTGTAAAAGCTTCTCTGTTTAAAAAGCTTGCTGTGTGTGTAAATGCTTGCCATTTGTAAAAGCACTGTGTGTAAGTGTTCTGTGTATAAACGCTTGCTGTGTGTGAAAGCTTGCTGGTTCCCGCAAACGAACGCACTTGTCGGCGCAGGAGGTCAAACTGTTGGACGAACTTAACGCATGCTGCTTGGATCACCAGTGGCACCCGTGCCAAATTTCAATTGCCCAGAAGCAATTGCTCATGACAAACAATTGTCAGCTCGTGCGGCGCACAAGGCAGCTCCCTTCACAGAATCCATTTTGTGAAGGCAGCTCTCTTCACAGAATCCCTTTTGTGACGGCAGTTCCCTTCACAAGAATCCATTTTGTGAAGGCAGCTCCCTTCACAGAATCCATTGTGTGAAGGCAGCTCCCTTCACAGAATCCATTTTGTGAAGGCAGCTCCCTTCACAGAATCCATTTTGTGAAGGCAGCTCCCTTCACAGAATCCATTTTGTGAAGACAGCTCCCTTCACAGAATCCATTTTGTGAATCCATTTTGCGAAGGCAGCTCCCTTCACAGAATCCATTTTGTGAAGGCAGCTCTCTTCACAGAATCCATTTTGTGAAGGCAGCTCCCTTCACAGAATCCATTTTGTGAAGGCAGCTCCCTTTACAGAATCCATTTTGTGAAGCCAGCTCCCTTCACAGAATCCATTTTGTGACGGCAGCTCCCTTCACAGAATCCATTTTGTGATGGTTTTTGTGAAGCCAGCTCCCTTCACAGAATCCCTTTTGTGACGGCAGTTCCCTTCACAAGAATCCATTTTGTGAAGGCAACTCCCTTCACAGAATCCCTTTTGTGAAGGCAGTTCCCTCCACAGAATCCATGTTGTGAAGGCAGCTCCCTTCACAGAATCCATTGTGTGATGGCAGCTCCCTTCACAGAATCCATTTTGTGAAGGCAGCTCCCTTCACTCACAGAATCCATTTTGTGAAGGCAGCTCCCTTCACTCACAGAATCCATTTTGGGAAGGCAGCTCCCTTCACAGAATCCATTTTGGGAAGGCAACTCCCTTCACAGAATCCATTTTGTGAAGGCAGCTCCCTTCACAGAATCCATTTTGTGAAGGCAGCTCTCTTCACAGAATCCCTTTTGTGAAGGCAGCTCTCTTCACAGAATCCATTTTGTGAAGGCAGCTCCCTTCACAGAATCCATTTTGTGAAGGCAACTCCCTTCACAGAATCCATTTTGTGAAGGCAGCTCCCTTCACAGAATCCATTTTGTGAAGGCAGCTCCCTTCACAGAATCCCTTTTGTGAAGGCAGCTCCCTTCACAGAATCCATTTTGTGAAGGCAGCTCCCTTCACAGAATCCATTTTGTGAAGGCAGCTCCCTTCACAGAATCCATTTTGTGAAGGCAGCTCCCTTCACAGAATCCCTTTTGTGAAGGCAGCTCCCTTCGCAGAATCCTTTTGTGAAGGGAGCTCCCTTCACAGAATCCATTTTGTGAAGGCAGCTCCCTTCACAGAATCCACTTTTGTGAAGGCAGCTCCCTTCACAGAATCCATTTTGTGAAGGCAGCTCCCTTCACAAAACCCCTTCTGTGAAGGCAGCTCCCTTCACAGAATCCATTTTGTGAAGGCAGCTCCCTTCACAGAATCCATTTTGTGAAGGCAGCTCCCTTCACAGAATCCATTTTGTGAAGGCAGCTCCCTTCACAGAATCCATTTTGTGAAGGCAGCTCCCTTCACAGAATCCATTTTGTGAAGGCAGCTCCCTTCACAGAATCCATTTTGTGAAGGCAGCTCCATTCACAGAATCCCTCTTGTGAAGGCAGCTCCCTTCACAGAATCCATTTTGTGAAGGCAGCTCCCTTCACAGAATCCACACAGAATCCATGTTGTGAAGGCAGCTCCCTTCACAGAATATGTTTTGTGAAGGCAGCTCCCTCCACAGAACCCCTTTTGTGAAGGCAGCGCCCTTCACAGAATCCATTTTGTGAAGGCAGCTCCCTTCACAGAATCCATTTTGTGAAGGCAGCTCCCTTCACAGAATCAATTTTGTGAAGGCAGCTCCCTTCACAGAATCCCTTTTGTGAAGGCAGCTCCCTTCACAGAATCCATTTTGTGAAGGCAGCGCCCTTCACAGAATCCCTTTTGTGAAGGCAGCCCTCTTCACAGAATCCATTTTGTGAAGGCAGCTCCCTTCACAGAACCCCTTTTGTGAAGGCAGCTCCCTTCACAGAATCCATTTTGTGAAGGCAGCTCCCTTCACAGAATCCCTTTTGTGAAGGCAGCCCCCTTCACAGAATCCATTTTATGAAGGCAGCTCCCTTCACAGAATCCATTTTGTGAAGGCAGCTCCCTTCACAGAATCCGTTTTGTGAAGGCAGCTCCCTTCACAGAATCCCTCTTGTGAAGGCAGCTCCCTTCACAGAATCCCTCTTGTGAAGGCAACTCCCTTCACAGAATCCATTTTGTGAAGGCAGCTCCCTTCACAGAATCCATTTTGTGAAGGCAGCTCCCTTGGCACAAGGCCAAAGGCAAGCTGGAGGCCTGCAAAAAGGCCATGCTTTGATACATATATCTCGTTTCCTCTGTGCCACCAGCGCTTGCATTATGAGCAAAAAAATGTACATGTTGCCTTCCTGCAGCAACAACTATAATTATTGAATTTCTAGATTGAAAAGAAAAACAATAATTATTGAATTGTTTTGATTTCTCCATTTCAATAATTATTGATTTTGTTTTCAATCCTTATTTAAACCGGGATTGATTTTTTCAATAATTTAGGTTTTCAATCCGGATTGAACAAATACAATAATTACTTGAAATGTTCAATCAGATTGAAACAGTTCAATCCCCGGACCCTCAGGGGAAAAATCATCAAAGTGTACCGAGAAATCATCATATTGTACCAAAGAATCATCAAATTGTACCGTAAAATCATCATATTGTACCGAGAAATCATCATATTGTACCGAGAAATCATCATATTGTACCGAGAAATCATCAAACCGTACCAAGAAATCCTCATATTTTACCGAAAAATCATCAAATTAATCATGAAACCGTACCGAGAAATCATCATATTGTACCGAGAAATCATCATATTGTACCGAGAAATCATCATATTGTACCGAAAAATCATCAGCGAGCACCATCAAATTGTACCATGAAATCATCAAATTAAAATGATCAAATCAAAAATCATCCAATTATTTCGATACATCTTAAAATTGGTTTCCTTTTCTTGGTTGGAAAAATCATGAATTATAAACGAAAAAGTTTTGTTTTCAAGGAATATGCCGATTTGATTTTCGAGGCTAAGATGTTGATTGCTCGTGGCTAAACCTATTTACGTGGCTAAAAAAAAACCTTTTCAAGGCTAAAGATTTTTCTTTTCGGGGCTAAAAATCGGTCCCCTCAGTTTGTGACTCGTCTCCAATTGTTGGGCATCCTACTGTAACTGTCCTAACTTGCCTGATTTTTACACCGCTTCATCCACAGCAACAGCAGTGCCATGACCACAGAGCCAAATCCTGCATTGTCAACGCAACAACACTCAGATGGGCCCAGTCCAAGCCTGGGAGCCTTTGGAGCCTTTGGATCTTTTCCCTTTACCCTTCGTAGATTCAAACTTCGAAAGCCGGTCAGGAACCTGGCGACTCCACGAAAGTCTGGAGGTCATTGGATGCAGCATCTTGATGCCGCCCCAAAGCATACATCTATGGAATCTATGGAATGCTTTGAATCGGAAGGGATCCAAATTGCCAAAGGAATCCACAAAGGCATCCCCGGTTTTTTATTGAAACCTGGTTGAGATCCGGTCTGAGATCCTCACTTCAGGCACTAGGAGTTGTTGCCGCCCAGGTTCAGAGCGCCTTAGACGCGTGAAACATCCCAGGTTTGGGGGCCAGGATTGGTTCATTTCTCCAGTGAAGCATCCCATTTGTTTGAATATTTGGTCAAAGACCAGGTGGAGGCAATAATGGAAAGAGACATAAAGGATTATAAACAATTTTAGAAAAAAATATATTTAAAAAACTATATTATAAGGGCTGACAAATATCGTGCATTTTGCACTGGAAAAGCAGAGGTCGTCCGTGTGACGCATTCACGACGCCATGGTGAAACTGTCCAAAGGCGACCAGGCTGATGCCGCTCGAAAGCGACAAGGAGATCAGGGGGACAATTTTAAGCGGATAATTCCGGAGAACCATGATGGTGATATACGGTGATTATGAATGATATTGAATGATATTGAATGATTATGATTATGATGTGTTGCCAAGAGAATTCAAAAGATCTGAAAAAACGGCTGGCGCCTTGCAGTTGGTGCCATACCACAGCCCAATTGTGCCCTCAGCTACACGTTGCTACCTTGCTGCTCCTTGCTCCTTCTTGCTCCTTGTTGCTGGCACCAAAGGTGCTTCTTGGGGAACACTTCCCACAGCATGAAACTGCTGGATGAAGCGGTCATGACGGCGTTGAGAAACTGTGCCTAGCTCACACTTTGCTTCTGCTCTTGCCCCTCCAAACACCAGAACTTCGCAGCCAGTAGAAGTATATCTGCACCAGCAGAGCCAGTGGAAGCAGAGGCAGCCGCAGGTTTTTCCAGGGAGCCGCAATGTGCATGTGGTTCTTGTTGCAGCTTGTTTGACTGATCGCCTGTGAATCTATTTTACATCGTTTTGCCCTGATCATCTAGGACAATCAGCCACATATATGTTCAAGCACATGTGTATACAAAATACAGTAGTGGGCGTCACTGCCATTATCCTAAGGCAAGTCATGACTGTGAAATGATCTCAAACTGTCCAAGTCTAAACTGTCGTCAGTAGCTGAAGGTCCCTCTGTGTTGTCATCACTACTCCGAGCAAGCTCTAAACACACTGGCATGCGGAAGATCCCTAGCTTCACATCAGGGACGCAATTTCGCATGCGATTGCATGGCCAAGGAGCATCTCTCCCCGCGCCTGAGCCCGATTTGGAAACAGGGAAAATATCAAGGAAACCACGCCAGAAGACTCGCCGGAAATGTTCACACTAGACTGATTCTTGCCCACTTCTTCTGTGTTAAACCAAAGATCATCAAAGCTTGGAGGAGTCTTTCTGTGCTCCTTGTACACTTACCCGAATCAAATGCAATAGTGTGTGGGCATGAAGCGCAGGACCAAGCCTAAAAAGGAATCGAAGGCGTGATAAGATTGATAAATGGTTGAAACTTTTGAAACACTTTTTTCCCACATAAACCACACATAGGACAGCACCGCAAGGGCCTGTGTAACAGAAGAATGCTCTGTATGGAGCTCACCTGGCAGGAGAACAACCTGGGGTCACGGGGTCACGGGGTCACCGGGTGTCACCGGGTGTCACCGGGTGTCACCAGGTGTCACCGGGTGTCACCGGGTGTCACCGGGTGTCACAAGATCACTGGTGTGGAAAATTCCCTCCCAGGCCTCCTTCCCAGGACCTCACTTCTGGGTGATATCTTGGTTGCACCTTCGTCCTGACGCTCGGCCAGTGCTGAAGGAAGTGGAGAAAAGGTACACTTCCATACACTCCCCATTCTGTTGGTGCCACCTTCCACTTGTGGGCACAGTCAACATACATTGCAACAAACGAGCAGCAAGTGCTGCGCCAGTCATCCTGCAGAAATAAGAAGGTCCCATTGACAGGAACACTCTGTCCAAAAGCCCGCAGCATGAAGCCCATCAGAGTGGCACAAACATCCATGACTCCACGGCTAGAATTGATGTTCGACCCACTTATCCTGAATTAGAGAGATGAGTCTTGGCCATGTGGTCCTCTGTTCTCTGGCAGGATTCGCTCGTGGTCGTTGCGGTCGTTCAGCCTGGTCAATGGTTGAGCCACGCGTGCCACACTGCATGAGCTCACATCTCCAACAGCAGAATGAGAAGAGAAAGATACCTCACGGAACCACATATACCACATGCTTGACCAAATTTTTGTTGGCACTTTCCGGAACCGACAAAGCCCAACAAATAAGGTACAAACACGACCAGAATATCGACCCTAAGCCACTATGACTGCAACCGACAGTAGCTGTTGCCACCCTGGGCCACCGGACCCGTCGAAGTTCTCTTAAAGCTGCCGCACGCTCCAGCCACTCCTGGTGGTTCCATGTGGAACACCACAAAACATCTCAAACCATCATAGTCTTAGCTTTGTCATGCTACATAAGTTATACAAGTGAACCTAAGTGATAGGTCCTGATAGGCCTCCAGTGTCATTATGGTGTTCTTCCTTCCACAGTATAAGTCCCCATCCTCATCGGTACCTTGCCAAGCTTGCAGTCCCGCCCCCAGCACACCTTGCTGTGAGGCATGTGGCAGAAATTGCACATTTGACCATCCCTGCATCCTCACAGCGTGATGTCGGAGAGCAGCAAGCTACATCGGGCACTTGATATGGAATTTCCATCGTTTAACCCTTAAGGAGAACCTGGTTTTGCCACATCGGTCTTTTTCTTTGGTTGCTTCAAATTTCGAGGAGTCCAAGGGGGCCGATCACGTTCAAGAGGGAGCCGCGGGACAAAAATTCTGTACATCAAACAGCCTGAAGTATCCAACATCAGCACAAGGACTTTTAGAATCTTTTAGATACTTCTAGCATCTTCTAGCTTTTTGCACCGAACCATCCCGGAACAAATGCACTGCACGCCATATTTCAATGACGTGGAGCTTGCAGTCCTGCAGCCTCAGCGTAGCTCCACACAAGGAGGACAGCATCTTTGCAAAGTTTACAAACTATATATACTGATATCACTGATATCACTGATATTGATGCTATTGGCTGATCAATTTATCGATAAAGCAAACCCAATATATAAGCATTCTGATTCGAATTTTGACCACTTGACGCATTGGTTGATACTACACGAGAACGCAACCAATGTAGCTGGTTTTCCAATAGCCGGGTTCCTCCCAACCACTGTTCCTGAAACCTCTGACCTGATCAGTTTCAAGCCCAAATAGCCAAGATATGCCAAGGTGCTGTAAAATGATTGCGGCAGGGATTGCATTGCCCCTTATGATGATTCTTCGAGCCACGAGAAACCAAAGTCCCAACCTGCGAGCATTGCCACTTCGGATACAGCGGACACACGGAACTGGGTCTTCCATGATCCCACTTGCAAAAGTGGTTACTGTGCAACTAGTAAGTCCCCTATCTGTAAGGCGGGTAAGTCGATCACCTTAAAATGAATTTCAGTTTGGGTGTATGTTTAGGTTAAAACTTATAGCCCCCCTTTATGACCAGGCTGTTATCATGGTGACTTCCAGTCTCTGGGATTGTCGCCCAACTTGTGGTCGCGCAACCTGGAGTTCATGACAAGCTGGCTGCTGCACTGCCTGCGGCATCGAAAAACTGTCCACGTGGTTCGACCCTGGTGATTCTTTCCAGTGATAAACGAACCACACAGCACACCCTTTTTGGTTGTTCTCAGCCGGCAAGCTACATGGGTTCTTAATGGTTCTTACTTCCCACGAGAGTATAGTTTAATTGCGAAAGAAAAGCATAGTTAATTGCGAAAGCTGATGTTCTTCGATTGCGAAAAAAAACATGGCTAATTGCGAAAAATGCCATGGGAATGAACTCGAAACTGTAGACGACACCACTCACCTCTGTTTTTTTCCTTCTGCATTCATTTGGAAAGGCTGAAGAAACATTCCGATTCACGATACTGTGCATTTTGTTTGATGCTTCTGCATCGTGGCACAAGGAACGGCACAAGGAACTGCCCTTGATCTACGTCATGCAATTGTTTCCCTAGCTGCGAAATTGTTTCCCTAGCTGCGAAATTGTTACCCTAGCTGCGAAATTGTTTCCCTATAGCTGCGAAATTGTTTCCCTATAGCTGCGAAATTGTTTCCCTATAGCTGCGAAATTGCTTCCCTAGCTGCGAAATTGTTTCCCAAGCTGCGAAATTGTTTCCCTAGCTGCGAAATTGTTTCCATAGCTGCGAAATTGTTTCCCTAGCTGCGAAATTGCTGCGAATTTGTTTCCCTAGCTGCGAATTTGTTTCCCTAGCTGCGAAATTGTTTCCCTAGCTGCGAATTTGTTTCCCTAGCTGCGAATTTGTTTCCCTAGCTGCGAATTCGTTTCCCTAGCTGCGAAATTGTTTCCCTAGCTGTGAAATTGCTTCCCTAGCTGCGAAATTGCTGCGAATTTGCTTCCCTAGCTGCGAAATTTGTTTCCCTAGCTGCGAAATTGCTTCCCTAGCTGCGAATTTGCGTCCCTAGCTCCGAAATTGTTTCCCTACCTGCGAATTTGCTTCCCTACCTGCAAATTTGTTTCCCTACCTGCGAAATTGTTTCCCTAGCTGCGAATTTGTTTCCCTAGCTGCGAATTTCCCTAGCTGCGAATTTGTTTCCCTAGCTGCGAATTTGCTTCCCTAGCTGCGAAATTGCTTCCCTAGCTGCGAATTTGCTTCCCTAGCTGCGAATTTGCTTCCCTAGCTGCGAAATTGTTTCCTTAGCTGTGAATTTGTTTCCCTAGCTGCGAAATTGCTTCCCTAGCTGCGAAATTGTTTCCCTAGCTGCGAAATTGTTTCCCTAGCTGCAAATTTGCTTCCCTAGCTGCGAAATTGTTTCCCTAGCTGCGAAATTGCTTCCCTAGCTGCGAAATTCCTTCCCTAGCTGCGAAATTGTTTCCCTAGCTGCGAAATTGCTTCCCTAGCTGCGAATTTGCTTCCCTCGCTGCGAAATTGCTTCCCTAGCTGCGAATTTGCTTCCCTCGCTGCGAATTTGCTTCCCTAGCTGCGAATTTGTTTCCCTAGCTGCGAAATTGTTTCCCTAGCTGCGAATTTGTTTCCCTAGCTGCGAAATTGTTTCCCTAGCTGCGAAATTGCTGCGAATTTGCTTCCCTAGCTGCGAAATTGCTTCCCTAGCTGCGAAATTGCTTCCCTAGCTGCGAAATTAGGAATTAGCATTCGCTATTAACAACGGCTTTTCGTGATTAGACAATACACTGACTTCCGACAGTACAGGTTGGGTGCTTGGTGGCGGGCTCAGCATGTCTCCACGGTGCTGTTGGTGCTGAGGGTTCTGTGGTGCGGCAGCGAACTTCGGCAGCAGTTCACTTTAAAATAAAACATTCAGGCATCACAACACGGAGTCCCTCGTGAATCTGTATGTTGTTTTGGCGATTCATGCATTATCCGCGCTGGACTCTGGCATGCCCACGTCTGAAGCAAGACACGCGTGTCACAAAATTATTTGCGGTTTTGGTTGATGTTTCAGGCGGAACGAGGACGCTGCTATTGTAGCACAAGCTTTATATGACAGTATAAGTCTTTGTTGATAGATTGTGTGCACTTGGTGGATGTTTGAGAGCTGTCATCACTTTCTGGTGTTCTGTCTACAGGGCGCTGTGCAGGGTGCTGTTCAGGATGACGTGCTGTGCGCGGTTTGCGGGCACTCTTTTGGATGTGATGTCAAGAGCGTTTTGAGGAGCAAAGATATTTGTGCAAGTTTGAGGCGAGTTGAATTGAAACATGGTCACAAGTTTTGTGTTTGCCATATGTGTTTTGATTGTGCACATGCCATGGCAGAAAAGACACCTCACGGACACTGCTGCTAGTGTAATGTCTGTTTCCTTTCTGAAGCTTCTGCCATATCATCCCTACACCATTAACGACCATTGAGAAGGGAGCACAAATCGGCGCCTGCCACTCCGCCGCTGGTCGCTCCATTAAGCTAGCGACGAAGGTCTGCAACCTCGGAGGGGTGCTGTTGCTTATGACTAGACCACTAGATTAACTATGGCTTATGATGGTTTACCAGTAGTACCCGCACGAAGCGGGGCAGAAGTTGCCTTAGGGATATACTATAAGACCTTTCTCATCTATAGAACTTGCATGCGCCGTGCGCCAGCCAGGCCCGTGCGTGCATGCTTTGTGCGAAGCTGTTGCACTGCTGTTGTCCAAGAACATGACCTGCTGCGCAGGACCCCGGTGCAATGCAACTTCAAGCGAACACTTTCTTAACACTTCACACTGCACTCTTCACACCCCGCACTCCACACTTCACACCTGCACTTCATCTCAACTCATCTCATCTGAGCTCTTCTCATCTCATTTCATGTCTTCTCATATGTCAGCTAAGTTCTTCTTATTTTCATTTCATCTGAGCACAGCTCAACCTTTCTCATCTCACCGAAACTGGTCTCAACTCATCTCGGCTCTGCTGCACGTCAGAGTGCTACTTCGTACTAAAAAGCTTGCGCAGGGTACTTCCCAGTACTACTTTGTACTACAAAGTTTGCACAAAGCACTACTTTGTACTACAAAGCTTGTGCAAAGCACGTCCCAGTACTACTTTGTACTACGAAGCTTGCACAAAGAAAGCTTTTACACACGGCAAGTTCTTTCGCAGAGAAGCTTTTACACACAGAAAGCTTTTTAAACAGAGAAGCTTTTACGCACAGAAGTTTTTACACACAACAAGCTTTTACACAAAGAAGCTTTTACACACACAAACACACAGCAAGCTTTTACAGAAAAAAGTTTTTACGCAGAGAAGTTTTCAGGAATTGCAGCTCCAAAACTGGATCTCGGTGCCAAAGCAAAACAAAACACGATTTTGAAGCATTTTTCAAAAGGAATTTTACAAGGAAAATTGCTAGCTAGCGCCAAAATACAAAAATCTGCTGGCAAATCACTGTCGCAGCCTTGATGCAGCCACTCCAATGCTATTTACAAGATCCAGCTGCAAAAGGCCATATTTGTTATTTTTACGCATTGAGCCGCTTTTTTTTTTTTTTTTGGTGCTCGGCACGGCAACCTTGAGCAACCACTTTTTTACAATTTGCCCCCGATCTGCAGGATAGCAGCTCAAAAACTGAGATCTCATTTTGACGGCCAAATTTCATATCATAAGTTCTTTTTCCTCCCTTTTTTTTGTCTTTTTTTTCTTTGTTTTTGCGAAAAAAAAGTGAAAATAATAAAACCCCCCGTTAATAATTAACAAATACAAAAGACTGATTCTTTTTTGAAGCACTTTTTAAACGGAATTTTAAAGGGAAAATTGCTAGCGCCAAAATTGAGAAAATCTGCTGACAAATCACTGTCGCAGCCTTGATGCAGCCACTCCAATACTATTTACAAGATCCAGCTGCAAAAGACAATAGTATTACGCATGGAGGCCGCGGCACCAAGCAACCTTGACGCAGCCACTACAATGCGATCTGCAGACACTGAATTGCGAAACACAAAAGCACT
The DNA here is from genome assembly GCA_947184155.2 of Cladocopium goreaui. Classification (NCBI taxonomy): domain Eukaryota; class Dinophyceae; order Suessiales; family Symbiodiniaceae; genus Cladocopium; species Cladocopium goreaui. Next base: position 112,452 of record CAMXCT020000922.1, read on the forward strand.
ACGCGCAACGGCATCGGAAAATGCAGCTCCAAAACTGGATTTCGGAGCCAAAGCAAAACAAAACACGATTTTGAAGCATTTTTTAAAAGGAATTTTACAAGGAAAATTGCTAGCTAGCGCCAAAATAGAAAAATCTGCTGGCAAATCACTGTCGCAGCCTTGATGCAGCCACTCCAATACTATTTACAAGATCCAGCTGCAAAAGACAATAGTATTACGCATGCAGCCGCGGCACCAAGCAACCTTGACGCAACCACTACAATGCGATCTGCAGACACTGAATTGCAAAACACCAAAGAACTACGCACACAGGAACAACCACTCGTTGCAGAACACAGAGGAGGAACACATTACGCTCGGAACGACCGCAGCCGCAACCGCCGCACACACGAGGTACCTTTCATCGCCGGCTGCGGCCACTCTACACGCAAAAATACAAGGTTTCATGCTCGGCTTCCTCCCCAAAACAAAGCCCATGCAACATTCATGCAGCCATGACAATACGGTTCGCAGCATCACGTAGCAAACCTGCACCTCTCTACCCACATGGCAACACCAGATGACAACAATCATGCAGCCACTCCAATGGATCTGCAACCACAGAGTCAAGAAACGCATAGAACTACGTAACTACGCACACAGGAACAACCACTCGTTGCAGAACACAGAGGAGGAACCCGTTACGCCCGGAACGACCGCAGCCGCAACCGCCGCACACACGAGGTACCTTTCTTCGCCGGCTGCAGCCACTTTACACGGACAAATACACGGTTTCGTGCTCCGGCTTCCTCCCCAAAACAAAGCCCATGCAACATTCATGCAGACATTACAATACATTTCGCAGCATCGCGTAGCAAACCTGCATCTCTCTACGCACATGGCATCACCACATGACAGCAATCATGCAGCCACTCCAATGCGATCTGCAACCACAGATTCAAGAAACGCATAGAACTACGCACACAGGAACAGCCACTCGTTGCAGAACACAGAGGAGGAACCCATTACGCCCGGAACGACTGCAGCCGCAACCACCACTTGACACGGAAAAATACACGGTTTCGTGCTCCGGCTTCCTCCCCAAAACAAAGCCCATGAGAACATTCATGCAGCCACTACCACACATTTCGCAGCAGCACGTAGCAAACCTGCATCTCTCTACGCACATGGCAACACCACATGACAGCAATCATGCAGCCACTCCAATGCGATCTGCAACCACAGATTCAAGAAACGCATAGAACTAGGCACACAGGAACAGCCACTCGTTGCAGAACACAGAGGAGGAACCAATTACGCCCGGAACGACCGCAGCCACAACCGCCGCACGCACGAGGTACCTTTCATCGCGGGCTGCAGCCACTTCACACGGAAAAATACAAGGTTTCGTGCTCCGGCTTCCTCCCCAACACAAGCCCCATGCAACATTCATGCAGCACGACGTGGTCCCACGCAACATCACTTCCCTTTCTCACCACTTCCCAAAGTCACCACTTCCCAAAGCCACCATTTCCCTAGGTCAACCCTTCCCTTTGTCGCCACTTCCGAAAGTCACCATATACTCCCTTCGTCACCACTTCCCTTCGTCAACACTTCCCTTAGTCACCACCTCCCTTCGTCACCACCTCCCTTCGTCACCACTTCTCTCAGCCACCACTTCCCAAAGTCTCCCCACTTCCTTCGTCACCACGTCCCGTCGTCACCACTTCCCTTCGTCACCACTTCCCTTCGTCACCACTTCCCTACGTCACTACTTCCCTTCCTCACCACTTCCCTTCCTCACCACTTCCCTTCGTCACCGTTTCCCTAGGTCGCCACTTCCCAAAGTCACCACACTCCCTTCGTCACCACTTCCCTTCGTCACCACACTCCCTTCGTCGCCACCCTTCGTCACCACACTCCCTTCGTCACCACTTCCCTTCGTCACCACTTCCCTTCGTCACCACTTCCCTTCGTCGCCACTTCCCTTCGCCACCATTTCCCTAGGTCACCCCTTCGTCACCACCCTGTGTCATAGCCTATTATTGTTTTGTGATGTACTGTTATGTGATGTAAAGTCTCACACCGCCCTTCATCAATGTATTGTTATGTGATGTAGAGTCTCATAGCCTATTATTCCCGAGAGCGTCTGAGCGCAGGGTTCTTCCAATAGTGGGGGTCTGTATCTTATCTTCTCATCTTCACATCTTCTCATCTTCACATCTGTATCTCATCCTCTCATCTTCACATCTGTTCATCTTCACATCTGTTCATCTTCACATCTGCTCATCTTCACATCTGCTCATCTTCACATCTGCTCATCTTCACATCTGCTCATCTTCACACCTTCTCTCACATCTTCTCATCTTCACATCTGCTCATCTTCACATCTTCTCTCACATCTCTCTCACATCTTCTCTCACATCTGCTCATCTTCACATCTTCTCTCACATCTTCTCTCACATCTGCTCACCTTCACATCTGCTGTTCTTCACATCTTCTCTCACATCTGCTCATCTTCACATCTTCTCTCACATCTTCTCTCACATCTGCTCATCTTCACATCTGCTCATCTTCACATCTGCTCATCTTCACATCTGCTCATCTTCACATCTTCTCTCACATCTGCTCATCTTCACATCTGCTCATCTTCACACCTTCTCTCACATCTGCTCATCTTCACATCTGCTCATCTTCACATCTGCTCATCTTCACATCTTCTCTCCTTTCTCTCTCCTTTTTCTCTCTCTCGCCTTCTTTATCTTTCTCTCTTTAGGCCGAGGGTGGTGCCGGCGGTCAGTCACGAAACGGCAACCCTTTCGCACGAAATGAGGGTCGATCGGCAAAAACTGAGGTAAAATTGCGATTTGACTTGTCCTGGAGCAACCCTTTCGCACGAAATGAGGGTCGATCGTCAAAAACTGAGGTAAAACTGCGATTTGACTTGTCCCGGAGCAACCCTTTCGCACGAAATGAGGGTCGATCGGCAAAAACTGAGGTAAAAGTGCGATTTTACTTGTGCTACGGCAACCCTTTCGCACGAAACGAGGGTCGATCGGCAAAAACTGAGGTAAAACTGCGATTTGACTTGTCCCGGAGCAACCCTTTCGCACGAAATGAGGGTCGATCGGCAAAAACTGAGGTAAAATTGCGATTTTACTTGTCCCGGAGCAACCGTTTCGCACGAAATGAGGGTCGATCGGCAAAAACTGAGGTAAAACTGCGATTTGACTTGTCCCGGAGCAACCCTTTCGCACGAAATGAGGGTCGATCGGCAAAAACTGAGGTAAAAGTGCGATTTTACTTGTCCCGGAGCAACCCTTTCGCACGAAATGAGGGTCGATTGGCAAAAACTGAGGTAAAATTGCGATTTTACTTGTGCCGTTTTTGTCTGTGTGTAAAAGCGCCTGTGTGTAAAAAGCGTCTGTGTGTAAAAGTCTCTGTGTGTAAAAGCGTCTGTGTGTAAAAGCGTCTGTGTGTCAAAGCGTCTGTGTGTAAAAGCGTCTGTGTGTAAAAGTGTTTGTGTGTAAAAGTGTTTGTGTAAAAGTGTTTGTGTGTAAAAGCCTCTGTGTGTAAATGTGTTTGTGTGTGAAAGCGTCTGTGTGTAAAAAGCGTCTGTGTGTAAAAAGCGTCTGTGTGTAAAAAGCGTCTGTGTGTAAAAGCGTCTGTGTGTCAAAGCATTTGTGTGTAAAAGCGTCTGTGTGTAAAAGTGTTTGTATGTAAAAGCTTCTGTGTGTAAAAGTGTTTGTGTAAAAGTGTTTGTGTAAAAGCCTCTGTGTGTAAAAGCTTTGTGTGTAAAAGCGTCTGTGTGTAAAAAGCGTCTGTTTGTAAAAGTGTTTGCGATGCAAACTATTGTCTTGCACTTCTCACTATCCTGTCTTGATACTCCTCTTCTCGACTGCCTATAACAGAGCTTTCATATATCGTTTCTAATATTACGTCTCCATACTAACAAGAGAAGACCCTGCTCCCCCCTGAACTGTCCGAGCAAACATGACTGTAAGCATTTCCAGAGCTTTTTTTGGTGGCCGTGGTGCTCGTCTTTGGAGATTTTGGAGGCCTGCTGCATGTTGTCATCAGTGTGTGGCAGTCATTCGATGCACGCATCTTTGTTTGAGACATTCAGTTTCACCATAGTGCCCGAGAGTCTCACCATAGTGCTTCGGCGTGAGTCAAACAGAACGGTCTGAGACTCCATAGAAGAGCAATAAAGCTGTCAGTTCCTTTTGCGCATATAGTTGTGCCGGGACATCACTGAATGTGATCTGTCACAGTCATTAGTCATAGTCTTTGAATGCTTTGCAGGTCCGCACTGTTAGTCTGTGCAGCTAGGTTTGCATCGAGTCAGGGCCCCGGGATGGGATGGATTACCTGGATAGGCTGCTACCACAAAGAGACAAATCGATATATTATATATTGAGATAGAGATAGAGATATGATATAAAGATGGATGTATGACTGTTAATATATAGAGATGGATGTATGAGTGTTAAGATAAGAGTTTCAATTCAAATCACAGTCAGGAGTCCGGACCCTAAACCCAAAAAGCACATGGAAAGGAGCACAAGGGCCAGCTTGTAATACTGTGCTTGTCCCAGCCCCGAAACGTTCGCCGCCTGCCAGGTCCGCCCGTTTATACTTTTTTCGGGGAGATGGCAAACCACCTTGGTTGGGGGCCCCAAAGCACACAGCCCTCATGACATGTTTATACATGCTGGTTTCGAGTAAGATCATTATTTTTTTCCGGTTCACATGGAAATGGGACTTCACCACGCCACCCCATCGACACATGCACACACGATATAAGGTATACGTGTCCAGGCTCCTCCTCAGGTCTTATAACTTTCAATTGAAGTGATGGTGTACCATGGTCACGCCATCAACCATGGTACATCTATTGTCACTTCCTCCCAATTGAATCTATGATAACCTTTGGCCTGCAGTGCCAGTAACTCTGGTTCCCCCCAGATCTCTTGTTGTGGGCAGATAGGCCTCTCTCTGGACGGACGGACGTTTCTAAGTAAAGAAAAGCAAAAAATATTTTCAGTTGCTTCTTCAAAGTGATCCCCTTTGAGATGGTCAATTGACCTTTTTTGGTCTTGATCGAGCGGTTTCAGATTGATGATTGATGAGGTCATTTTGAAGAAGCAAGTAACTAGCTATTTCCTGGAGAAGAACCTCGCGGCGATCACCAAGGTCATCACAGATGTGTGAAGAAAAGGGTGAGCAAGGAGTCTAGCGGCTTTGGGCCTTGGACTAAGAGATGCATTGGCCAGCCTTGACAAGGGAGAGTTCCTCATCGATGCGGTGAGGACACAGTGCCAGCTTCCAAACATTCGCATGGCTGAATGATCAATTCCTGGATGCGATCCGACAACCACCTACGAACCACTACTTCCAGCTGAGCGACTTCGAGGAGGCGACCCAGACTTACTTCCCGGCTGAAATAAATGCATGATGGAGGACCAGGTTGTCGCCGTGCGCGCTTTGGTTCAGCTGCTGCAAGCAATGATGGCTTCAAGCTTTTGCAGGACAATATCGGGACGGACAAAAGTTTTAGTTAGGCTCGCCATGACATTACACACTTGGTCACGTATTGTGATGAGGTGCACATCGTCGAGTCGTCATCTTGCATCTTTACAATATTTAGATTAACAGCCTTAGGCCTTAGCTTCAGACTTTGCTAATAGGTATATAATTATGGCCTGCTCCTATAAGACTTTGAGGGGATAGGATGGTTCCCCCACCCTGGCGGGGGGCCAGGTCGATTCTTTGTCTTCTCAACACCCTTGTGAACAGCTTAGTTATTTGATGTTTAACTTTGATTCTTGTATTGCAACCAGAACTGTCTGAGCAATACAAAGTACAAATGCATGGTACGAACTTCACCCCTCCGTCGAAATGCTGAGGTGGCCAGCAATGTCCGCCGCCTGCCAGAACCACCCTGGTTGGGGGGCCCCAAAGCACACCGCCCTCATGAGACAGGATACGAATTTGGCAGATAGAGGCAGTGGTAGCACCTGTTCATATTATATAGCATGGTAGTTGGATTTTACCCTTCTATTTTCTGCCCTTCCACTCAAACCTCTTTGCATAATGCGACCTATGTCTTTTCAAGGAATGTCTTATGTCCTCTGATGGTGTCAGCTATGTGACCGTGATTACAGGCGCGCGGATGAATGGAGCAGAGGACTTGAAAGGTCGTTGATTAAATGAAAGGCATAGTCGGGGTATCTTCAACACCACTTGTGATGCAATGTGGAAGATCTTGCTGCGTTCACAGAGATGCTGGACCTAAGGTCGTGTCCGCGGAGGTGCCCAGATAAGGATCAACCGCGGTAGCCACTGATGTCAATTGAATTTGAAAATGAAGTGCATCAGCATGAGTCAACCAGAACTGTCTGAGACTTGCTGATGCACGCATCTTTGCTTGAGACATTCAGTTTCACCATAGTGCATCCTGTGTCACCACAGTGCATCGGCATGCGTCAAGCAGAACGGGCTGAGACCCCATCGAAGATGAATAAAGCTGCCGATTCCTTTTGCGCAGATAGTTGTTGGTCTGTGCAGCTAGGTTTGCATGGAGTCAGGGCCCCGGGATGGGATGGATTACATGGATAGGCAGGCTGCTACCACAAAGAGACAAATCGATATATTTTATATTGAGATAGGAATATCAATATGAATTAGAGATGGATGTATGAGTGTTAATATATAGAGATGGATGTATGAGTGTTAAGATAAGAGTTTCAATTCCAGTCACAGTCAGGAGTCAGGACCCTAAACCCCAAAAGAACCAACTTATATCATATTGTCATACTGTGTGTGTCCCAGCCCAGAAACGTTCGCCACCTGCCAGGTCCGCCCGTTTATACTTTTTTTTTTCAGGAGATGGCAAACCACCTTGGTTGGGGGGCCCCAAAGCACATAGCCCTCATGACATGTTTATAGATGCTGGTTTCGAGTCACATGGAAATAGGACTTCGCCGCACCACCCCGTCGGATTGCTCAGGTGGCCACGACAACGATGACTTCGCTGTGAGTACCGTCTGTGTGTAAAAGCGTCTGTGTGTAAAAGTCTTTCTGCGTAAAAGTCTTTGTATGTAAAACCGTCTGTGTGTAAAAGTGTTTGTGTGTAGAAGCTTCTGTGTGTAAAAGCGTCTGCGTGTAAAAGCGCCTGTGTGTAAAAGTGTTTGTGTGTAACAGTGTTTCTGTGTAAAAGTGCCTGTGTGTAAAAGCGTCTATGTGTAAAAGCTTCTGTGTGTACAAGCGTTTGTGTGTAAAAGCAGCTCCTGTGTGTAAAAGGGTCTGTGTGTAAAAAGCGTCTGTGTGTAAAAGTGTCTGTGTGCAAAGGCGTCTGTGTGTAAAAGGGTCTGTGTGTAAAAGCGTCTGTGTGTAAAAGCGTCTGTGTGTCAAAGCGTTTGTGTGTAAAAGCGTCTGTGTGTAAAAGTGTTTGTATGTAAAAGCTTAGAGGTGTTTAAAAGCTTCTGTCTGTAAAAGCTTCTGTGTGTAAAAGCTTCTGTGGGTAAAAGCTTAGTGTGTAAAAGCGTCTGTGTAAAAGCGTCTGTGTGTAAAAGTGTTTGCGATGCAAACTATTGTCTTGCACTTCTCACTATGTTGTCTTGATACTCCTCTTCTCGACTGCCTATAACACAGCTTTCATATACCGTTTCTAAAATTGCATCTCCATACTAACAAGAGAAGACCCTGCTCCTCTACGCTCTCGGGCCATCCGTCGTCTAGTTGCTTTGTGATGTATTGTTTTGTGATGTAAAGTCTCACACCGCCCTTCACCAATGTATTGTTATGTGAGTAACTCGCAAGATTGCTTCCCAACTGCATTAGTTATACGGTGTAGAGGTATCTCAACTACATTAGTTATATGTGAATTCACTTGTAAAAGTTAGAATATAGATAGATATAAACTGTATATATTAACCCAGCAAGCACCTGTTTTCACTGACTCACTGGGCTTCATGCAAAAGGCGGGGTCGTTTTCGGGCTACGCCATTTTCAGACACACTCATTTTGACTCTCTGTATTTCGTGTTAGAATTTCCACTGACTTGTGACCGAGCATCCGGCGGCCACACTGATCCAGACCGTGTGGATCTTAAAGCAAGATAAAGTGCTGCGGGGCAAGACACGTGTTGCAAATCTATCCGCTGCGCACCAATCGTCCTACGTTTACCTGTTGCAAACACCGCCGGAAATTCCCTGAAGAGTAGGAACAAACCATCGTGGATCGTGTTTCTACTTCATGTCAAAACCAAGCGAACTTGTGTAAAACATGTGCTCCTCCCGACCCCTCTTACCATTGTACCATTCCTGAAGTCCCGCTTCAGCCAACCCTACTATCCCTACTGATCAGTGCCCTGCCGGCAATTGCCGCCAAGCCAGGAGGTGGTGATCTTGGATTCGTCTGAACTATATCATGAAAGTTAAGCCATAGTTAACTCATAGTTAATCCATACTTAACCCTAAATCCTATCCCAAATGTACGAAAGCTCTGGTGCTGGTAATGATTCTCCAACCCTCTACCTGCAGTGTGATGCGATGCGCTGGCCCTCGGTTTGTAGGGCAGTGGACAGGATGGCTCCAACCTTGGTAACATGGCGGATGTATTCTCAATGGCTCCCAGACTGGAACGGGGGATGGGATCAAGGCCAATCACCAGCCAAATCACTGTGGGCAAGTCATCTGCTGCAACTTGTCTATGCCTAAAGTTGCATGTGCATCAAGAGTCTTTCGAAACTTCTCTTTCAGATGTCACCTACACCTGTGCTCCAATCCACACAAGCACAATCATAGCACAAATTCGCATATAATCACGTAACTGACGCCTATTGCCACTGTTCGTCACTGCACGGGTGTAAAGAGCGCAACTTCCACTGTCAGGCTGTGGTCTCTCACACGACCGGGTCGTCGATGGGCCAATTCATCATAGCTGTTGAGCTGGGTCCTTGAGAAGGTAACTGGCAAACACCACTACCACGCACCCATCCACATCCAGGACGGCAATTTCCCCCATCCAAAATTCTGAAATTTCATAGGGCCGGTTGTGGAAATTGACCATTGGATGTTGGATTTGCCGGATCGCCATGGGTTGATCCAGCCCCGGCCAAGGAGCAAGAGCTCTACAGCGCCCTTGTCCATGAGCTCCTGCTCCTCGAGACTTGAACAAGTCACTGAAATTAATGTGGGCAACCAATGCCATGAACCTACCATTTGGTGGTGGTAAACATAGCAGCCATAAAAATGGTGATTTCCGGGGTGGTTTATGACATTGGGCTTACCACATTATTAAAGTTGCGAAGCAAATGGGTAAGTTCCACCAAAACCCAATGCTTGCCTGAAGACACCTGAAGTTCTCCAGGGAAATCAGCAGCACGTAGAGCGCGTTTTCCAACGCAATGTCGCGCCAAGTCGGCTACTAAGTCCCACCCTTGATCCAATGAGAACGGATCGGTGGCATCAGCTGAAACATCTGACCCATGAAATGACTTGAATGCATGGCACGCATTTCCACGGGGGGAGCTATTGGTCTGCAGGGGCCCTCAAGTTTTCGAGTTGAACTCCATCGGGGGCATGAATCACCCTCAAGCCAGCATTCAGATCATCCGGATCCCGTGGCGTCTGAGCACAAAACGGACATGGCACCCGATTCTGAATTTCTCGGCCAGAAACGTACAACTCAGGGCAGTCTGAGTCTGTATGCCATGATCTAGCTCCGTCTTGGATGCTGATCATTCCACCTAGCGGGCATCTTTCGAAGTGCACCTCCAGGGCATGGGCAGCTTCGAATCCAGTCTGAAGTTCAGGCGCTGAAAGCCTCAGCGCATTTCTAAGCTCCACCTCAGCGTCGCGCTGCTCGGCAAAGGCACGACGGGCACGGTCGTGTGCCTGCGTTCGCCTTTCATGAGCCTGTTGGAGCTCTCCATGCATCACTGAAAGGACATTGGAGTTGCGCATCACCAGGCTGCGCTCATCTTCCACTGTCGCTTGTCGACCTTCAGCTTCGGCCAAGTCTCGCTCCAGCAAGGCGATCTGTTGCCTCGCGGTGCTCAGCTGGTAGTCCAGCTCAACCAGTCGACGAACTGATCGTCGAAGTGCAAACCAGAGGGTCAAAATGACCAGTCCCAGAAAAAGCAGCAAAAGAGACCAGCTCAAGTAGTTGTTAGAACCCGTTTCATCTGCAGAAAAACCAGGTGTGTTACAAACATCTGTGCCTTGTGCAAGGGGGATGTTCTCCATTCCAAGACCTGCAGCCAGAAAAGCCAGTGTCTTGAACACAAACTTCTCGAGGAGCGTGGGCACATTCACAACAGCGCCATGGCTTGCGCGCCGGGCGTTGACATACTTGACAACTGCAAAGGACTGTGCATAGCAGACATTCACAGGAGCCTGGGCATTCTGTGGCACCAAGTCATACTGGGCAACGTCATGCTCTTCATCCATCTTGAACTCTTCATCGGTAAAGAGCTCAGCAGTCAGGTCTCCCTTTGCAGGAATCAAGTCATTCTCAGGGGCTTCGGCATTCTCAGGTTGGAAGTCATTCTTTGGCTTCTTGACATTCTTTGAGTGCTTCTGCTTGCGAGTCTTCGTTGAAGATTCTAGCTCTTCACGTTTCTCTTCCAAGGTTTTCTTCTTTGCAGCTACATAGCCAGGGTCGTAGAGGAACTTGATCTTCGCGTGGCGAAGTTTGTCGGCAAGGGTCTGCCGCATGCTGGCCTTTGTAAGACCATCGGCAAGTTGCCGGTCACTTGACACCCATCGCATAGTGCCACCCAAGGACCCAAGGAACCAATCTGATCCTTGACCACCCGGATTTCAAGGCTCGGCCTCCGGTCCGTCACGTTGAAGATCAGGGGCTCACGGCGGTAGGAGTCATACAAGGCCTTGGCACCGGTGATCATCACAGGGTTCAGCACCGAGCGGGCTTGAAGAAGTTCAGCCAGGAACCAGTCAGGATGCCTCAGGTGCTCAAAGTAGCGGCAGGCAAACTCAGTGGCGTCGCTGGCACAACCAGCGGCTTGTGCTTCTGCGCTCCGAGCCACTCGTGGCAAACGAAATGATTTCCAGTCCAAAATCAGTCCAAAATGTGGTATGCATCTTCTCCAGACTCCAGAACATGGCTGTTGGCCAACATCACAAAGTAACCTCCTTGAGAGGAACCATCAGAGCGCGAACAAAAACTCGCGTCAAAGGCAGTGATCATTCGGAGTTGGTCAAGAGGACCAATTGGAGAAAAACAGAACTCCTTGGCAAATTTTAGCAAACGATTTGCTTCAACAGCAGTTCCAACCAGGCCTTTCGTAACTTCGCCAGAGAGCATGGAAGTACTGGCCTGAAGACGGGGTGACGATTGAACTGCTAGCCACTGTAGACAACCCATCAGACCTCTCAGATTGGAAACCTCTCGTGCTGAGAGTTCAGCTTGAGACCCAACACCCTTGGACACAGTCACGGGCTTAATCTTCTAGAAGTACTTGTGCGGTGCAGTTTGATTCCATTGGCATCACGCTGGATGCCAGCGCCGCAGTAGGATAGGGAGTCGCCATCATGCCACTCACGGAAGGTGAAGGTCTCCTTCAAGGCTTTGATGACCTTCTGGTATGTTAGGGAGTTGCCATCACCAGCTCCCAACATGTCATCCACATGAAGGCAAATGATGCCCACCAAACCGCAATCACCAACTGCACCAGGTGAAAACTCCGTGACAAAGTCTTTCTCAAACACCAGAAAGCAACAAGGATCAAGTAGATGCTGTCGCAGCCCAAGTCCACGGAGGCGATGACAAGCTTCAAGGTACCACCTTCGAGGTGCATCCAGTTGGCCGTAACAGGGCATCTTTAGCAACATTAGAGTTTCAGGCCCACAATGCAAACATTCTGAAGGAAGTTTGATCCATAGTTTCCTCTCCTGAGGTAATCCTTGGAGAAACGCCGTGGAGATATCTGATGTCCACAGCTGCCACTGCAGTGTTGAAGTCAGTGACAACAGAAAGTTTCGAGAAAGTCTCGATGTTGTTGGGCTTGTGGTGTCCAAGTTCCCCTGCAACGCATCAACATCGTTGTAGCCTCTGACAATCAGGTGACATTTGGCCCGAGGCTGGCCATCTGGATTCTTCGACCAAGTCACGAGAAGTCGCGCTGTCAGAGTGCGCTCAGGGGTGGCATTGGCAGCTGTATCAAAAGTCCAAACATCGTGTTCAAAGAAGCTTTGAAGCGTCTTGCATTTTGCGGCTTGAAAGAGAGCACGTTTGTGAACTGAAAGTTCTCACCGCCTTCTTGTCCTTCTTGCGCTGCTGGCGCATCATTTGTGTTTTCACTTCGCGGCCCATCTTCTTGGCATAGTGGCAGGAAAACATGCAAAGTTCCCTTCGGGCCTCACCATTGATTTGGAACACGGTCGTCCCAGTCCACGCCAGCTTGGAGATGCGCTTTTCAGTGCCATCGTCATTCAGGACCTCGATTTGGCGGTCAGGCTGTTTCATCACAGTGGTCCGTATCGGATCCAGGACGTTCGGATCGATGGGCACATCTTTGAAGGCGTTCACGTCGACGGTGGAGCGACGTGGAACCACATGGTACAACCTGCACGAACTTCCCAAAAGTCAGAAGTCGTGTCAGTGAGCTGCAAGTTTCCGTCCGAGTCCACAGTCCAGCCAACAGGTAGCTGTGAAGCATCAAGGTCGGACACTTCGAAAACTTGAGAAAAAGACTCAGCATCATCAGTTGGAGGGGCAGCGTATGGAGAGGCCCTGGCTTGATCTCGAAGAGGGTTTGGAGCTCGTCCAAAAACTTGTAGCAACACATTGACCTCAGAGCGTTCATGTCGACGTCGCTGGACAAGGAAATCTTCACCAGGACGCGCAGGCTCATAAAGTGAGGCAAGTGCTGGATCCAAAGTTGGAACTTCACGTCGCTCTGGGACAGCAGGTGGTGCAGCAATAGAACTTGGCGCCGACAAAGTCCACGATCGTCGGAACCTCAGTGGCCAAAAGAGCAGCAGCCAAAACGGTGGCAAAGGCAAGCTGATAGTTCTCCAGGTACTTGGTTCGCATTCCGAACCCTTTGCATGGCCTTCAAGAGGGCAATGCTCATGGCTGCCACCGCATCGCAGTTGAAATTGTTGGTACAAGGCCATCTTGGTCGTAAGGAAAGTTGTGGTCTTGCGGACTGGTTTCCAGTGGCCATCTTGATCCAGACAACGACATCCATAGGCACATTGGTCAAAGGTCGGGCAAACACGACAAAGCGATTGTTTTCCAGCTGAGAGCTGGAGCAGGTTGTTCAACATGGGCGTGTCCACCATTCTTGATTTGGGTCAAAAGCCAAGCGTGTTCCGTGATGCCACTCACGTTTTTCAAGAAGCTGTGCCTGTTGTTCTGGATCTCGAGCGTTTAAGTTTTGCATAGGGCTCCATGGTCCACAAGTTGGTGTCAGAAGAACTTCGTCGGGACATTCGGACTCAAGGCGTTGTAGAAACCAAAGACTATGACTGGCAATGTCAAAGTCCCAGCCAGTTTCACGACTGCAGGTTTCCACCTGAGCACCCATAGCAGCAATCTCTGCTGTCCGGCCCTTTCCAGCAACCTCTGCTGTCCGGCCCTTTCCAGCATAGACCTCCCAAATCTTGCGACCCTTCTCATGCAAAACTGAGGTGACAACACCTTGGATGTGGTTGGATTCAGCGTGAAGGTGTTCATGGATGGTGCGCACAGTCGTCGAAGAGGGCAAAAGCCTGCTCCTCATTCTCAAACTGTCTCAAGTTGAGACTCATTGGATCCACTTCTCCTTCAGGTGGCAGCCGGAGATCAAAATCCAAAGTCCAAGATCTCGAAAAGCCCATCGGCTGCTACAGAGGCAGAAGATACTCACCGTGAAGTCCAATGGTGGTACTTCGCCAGGGGCCACAATCCATTCGCACCTTCTTGTTCTGAAAGTCCATCACGATGCCCAAGGATTCGATGATGGGACGTCCGCAGAGAAATGGGGTCTCGCCCTTGAGCAGGAAGACCTGTGCTTGGCCAAATCGGCCGGCAATGCACATGGGAAGCTGCATCACCCATTTGCTCCAACATTCACCATCACCTCCAAAATGAAACTTGTGCCTGCATCGATGGAATTGGACATCGTTGATGGGGTAGCCCTGCGACTCCAAAAACTGCAGGTATCGGCGAGCATGTCCAAATCCACTAAGGAATGCAGAGGCACCTGGATCCAACATAGCCACATCATAGCGCTCATGACCCGCAGCTGAAGCACGTCCTCGAGGATCATGTGGCTTCATCGGAGCCTTGGTGTACTTGTATGAAGCACCAGACTTGCCTTTTGGAGATCCTCCCTTCGGTGAACCATTTTTGGACAAGCTCTTGCCAGCTTTGCCCTTCTTGCCCTTGGAGTCTTGGAGCTTGGACTGGAAGTTGGTGACTGCGAAACTCCAGGACTGAGGTTTCCTGCCGAAGGATCGCTCAAGGCAACGATGGACAGGTAGCCCCGACTCAGTTTCAGTTCTGAGAACCTCTCAAAGTATCCATCAAAGTCTGAAGGGAGCTGAACACGGGAATCATGTTTAAAATGCTGATCAAGTAGTTTCAACAAGTCCTGGAAGGCATTGTCCTCCTCAGCTTTGGCAACATCAAAGTCCTCCACCAAGCGCCGTGCAGAGCCTGTCAGAGAGCCCACGATGTTCAAAATGGACTCCCCCTTGCGATTAGCCAAGACCATCTTCTGGTGGTACAAGTTGATGCATTTCCTCCATTCTCGGTATTCTGCCGGTTGACCTGAGAACAATGGGATGTATGAATCCCTCTGAGACGTGCCATCGCTTGACGATGCAGCAGAGTTAGTCGACATTGTCAGACAGGATCACACCTTCGAATTCAAGTATATGCTTAAAGACCGGGTGGAGCTTGGCAGTGGTCTCAAGAAAGTCGCCCTCGGTCAGCACTCCAGATTGGGCTCAGCAGGCCGGCGAAGTCGACGCCAGCTCCGCTACCAATGCGAAGCAAATGGGGAAGTTCCACCAAAATCCAATGCTTGCCTGAAGACACCCGAAGTTCTCCAGGGAAATCAGCAGCACGTAGAGCGCGTTTTCCAGCGCAACGTCGTGCCAAGTTGGCTACTAAGTCCCACCCTTGATCCAATGAGAACGGATCGGTGGCATCAGCTGAAACATCTCACCCATGAAATGACCTAAAGTCAATACAATGTTTAACCATGGACCATACAATTTAAATTATCATTCTCGAGTTGAAAGGAGGACACGAGAGAGATCATGTTCATCAGCGTCCCCTTGTGAGAAACTCTTCAAGGTTCGCACGTTTGAAGCACAATTCAGTGCCAGGCTGGACTATCCCAGTGAGTTGAGATAAGTCCAGCCTCCAGGGACCACAACTGTTTGCATACGGAATGATACAGATCCATTTTGCACTAGTAATTATAGATAATCATAGCATATAATAATATGTATGATATATCATAGCTACTCTTCAATCGTCCACACCTTCGTATGCCGCAGCAATCGAGCGAAGCCTGCCGCCTCAATGCAAAACCCTGTTCTGCAGAACCGGCGGTTTCAGTGCCTTTGTTGATGTTCATTGTTTTTAAACATGTTCCAGAAAATACTGAACACAAGCCAGGCAATATGGACTCCGGACAAAACACTATTTGTTTCATTTCGGATACACAAAACATCTTAAGTTTCAAATTGATTGAAAGAGGAAAAACAAGCTTTGATGTAGCTGTGACAAGGTGCTGTTGTTCAGAGCTCGGATCACTGAAACAGTTGTCCGACAGTTCGTTTTTGCATACCTTTACTGAGTACTTTACTGTGTGTTCTTCTTGGCTCATGCTTGAGTTAATCAAAAGCAATGGAAAGCTCCCGCGCCATCTTGCGAAGAACGAGGACCTTCAGGATGTTGCACATCTCCTTGGCCGCCTGAGACTAGGAGTGACCTGGAGGAATTCTCGAATTCTCCACTTGGCCAACCTGGGCTATGTATAGGAAGAGTCCTTACAATACTCTTTGAGTCTTTCTTCTAGCCAGAAGCATAATCTCCAAGACATGCTGCATAATGTATAAAATCTACTTAGAACTTAAACTAGCCCAGGATGATCATCAAGCATAAAGTACGCGAAAACCTTCAGAAAAAAGGACTGAAGAGGACAAGTGACAGGTTCAGCAACACATCTTTGTTAAATAAACAAATACGTGCACACTTACGCAGAGAAATCCCTGGCCTGTTTTCGCGGTTCGATGCTGCTGGCCTTGCAACAGTATAGCCATGCAAGCTGTAAGCAAGGTGAGATCGCAACCCATTGCCCCACCTGCGATGGGGACATCGTGTGCGCTGGGACGGATCTGGGATGTACCTGGAGCTGCTCACTATGAGTTGATGTCAACCACGGCCCCAGGCCACTTGGAAAGCGAGTTGGGTGTTTCACAGTTTCCTTCAGCGGCCCAAAACCTAAGTCCATGCTCAGATTGGAAGAAGAAAGCATTAATTGAAATCAATTGTTCTCATTTCATTATGCGGAGGGACTGCAGCACGACCGGACCCTGATCTTCCGACTATGCCCTGGATGTCTGACAGCAGCTGCAACGTGACATGTCCATGTCCCAGCTCTTGAAGTTCTGTCTAAGGAGTTTTCGAATCTCTCAGAAGCTGCGGTTACACTCTTGTCATTTGCGGCTCAGAAGGGTGTCCTCTGTCCTCTGCCCATTGGGCACAATGCGGACGGGCTGCATTAATGCCTGAACATGCATCAAAACTATCTTGAATAACGAGTCCGGCAAAATGAAAACCCGTATACCTAAAAAATGACAATTTTTGCAACACAGCCTCGAGTCTAGATCCTGGTAGTACTCCCCATCCCCCATAAATCGTATAAACGACACAGGTTGCATCACCTTTCCCAGCCTGTCGTGGAGAGCCTGATGTAGCCTCACCTCAGAAATGGTACATGGTTCGGTTCAGCCATCGTTCAGCCTGTTCCAGGTTTCACTCTGGTCCACTGATATTCTCCATCCAAACATATCCAACTAGCAATTCTCCCGCCATGAATGCTGTATGTTGCTGTTGTGTCTCTCACCACTTTCTCGGGCCATGGGTTCCCATGGGTTCCCATGGGCATGGGCTCCCTGCACGGATTTGCCACGGCCATCGAGGGCACACGCATCGGGGCAGCCCAAGTCGCCTTGCCGCCCAGGAAAACAACCACAAAATGTCATCCTTGTGAGCTTCAATTTCCGAAACTCGTCAGATGGCCGAAATTTCGCCAGAGTTTATGATGTTTATGAACCTTCAGCAGCTATGTCCATTATTTCTTCCAGCTTTCAGAATAGACTTAGAGCAGATGGCCCGCAAATTCATAACCCACCTGTCGTTGAGGCGAGGGCGAAGCGCTCCGCGGCGGCCTGAGAACACAAGTGACCAGCGTGAAGCAGTTTACCCACTGGAAGCCTAACCTGGGAATGGAAATTTCCCCTATATATATATACATATACAGTGTATATATATATATATACATAATTAAGTATTATGTCAGTGTCTAATTTTCAACCAATGAGTGATGTTGTCCTTCGAAAACAGAAACGTAGTTTTGCCACAAACAGTAAGGTGTGACGCACACGATCCACCGCCCCCACCTGGCATGAAAGACCTCAGGATGGAGCTTTGCAGAGGAGACTCAATACACTAACATTGACCCCGTTGACCTTTCCTTGTGAGATCCCTGGCAGGATTTTGCGGTAAGCGCCAGAAGCAACAGGGACAAACAAATCACGGGCTGTCCAGTTCCCACTCGGTCTCAGGGCGAAGGCATGTGGGGCCTCGATGGTTGACCTGGGGCTGCCTGCCGATGTGAGTATTAAAATGTCAAAACAAAATCCAAAAATTGCCCGTAAATATATACCTTGTTTCATCTTGTTTCTTGCTGTTTCAAATGCCTAGAACTTGTTTCAAATGCACATGTGGTGACAGCAGAATCTTTGCCCGGGTCCTTGCTCTATCCAGGGCGGCAGGAACGTAGAGGTCTGGCACAGCGGGCAATGCACCCATCACCCAGCAATTTGCAACGAGCTGTCACCAGGCACAAAACGAAGTTAACAAATTTGAATCCAAAAATCCTGTTGGCTAATGGCTCCTCGTCAAAAGCCGTGACACAAGGTGACTGGGGAGGCTGCCAGATGAACGATGAATGCATGCTGGATCATTTTGGATCATTTTGGCGCTTGAGTTCATACCAGAAATGGGGTTAGAGCATCTTATAGCTACTTGTACAAACAGAATAATGGACAACCTTGCTGGAAAAACAGTGATCAAGAATCAAGAAGACACCAGCAACGCGACTCAAGCCAAGGTTCCAGACTCACCAAATGATGAGATCAGATCGCAATCATGTGGTAGCATCACACGATCCATGACCCATGACATGGCACATCTCAAGCTTCAAATTGTGCTGTGGTCGCCTGCATCAAGCTGGGAGGTGGCAGCATCGGCCCCGGCCTTAGAGGTATAGTCTGATGGGAACAGGGAAGTAGGTAGGTAAGAAGGCAGGCAGGAAGGAAGGCAGGAAGGTAGGAAGGTAGGAAGGCAACAAAGGTAAGAAGGTAGGAAGGTACTGTAGATACTGTAGGTTACTTTAGGTCCTGTAGGCACTGTAGGTACTGTAGATACTGTAGGTACTGTAGGTACTGTAGGTACTGTAGGTCCTGTAGGTCCTGTAGGTCCTGTAGGTCCTGTCGGTCCTGTCGGTCCTGTAGGTACTGTAGCTCCTGTAGCTCCTGTAGCTCCTGTAGGTACTGTAGGTACTGTAGGTACTGTAGGTCCTGTAGGTATTGCAGGTACTGTAGGTCCTGTAGGTACTGTAGGCACTGTAGGTACTGTAGATACTGTAGGTACTGTAGGTACTGTAGGTCCTGTAGGTCCTGTAGGTCCTGTAAGTCCTGAGTAGGTACTGTAGGTCCTGTAGGTCCTGTAGGTCCTGTAGGTCCTGAGTAGGTACTGTAGGTCCTGTAGGTACTGTAGGTACTGCAGGTACTGCAGGTACTGTAGGTACTCTAGGTACTCTAGGTACTGTAGGTACTCTAGGTACTCTAGGTACTCTAGGTACTCTAGGTACTCTAGGTACTCTAGGTACTGTAGGTACTGTAGGTACTGTAGGTACTGTAGATACTGTAGGTACTGTAGGTAGTGTAGGCACTGTAGGCACTGTAGGTACTGTAGGTACTGTAGGTACTGTAGGTACTGTAGGTACTGTAGGTACTGCAGGTCCTGTAGTAGGTCCTGTAGAAGGTACTGCAGGTACTGTAGGTACTTTAGATACTATAAATTATTGTAGGCACTCTCGGTACTGTAGGTACTGTAGGTACTCTAGGTACTCTAGGTACTCTAGGTACTGTAGGTACTCTAGGTACTCTAGGTACTGTAGCTACTGTAGCTAGAGTACCTAGAGTACCTAGGGTACCTACAGTACCTACAGTCCCTACAGTCCCTACAGTCCCTACAGTCCCTACAGTTCCTACAGTGCCTACAGTGCCTACAGTCCCTACAGTAGCTACAGTAGCTACAGTACTCTAGGTACTCTAGGTACTCTAGGTACTCTAGGTACTCTAGGTACTCTAGGTACTCTAGGTACTCTAGGTACTCTAGGTCCTGTAGGTCCTGTAGGTCCTGTAGGTCCTGTAGGTACTCTAGGTACTCTAGGTACTCTAGGTACTCTAGGTACTCTAGGTACTCTAGGTACTCTAGGTACTGTAGGTCCTGTAGGTCCTGTAGGTCCTGTAGGTCCTGTAGGTCCTGTAGGTCCTGTAGGTCCTGTAGGTCCTGTAGGTCCTGTAGGTCCTGTGGGTCCTGTGGGTCCTGTGGGTCCTGTAGGTCCTGTAGGTCCTGTAGGTCCTGTAGGTCCTGTAGGTCCTGTAGGTCCTGTAGGTCCTGTAGGTCCTGTAGGTCTACCTACAGGGTACTCTAGGTATTCTAGGTACTCTAGGTACTCTAGGTACTCTAGGTCCTGTAGGTCCTGTAGGTCCTGTAGGTCCTGTAGGTACTCTAGGTACTCTAGGTACTCCAGGTACTCTAGGTACTCTAGGTACTCTAGGTACTCTAGGTACTCTAGGTACTCTAGGGTCCTGTAGCTCCTGTAGCTCCTGTAGGCTTTGTAGCTGTAGGTCCTGTAGGTACTCTACTACTAGGTACTCTAGGTACTGTAGGTACTCTAGGTCCTGTAGGTCCTGTAGGTCCTGTAGGTCCTGTAGGTCCTGTAGGTCCTGTAAGGTACTGTAGGTCCTGTAGGTCCTGTAGGTCCTGTAGGTCCTGTAGGTCCTGTAGGTCCTGTAAGGTCCTGTAGGTCCTGTAGGTCCTGTAGGTCCTGTAGGTCCTGTAGGTCCTGTAGGTCCTGTAGGTCCTGTAGGTCCTGTAGGTCCTGTAGGTCCTGTAGGTCCTGTAGGTCCTGTAGGTCCTGTCGGTCCTGTCGGTCCTGTCGGTCCTGTCGGTCCTGTCGGTCCTGTCGGTCCTGTCGGTCCTGTAGGTCCTGTAGGTCCTGTAGGTCCTGTCGGTCCTGTCGGTCCTGTAGGTCCTGTAGGTCCTGTAGGTCCTGTAGGTCCTGTAGGTCCCGCAGGTCCTGCAGGTCCTGCAGGTCCTGCAGGTCCTGCAGGTCCTGCAGGTCCTGTAGGTCCTGTAGGTCCTGTAGGTCCTGTAGGTCCTGTAGGTCCTGTAGGTACTGTAGGTACTGTAGGTACTGTAGGTAGGTAGGGAGTGTGGCAGGTCTCTACCTACCTTCCTTTCAAACTGAGACTCCTCGGCCTTTGATCTCCAGGCTGCTTTCTACAGAGTCCACACATCAAATAGAATTTAGGCTGCGTGTCAGAGATGCAACGAAGCCCACTTCAAACCACTCACAGAAATGCTGGTTTAAATGTCACACGGTCGCACAAGCTTTGGTTACTTTGGTTTGTGGAAAATGCAATCGCTAGAGGAGAAGAATGACACAAAATGACCCACCCACTATGAGGCCGCGGCTGCACCAGGGTGGGTATTGATGGAGCAGCCTTGTGGCAGGCGACACGGCGACACGGCGACACTGCTCAGCTTTTGACGCTGCCCGGGCCGTTGCAGGTCTCACCTGCAAAGTCACCGGCGATGGTATGCTGCTCAGAGAAGCTAAAGAGCCTTGGTAGACCTCAGAATTTCACCGGAAACCAGCGACCGGATGACCCTTTTTAGGGCATGGCTTTCCAAAATGCATGTTGCAACTCTGTCGCGCTGAAGGGCTGACAGTTGGGTTGTTGGTCATGTCTTGGATTCTGCTGTGGCGTGATACAGGCAATTGGTAGCCCAAAGGCCGTCAGTTCAATCATGCAATGTATGTCTATGCCATTCGCTGCTCAGATGTTGCTTTCCACCTACTCTTGGTGAAAATATTATGAATATGACTATCACTTTCACTGGCTCTCTGAAGGTCGTCATGACCCGGGGATAGTTATACAGTTATACCCTATCCATAACACTCCACGAGAATACAAAGCGAAACACACATGCTCCTCATGCCATCCAAGAGTGCGCAGACAGGTCGTAGCAAGTTGATGCGATAGAATGGAGAAAAAATGAATTTTCTGTTTGCCTAACCTTTCAAGACCTCTTGTCTGGCTTCCCTGGGATCCCATACTGCTGGCGTTTGTGACCTGCCAAGACTTTTGGGAGATTTTAGAAAGCCTCCTGAGGCTCTTGGTATCATGAAACATGGACTCCAAGGGTGAAGGTGGTGAAGCATGCAAAGGTAGAAGAAACAGCGATAAAAGTAGCTCAGGACATGAAATGAAACACACTCGGCAAGCAAGGAGAGCCCTGACAAACCGAAGTTTGAACAGGCAAAATCCGAGCCGTACCCCACACGAGCTATGGAACTTTGTGAGTGGCTTGCCGCTTGACTCCATCTTGCAGGAACCTGTTCCACAAATGTCCAGCTCCAGCGTTCAGGCTGCCTGGACAAATGGGCCATCCTCGACATTATCAAGATATACATAACATTACATAACTTATCACAACTGCCTAACATGCAAATGACTCATTGATAATCCTTCCATGTTCTTGTTGCTTCCAAGATTTGCTCTACCTACATCTACCTACATCATTAGACCTGGCGTTGCTTCGCTCTTGCAAATTGCCTGCCACAACCCTCAAGGTCCTCAGCACCGAGTTGAAAAACTCGGGTTCCGAACCAGATTGGAGAGATCGGAGAGAACCCTCCATTTCACGACCTACAACTCATGGCTTGCGACCTGGTGTCTTCAGTCTGAAAATAGGGTCCAAAATTGATGCTAAATCATCATGTTTCCGATTGAACTTGCTATTATACTGATATACTTATGTTCAACTCACCCAGATTGTCAGATTGTCTCATGGATCCATTCCTATCTGCCACCCACCAAGCCTCGCGACTGTGATGGCAGCCTTGTGACACGGACTGGATATGGCTGGATCCACTCCCCACGACACGCCAAACGATGATGACATTGACATCTCAGGCCGTGAAACGAAAGTACTCTGGGTGCCCCTGCGGATAGGCTGTGGAAAAGGTTGGGACCTGAATGAGGCACTTCGACGTGCCATGACAAGAGGCCACAATGCAAGCCACTGTGCGAGCCAGTCGTTGAATAAATGTGAGCTTGGAGAACTGAGAGAGAAAACAGGTTTCCTCTGAAGCGCTGCACGCGGCGTCACTAAGATCTTTCTATCAGTGCACAATCAGACAAGGCTTCTGGTCGCCTACAAAATTTAGATAGGTTAATATTCGGTGCGTCCAGAACTGAGGAAAGTGATTCCCGGTGATCCGGAATACAACTTGAGGCCGGGGGTGGATGACGAAAGCTAGCGGGGTAGGAGAAAGAAGGAAGGGAAGAGGTGAGTCGCGGAGGGACTGTCATCATCGTCGTGTATATGATATTATATAACAATGTGTGAGTTGCACTCCATGCCACATAGCATGGAATACATGTTTCAAACCTGCAGCTGACCGCTGCCATTTCTTTACCACTTCAAGGGTGGGCTGTTTTGCCCGAACGGCTACTTCGTGGCGATCCTCTCGAAAAGGCGCGCTGCTGCCATTTGCTGAAGGCGGACTTCGGGTGCCGCTGCTCTTCACATTGGTGTGCGGAGCTGGTTCCTTCAACGGGGACTACTTCTTGGAGTTCGGGCTGCACTGCGCTGCTTGGACTTCTACCTCCTCGAGCTCGGGCTGGGCGCTACATCATCTCCTTCCTCCTCACGGTCATGCTTTGCACCTACGTGGCTTCCTACGTGCTGGAGCTCTGGGCTTGGCTACGTGGTCTTCTACCTGCTGGTGATCGGGCTGCGCCCTACGTGGACTTCCTCTACTTGGACCACTTCGAGCGCTACGCTCTGGACCACTTCGACCTGGTGCTCTACGACCTGGTGCCCTACGACCTGGACTTCCTCGACGTTGACCTCTTTGACCTGGAGCACTACGCCCTGGACTTCGTCTTCGTGGAGCTTTGCTTGCAGCAACTATGTCCTCGACAGCCGCAAGCTCAACTGGCCCTGACACCCTGCGCGACTCCAACATACCAACCTTCAATGGGACGCTCTCCGAGTACCGAGAGTACCGACGGAGAATCAAGCTCTACATGGGGAAGATGAAAATCCTGAAAAGGGAAGCTGAAGGGTTCTCAACGTGTTGGGAGCGCTTGGAGGCACTGCATGGAAGTTGATGGAGAGCTACGACCTGGCCGATGCCGAGAAGCCCGATGCGATAGATCGCATCTTGAAGGTGCTCGACAAGGCGTTTGAGTACGACAGTCGCGTGCAGTTGCCCCAGGACTTTGATAAGTTCTTCACGCACCTGCATCGACGTCCTGGCCAGACCCTTTTGCAGTACGTGACGGACTATGATGAGTGCTACCGGAAGTTGGAGGATCACAAGATCAGCCTTCCAGGTGCAGTCCAAGGATGGCATCTGATGAGGAGAGCTGGACTGACCAAAGAACAACGACAGCTGATCATCACCCAAGCCCCAACTCTGGAGCGCAACAAAGTCCAAGAGGCCATGTACCTCATACTGGGACAAGATCACCGACATGTTGCTGGACATGCTGGCCAAGGTGATCGCTTCCACCGTCGTGGCAAGGCATACTATGGTGAAGATGCAGCTGATGATGGTTCTGCCTACGACCCTGTGGAGTCCTATGAGTATGACGAGACCTACTGGCCTGAGGCTGACTATGACGACACCGTGTACTACCACAACGACCTTGACGAGCAGGAGGACTGGGAAGCTGGCGATGAGTTTGATCAAGAAGCTGGCTACTATGGTGATGAACCTCCTCCTGACCCTTCTGCCGAAGCTCAAGCCTATGATGAGGCCTACGCGGCCTACCTGGACGCCCGAAAGAGGTTCAGTGACCTCAAGCTGGCAAGGGGTTTCCTTCCAGTTGTCGCTTTGGCTGATGCTCAAGCGAACCTCACACCTGGGCTGTCACCTACCTCCTCTACTTCGTCTCCTGGCCGTGGAAAGGGCAAAGGCCCTAAGGGCTCAAAGGGCAAAGGCAAGGGCAAAGGCAAGAATGTTGTCCGATACCCTCCAAGGAATTCCAAGGAGGCTGACCCACGTGGGCGAGCATACACCACTTTGGCGACAACATGCTTGCGATGTGGCCAACAAGGACACACCACGCACAACTGCCCTCAACCAAGATCGACGACTTCGAGCCCTACAAAGAAGCGTGCCGCACCTACGGAAAGCACTGCGCTTGACGGTGATGGAGAAGCTGGCATGGTGACGTTCCAAGACCAGTTTGGTCAAGAGCGCTGGGACTGTGTGATGCTGGACCCTGGTGCCAGTGCATTCCTCATGGGCTATGGACCCTTCAGCCGCTACGTCAACATGCTGGAAGAACGTGGCTTCCCAAAGGAGCACCTCAAGTTCCTCAAGTGCGACCGCAAGTTCTTCTTTGGAGGTGATGCTTGCAGCCAATGCCGATGGACTGTGATGCTGCCTGTGGCTGTCTCCGGGCGCTGTGGCTTCATACAGGCCTACATCCTCCCTGGTGAGACACCTATGCTCATGGGCAGGCCAATCATGGAGGCCATTGGGCTCATCTTGGACTGCAAGCGACATCGAGTTCGCCTTGATGACGAGCCCTGGCAAAACCTCATTGTTGGTTTGCATGGCGAGTACCTCATGCCCCTGCTGGACTTCGACAAGCACGATGTGGAGGAATCTCCTCACTTTGAGCTGGTGGTGCCCAACGATGGTGGAGTCACTGGCGACCCTGTGGAGTTCACCGACTTCAACATGGCGGAGAAGGTTTTCCTGGATGAGCACATGGCCCCTGTGGAGACCTACGCTGATGGAGGTGAATCGAAGCTGCGCCGTCATCACCTGACCACCTTCGAGACCAAGCTCAACAGGCCTATGTCACCTCCAAGCTTCATGGACTTCATGAACCCAAACCGAGAGTTTTGTGGGAAGTCTACTGTGGTGGAGCTCGCCTTTCCAAGGTGGCACAATCCATGGGCATGAAGGTGGAGGAATTCTCCTACGCCACTGGCTGGGACTTCAATATTCGAGCTCATCGAGATCACTTTCTACAACGACTTCGAGCTGAGATGCCTGACGAGCTGTTCCTCTCTCCAGAATGCAAACTATGGAGCCAGATGCAAAACATCACGGCACGAACTGAAGACCAACAGGTGGAGCTTCAAGACCAACGACAAGAACACCATGACACCCACCTGCGGTTCGTTGCGATGGCCTACAAGGAACAGGTTGATGGTGCACGACATGCTCACTTGGAGCAACCCTCAAAGGCACTCAGCTGGAAAACTGTGGCTCTTCGAGACCTACCTGGTTTCCATGTGGTCTTTGACCAATGCATGTATGGCTGCTGCTGCCTGGACTTTGATGACAACTGGCGGCTTGTGAAAAAGGGAACAGGTCTTAGGACTACAAAAGCCGCTATGGCCGCCGCCATGAACCTCCGATGTGATGGCCAACATGCTCACTGTCGCCTTGAAGGCAGTGCTCCTGGCTATGGCCGAAGGACGGCATACCTTGAAGACTACCAGCCTGGCTTGGCATCAACGTTGGCTGCTGCCATCTTTGCCCCTGAGTTGCCTCAATGCTGGGAGTATGCCGCTGCGGTGGATGAACAACGTGCTGTGCAAGGGCAGTTGATCAAGCTCTACACCGACTCCAAAGTGGAAGCTGTCCGAACAGTGCAGCGACTTCACCGCAACTTGGGCCATCTGAGCACTGAAGCTCTGACTGAGCTCCTTGAAAGCCGACAGGCCAGTGAGGCCATCCTGGAAGCCGCAAGAAAGTACCAATGTGTAGCCTGCCTGCGCTACAAGAAGCCCAACCAAGTTGCCCCTGCTTCCATCAAGCAGGTCACTGAGTTTGGTGAGAAGCTCCTGGCCGACGTCTTTTGGGTCAAGCCTGGCAACGTGAAATACCCAGTGCTCTCCATAGTGGACGCAGCCACCAAGTACCAGACTGCTGCTGTGATCCATGCCGAGAAGGGCGACGACTACATCGCTGCCATCGAGCGCTGCTGGGTCAGACACTTTGGGCTTCCTCAGATCCTTGCAACTGATGAAGGACGAGGCTGGCTTGGTGCTGAGTTCAACTCTTGGACTTCGACGCATGGCATCCTACATGAAGTTGCCCCTGGCGAAGCTCACCAGAAACTGGCTCTTGTGGAGCGCCGACATCAGATCCTTCGAAAAGCCATCGAAGTCTACATGCAAGACTTGTCACTGATGGGAACCAATGGCATCCGACAAGCTCTATGCTACGTGCTGCCCCAGATCAATGCCACACCGAGCATTGGTGGTTTTTCACCTTCTCAATGGCTCTTGGGCAAACAGATCCGCCTTCCTGGTGATCTTGCACTTGATCGGATGACCCCTGCTCAACTTGATGGCCATGAGGACTTTGAGATGTTGTTGAAACGCCGCACCGCGGCCAAACAAGCTCTACTACATGCTGAGACTGACAACAAGCTCAGACGAGCCATGTTGCGGAAGTACCAAGGCACCAACTTGCCCTTGGAAGTTGGCCAACTGTGTTTCTTCTGGCGCGACGCCAAAGCTGCTGACCTGGTGAAGATTCGCTGGCATGGACCTGCCCGTGTAGTTGCCAGAGAGGACAAAGATGGGAACCCAGATGTTTACTGGATTGCTTGGAAGACCCAACTACTTCGCTGCAGTCCCCATCACGTCCGCTCGGACTACACCTCTGCCAACACCCAGGTCGCTGACGCCAAGCTGGCCATCAAAGATGTTCAGAGTTTGAAATCCAGAGGAGTGACACGGTACCTGGACTTGGACAAGGCCAACCGCCAGAACCTGCTGGACATCGAGGACGAGGACGTTGGCATGCACTCGGATCCCGAGATCCTTGAACCACCTCTTCAACGACGACGTCTTGGGCCTGTGGATGAGCCTGTGCTACCACCACTGCCTGATGTCATGCCAGAGGATGTTTCGCCGGTCCCTACGAGTCCAGCGTCCAACATGGTCCCTGAGGACATCGAGCCCCTGGAGATTGACGACGAGAGCAACGACTTCCTGCCGGTGCCTGCTGCTGTACCTCCTCAAGCTGAACTACCTCAACCTGCTGAACATCACCAACAAGCTGTACTACCTCAACCTGCTGAACTTCCACTACAACATGAACTACCTCAACCTGGTGTTCCAGCCGAAAGCCTGGACGAGCCCAACATGG
Organism: Cladocopium goreaui; assembly: GCA_947184155.2. Lineage (NCBI taxonomy): Eukaryota > Dinophyceae > Suessiales > Symbiodiniaceae > Cladocopium > Cladocopium goreaui. Next base: position 140,179 of record CAMXCT020000922.1, read on the forward strand.
AGCCGCCTCATCCTCCTACACCAGCTGGACCCCCTGCGACACATGCAGAGTTCCAACTGGACCCTGCCACTGCTGCGCTTTATGAGCCGGCTGAGCCTGAGAGCTTTCGTGGCATGAGGCGACGCTTCGACAACCAGGAGACCGCGATCTTTGGTCCTCTTCATCGACTTCGACAACAGCAAGCTGCTCCTTATCAGGAACGACAGCCACCTCCACATTTCCCTGACGATCCCGAGAACGTCAACCATGCCTTTGTGGTGGAGGACATTCAGACTGATGCCCTTCCCTCTGGATGGCGCATGGATGAGTCTGGCTACCTGCAGCTCGACGTGAACAGGCCCAAAGACTTTTGGGAACTACGAGCTGGTTGCCTGATCAGGCATCACATTCTTCCTCGACGGCGTCTACATTCAGCCAAAGATGAACGAGATTGCCCAGTCCCTTTGGACAAACTGGACCCTGTAAGGGTGACCATGAAGAAGCTTCCAGACGGCCAGATCAAAGTTCTGACTGACAATGGCCACCACCTCTACTCCAACACCAAGGAAGCCTGGACTGGGGTAACTGTTTACCAGCTGAATGGGCCTACCCGAAAGGAATATGGAATGTAAAGAAGGTGGCTCGGCAACAGAAGAACTTTGCCAAACGGAAGCCTGACATCAGTGAACGACACTTGTCAGTGCATGAGAAGGACCTCTTCATGAATGCCAAGGTGAAGGAGCTGCAGTCGTTCTTTGAGAACGGTGTATGGACTTTCGAGTCGACAAAGGAAGCAGATCCGGCAAGAACCTTGAGTTCAAGGATGCTCCTGAAATGGTCGAAGAACCCAGATGGATCACCAAGAGCAAAGGCACGACTTATCGTGCGTGGCTATGCCGATGTGGACGCTTTGGAAGGCAACCTCAACACGGCTGCCCCTACAACTTCCAGATTGAGCCGATCGTTTTTGCTGAGCACCGCGTCCATTCTTCAAGGGGGTGTGTGGACTGCTGACGTCCAAACTGCCTTCCTGCAAGGAACTCCTCAACAACGTGAACTATGGGTACAACTGCCTGCAGAGTCCTTGCGGATCCTTGGCGCACCTCCTGAAACACGGATGAAGCTCATCAAGCCGGTCTACGGCCAACTGGATGCACCACGTAAGTGGTACCTTGAGGCAGTCCGGCGATTGAAGTCCCTTGGATTTCGCCAACACTGCCTGGATCCTTGCTGCTTTCTCCTCTACGAGACCGACCACAAGGACTGCTCTGGTGATGGAACTCCTACAGACCACTTGCTAGGCCCTGAGAAGCTGTGCTGCATCATCTGCCTTCACGTTGACGATATGTTGGGTGCTGGCAGTGAAAACTCAGCAACATACTGCCGAGTTCGAACTGAACTCCATGAAGTATTCAACTTTCGTGAATGGCAGACCGACAAGGAACTGACCTACTGTGGTGCCACCCTTCAACGAGAAGACTCTACATGGATGGTCAACCACAGCACCTACCTCTCCAAGGTGAAGCCAATCACCGTGGCAAAGCGTGGACCTGAAGCTGAACTATCTCCTGCTGAAGTTTCTCGACTACGAGGTCTTCTGGGATCCCTCCAATGGCCTGCTGTGCAAAGCCAACCACACCTCTGCTGCTCAGCCTCGCTGATTGCCGGGCAAATGGGCGACTCTATGATGCACAACATCACAGAAGCAAACAAACTGTTGCAGTTTGCCAAGGACAACAAGGATGTCTCCCTTCGCTACAGCAACATTTGCCCAGCTGACAAGCTGAGGATGGTTGGAATGTTTGATGCCTCGTTTGCCATCAGGCGCGACGGGTCCTCCCAAGGAGGTTTATTGCTGATGCTGGTGCCTTCTTCAACCTTCGAAGGCGTGGAGTCCGAGTACCACCTGGTGGATTGGCGGAGTTTTAAGCTGCCGCGGGTAGCCAGAAGCTCCCTGTCGGCTGAAGCACAAGCAGCTGGACAAGCATGCGATGCTTTGGAGTTTGCCTGCCGCTTTTGGGAACACCTACTTCACCCCCGAGCTCCTCTTCAAGAACTAACTACTGGCTATGCCGAGCTCTTTGTCCCCGACTATGATCACGGACGCAAAGGCCCTCTTTGACTCCTTTCACCGAGAAGGACTCTCTGGGAATTTGGTGGACAAGCGCACCGGCCTAGAGATCTTAGTCCTGAAGGAGCGACTGGGCGCTCTCAATGGCACTTTCCGCTGGATGTCTTCTGAGAGACAATACGCGGATAGCCTGACCAAAACAGGGACGAGACAGCTGCTGGCTGACCGCTTGCGCTATGGCAAGATCAAGTTCACCTACGACGCCGACTACACAGCAGCCAAGCGCAAGACCAAGGAGGAGAGAGAGAAAAGCCGAACTGAGTTCACCCTGGCCAAGGCCGATCAACCTCGAGCACTTCCTGAAGAAGATGCCGCTGGTCCTGAGGAGGACCCAACTTTTCCTACAGAAGGCTTTGCCTTTAGCCTGAACATCAGCTACGTGGACACCCTGAGCTTTGTGCCTGTGGAGCTCTACAGCGTAGAAGAGCGAAGCTACTTCCTGGAGACCTTGGAGACTCCGAAGGAGACCTACAAGCCGATCCTGAAGTATGTGGACAAGCTCCTGCGTTTGGTGCTCTGGATCTACCTGCTGATGTTCCCCATCACAACTTCTGCTGCTCAACCTGAACCTGCTGCCGAAGTTCAACCTGCGAGCTGGATGACAACAGCCGCAATCTGGGCTGTGCTTCTACTGGTAGCTGCCTGGACCACCTACATGTTTGGTGGAGCTGTGGCTTGGGCTGGATGCCGTGCAGAGTTTCTGCGCCGCCGCCACGTCCGTTCTGATCGCCTGCAGCGACTGCTGGACGAGGCCAACGAGCGCATCCTGGAGCTGGAGACGCTTCGAGATGAAATGGTCACTGGTCACAACCAACTGGTGGCTGGACACAACCAAGAGCTCAACACCATGAGACAGCGACTTCGAGCTGCCCAAGGTCGAATACACAATCTGGAGCATCAGTTCAACTACCGAACTGAACAGTACCGCATCCTCCAAGAACGATGCGACGAAGTTACTGGTGCCAATGAAGACCTGCGAGCATACTTGAGGCAAGGTCGGATTGTGATGCATCGGGCCACCGATGAGCTGCGCCGAAACTGGCATACAGAACATGCCAATGCGGCGATCTATGCTACGCCTCGAGGCGTGGTCTACCACCAGGACGAGCAGTGCTACAGGCTGCTCAATGGGAGCCCAAGGATCTATGATCCCTGCCAAGACTGCGCGGTGCGGGAGCTGACGCCCCACATTGGGCCGCTTGGTGGAACTACGCTGCAAGAAGACATGGACGGCTGGGTAGCAGCCATAGATGAAGTTGTGAACTGAAAGGCTAAAGGCCTGAAAGTTTTTTTTACTTCTCACAAAGGACCTACAATGGCCCGTGTGAGTTGCACTCCATGCAACATAGCATGGAATACATGTTTCAAACCTGCAGCTGACCGCTGCCATTTCTTTACCACTTCAAGGGTGGGCTGTTTTGCCCGAACGGCTACTTCGTGGCGATCCTCTCGAAAAGGCGCGCTGCTGCCATTTGCTGAAGGCGGACTTCGGGTGCCGCTGCTCTTCACACAATGATATATATGGGGGAGGGGGCAGGGGGGGGCCCTTTCGCGTGAAAAATCACTTGATGTCCTTGGGGAGCCCCGGAATACTTGCTAAAGCAAGAAGACTCTAGCGAGCTGACGCTAGCTTTCGTGATAATGCCAATAATTGCCAATAATAATAAAATTTAATTGAATAACGATGATGATGATGATGATGATGAATGATGAATGATGAATGATGAATGATGAATGATGAATGACGAATGACGAATGACGAATGACGAATGACGAATGATGATGATGATGATGATGATGATGATGATGATGATGATGATGATGATGATGATGACGATGACGATGACGATGACGATGACGATGACGAGGACGAGGACGAGGACGAGGAAGATGATGATGATGATGATGATGATGATGATGATGATGATGATGGTGATGATGATGATGATGATGGTGATGATGGTGATGATGGTGATGATGGTGATGATGGTGATGGTGATGGTGGTGGTGGGGGGGGGGTCCCCCCCTTTCGCGTGAAAAATCACGTGATGTCCTTGAGCAGCCCCCGGAATACTTGCTAAAGCAAGAAGACTCCAGCTAGCTGACGCTAGCTTTCGTGACAAGTTCAGAGTCAAAACACCTCACCAGTGCCAGTCATTTGGCTCTGCCATCTGGGATCCGCTCCTTTAAAAGCCGGGGTGATGCTTGTTGAGGTGAGGCCTGCAGGGTGCTATCCAGACTTTGGAACTTCTCTTCATTCCCTCGTGGTTTTTCTTGCCATGACTGCCATGACTCTTCTCTTCGGTTTCTGGAAAGACTGGGGAAGAAAAAGTCCCCGGAGTGAGCCAGCTGCCTCACTTGCCCCAGTCTCGTCGAAGCTGTGCATTGGCCCTGCCCCAATCTGCAACACACTGATTGGGTTTGACTGAAATTAGGGTACTACAACATCCAGTGATTTATCATGCCATCAAAATAGTTGGGGTGAACGCCTGTTCAGACACACCAGAATCTAGTTGCTTCAGGACCTGTGATGTCATTTTCCAGATCTCTTCCAGAGATTACGCAAGGTACATTTCATCTCTACATCAAGACCAAGAAGCAAATGCGGCAGTTTCGGTCTCAGAAGAAAGCTCTTCTTGCCAGACGTGCCGTCATGGAAGCCAAAGTATGTCCCCTCCGTGCCCAAAATGACCCACTCAAATTCTCAGGCACCTACGTCGGAGTCATCAACCTCCCAGGAGTGTCACTGCAGCTTCAAGTCATTGGCCAAGTTCAGAAAGTGTGAAGGGAGATCTCAATCAATATCCATATATATCCATGGATTCTCATGGATCTCAGCTGGTGTCATGCCAAGTGAGGAAGTATGAGAAAGTAAAGGTGTGTTCAAATACATCTTGCACCATCCTGCACCCCTCTGAAGTCATATTGCCCTTGCAGTACGATTGCTCAATTGCACCCCTCCAAGCTGAACGTTGCTTCTTTTCGGCATCGATTGCTGACTCTGCCCTGACGGAAACTCAACAGCTGCACAATCTGCACAACAAGAAAGCACCTCAATCCACGGCATGCACTCGTGATCACTCGTGAAAGGTGGGTAATCACATCAGAGCTCGGAGTGGCTGGGTAGATCTGGGTAGTATGCTGGTGCTTAGTTTTGCTGGGAAACAAGTCACACAGAAATTGCAACACACGCGCATCCTCAAACAAACATGTTCCGCATCTGCATATTGTAAATGATAGACGTGGTTGTGTCTGATTGAAACTGGTTTGGCATGCCAATGTTGTTACACTTCAACGCGACTTGGACAACATCAGTGTGGCTATTCGCGGAGGAAAAAGGCCTTGGAAACCAAAAATGAATCGATTGATCGCGGGCAATGTGAAGCCAGGTGATACTGCCAGGGCTTTGAGCAACGGCAGTTCGAGAAATTTTCTCAAATTGACACCGTGGGGGTTGACTGGGCTGACTTGTTCCACTTATTTCAACATATTTCAACAATGCGCAGTCCTGGAGTTGACAATGAGAAACAATTTCCAGTAACATGCGTTTCCGCCTGCAACCCGAGCTGTCTCACAAATCGGAATCGAAAGGTTTCCTCTTGTATAAATGTACGTCATACATTCATAAGAGCTGACAAATGTAGAACCGATTATGCAAGCAGTATACTATCATTCCAAGCAATCCCTTTTCATACCCAGCAGTCAATACCTACAGAGCATGGCACTTTTTCGGATCGCCCCACTGTTCCCATGGCCTTTCGGCCAAAGGCAGCAAAGTGAAATCGGAAACCTGTCTTTGATGAAAGTGGTTGCATGCCTTCGCAATGTTCTAGTATGAAAGTGTCAAGCAAAAATGTTTTCAAAACAACATCCCTTAAGGATGTTGAATTCCTGTACCTCAAACTACAATATCTCCAGATTCCATGGAAGTTTGCTGAATATCTTCATCACTCACCCTGGCTCTATGCTCCTCGCAACGACTGCGGGCTCGAGCGGCAATGGCCCCAACTTCTTGGAGCAGCTTTTGGGCATCGAGCCATCCCGCCAGGAGCCCCTTGGATCCCAGCAGCAGCTGTTGCAATCGGCCGTTGAACTTTTCAATTTCCGCCTCCGCACCAATCTTCGAAAGGATCGCCTCGACGCAAGCTTCGGTGGTATCCCCAACAGCCGCGACATTTTATTTTTACAAATCGTTCTGAAGCGTGCTGCGAAGCCAAGCGCTGAAAACACCTCAGCTGAACCTTCTCTGGAACCTTCTCCGGAACCCTGTTAAACCTAACCTGGCTCTGCACCAAAGCCTCCCACACCTTCTCCGAAACCTTCTCTGGAACCCTGTTGAACCTGACTTGGCTCCGCGCCAAATCCCACACCTTCTCCGGAACCTTCTCCAGAACCCTGTTGAAACTGACTTGGCTCTGCATCAAGGCTTCCTGGAACCTTCTCCGGAAACTTCTCCGGAACCCTGGTGACCCTGACTCCTCCGGAACCTGTTGAATGGCTCTGCACCAAAGCCTCCCAGAACCTTCTCCGGAACCCTGTTGAACTTGACCTGGCTCTGCACCAAGCCTCCCAGACCTTCTCCGGGAACCTTCCCCGGAACCCTGTTAACCTGACCTGGCTGCACCAAAGCCTCCCGGAACCTTCTCCGGAACCTTCTCCGGAACCCTGTTGAACCTGACCTGGCTCTGCACCAAAGCCTCCCAGAACCTTCTCCGGGACCTTCTCCGGAACCCTGTTGGTCCTGACGGCTCTGCACCAAAGCCTCCCAGACCTTCTCCGGAACCTTCTCCGGAACCTGCTCCGGAACCTTCTTCGGAACCCTGTTGAACCTGACCTGGCTTTCCTTCTCCAGAACCCTGTTGAACCTGACCTGGCTCTGCACCAAAGCCTCCTAGACCTTCTCCGGAACCTTCTCCGGAACCCTGTTGGACCTGACCCGGCTCTGCACCAAAGCCTCCCGGACCTTCACCGGAACCTTCCTTCTCCGGAACCCTGTTGAAGCTGACTTGGCCCCTTTGAACCTGACCTGGCTCTGCACCAAAGCCTCCCAGACCTTCTCCGGAACCTTCTCCAGATTGAACCTGACCTTCGGAACCTTCGGAACCTTTTCCGGAACCTCGTTGAACCTGACCCGGCGCCTGCACCAGTGCACACCGGAGCTATTCTGGCTTGAAGTCCCTATTAGCTTACGCTGTTGGGGAAAAAAAACTAGACGACGGTTGGCCCGAGAGCGAAAAAGATGTGTTTCAAGCAGCTCTGAGTATGGTAGTCGTAAAAGATAGTCGGTGAATAGTTGGTGAATTTTATATGAGCTATGGAAAGACATGATGTAAAAAAGTAAGATTGATCAAGAAGAGAATATTTGGTAAAGGGCATCAGATGACATGTGTCGTGGAACCACAGAGAGAAAGAGGGGGAAGAGATAAAGAGAGAGAGAGAGAGAGGTCAGACGCATTTCCACACAAAGACCTTTGAGATACAAAAGAAGCTCGGCACCATGATGCCGTGGATGACCTTAGTTGCAAACAAAGGTGGGCAAACATAGTCGCAATGGAAATGCTACAAAATGCAAAAGTACACAAACAAAGGCTCCGTAAGAAACTAGAACTCCGTGCAAGAATGCTGTGAATGATAGCAAGTTCGATATCATGATGGCAAGGATAACACCTGTTTCACTGCATTTCTCCGATGTCCCTACAGGATGGAAAAAAAAACTTTACAGACAAACAACAGTTGGCTACTGGTTTTGCATGTTCGTCACGAACAGTCTCTCCAGACGAACAGTGCTACAGATTAATTTGCGCCAGTTGCCCTCAGTGCCACTCGGTATGCAAGCCTTCCAGCTCCCACAAGCTGCTTCCAAGCAAAGGTCGGTACCATGATGCTGCAGATGTAGCATCTGGTCCATGCGTTTACATCTGAGGCAAAAAAATGTATAACACACAATCCAATGCGAAGCATCTGCTCTTTCAATTCGAAACTGAAAACACGACTCCGGAGTTTGACATAGCAAATAAGCCCGGTACCATGATGCCGTGTATGACCTCACTTCCAAACAAAGGTGCGCAAACACAGCTTTGGATTGGAAATGTTTAAAAATTGGTATCCAAAAAACAACAAGTGAACGCAGTGAATGATTCCGGGCCCAAAACAAGTTCGATATCATGATGGCCTGGACGACACCCTGTTTCACTGCATTTCTCCGATGTCCCTACAGGATCGAACAATATTTACAGAGAAGCAACACTTGGCTACTCATGTAACACGTTCGCCACGAACAGTTTCCTCAGGCGAACAGTGGTGCAAATTCGTTTGTGTACGCAGTGAATGATTCCACAAAAACAAGTTCGATAGCATGATGGCATAGATAACACCTGTTGCACTCCATTTCTTCGATGTCCCTACAGGATCGAACAATTTTTACAGACAAACAACAGTTGGCTACTGATCTACCACGTTCGCCACGAACAGTTTCTCCAGGCGAACAGTGGTGCAAATCAATTTGTGCACGCCGCGCTCAGTTCCATGTGCCACTCGGCCCGCAAACCTTCCAGCTGCCACAAAGCCTCCAAGACATAGGGGCGATTGTGCCAAGGGCGCAAGGAAGGTCTTTTCTTAAGCAGCAACTGGACGGCATCCTCTGCAGGGTAGTTGTAACCCACGACGAGCCAAGCACATAAAGCCCCAGCGCTTCGATTGATGCCTCCAAAGCAATGAAAGAGCACGTGCATGGATTCGCCCCTGGTCACTGCCAGCATGGACTGTTTCCAGAGTTGGCCACAAACAATTTTCCACTGTTCCAAACAAGAAGCTATACCAAGTCAGGGATTCTTTCCTCCCAACGGTGCGGCGGCTTCAATGTCGTGTCTTCCAAATGACACTTGACGTGATAGACATTTTCTTGCTGGAAATACTGCGCCCAATCCTTTGTGGCGCCTCGAATCTCCATTTCATTTGCGCACATGGTCACCACCACGGTGACCTTCACCGACAGAGCCTGGCAAATGTCTTCCAAGCTGCAGGCCGCTTTGATGCTGCCAAGCAGCACCGACGCTCGATCCGTAGGTTTGCAGATCACGGCAGCGTCCAATGGCCACTCCTCTATGGACCCGAAACTGTAAGGGTGCCAACAGGTAATGCGGTCAAGGTCAGTCCAACATTCTTTGTCGGCGTAAGCCTTCCTGATATCTTCTTCGCGCGCCGCTCTCCACTCACGAGCGCTAGTGGTCATGGCTGCCACTGTGATCGAACAAACGTTTCCTACTTTGAACACGACGCAAGCGATTTAACAGATCCGCAATGCACAACTACAGGTCATTCATCCGCAAGCCACGCGAACGACAACAATGCAAACACAACTACAGATCATTGTTTTAATCTACGGTTACAGCATGCAACGATGCCTTCAACCAGAGGTGCGCTAAGATCCAGCTGAGTACTTACTTCCAAGTCGGACACTGAGTTGCAAGCCGAAACTCGATGACATGATGCTGTAGAACCACTGCTGTTTCCAGCCCTCCTCCATGGCATGCGTAACAGAAACTGCTGTACGAGCATATACGGAAAAAACATGCTCCTTACCATAATGCCGATGATCTCACATGTTCACGAGTTTTCATATCGAAAATCTCATAGAATTCACCAAATAAGCTCGGTACCGCGATGCAGTGGATGACCTTCCTTAGTTGCACGACTTTTTCTGTACGGTGAAACTGTAAACAAAGGATAACAAAAGCGTGCAAACGAATGCTTATCATGATGGCACGGAAGACATCCTTTTCATTGCATTTCGCTCGATGCACGGACAGTCCCTGTAGCATCGAGCCCGTCAAAAATTCCGCGTTTAACAGCTCACTCCTCGTTGGCTCGCACCTCCCGTTGGATGGACAGCAACTCGGGATCCTTGGCCCAACGCGCATCCGACACCACAGATCGAAAGGTCGGGTTTGCACGAAGCCAGCGGCTCCACTGTCTATTCACCCTGCATAGGTTGTACCACCCGCAAAGTGAGATCCAAGCCAGAATCACCTGGAAACAATGCAAGTCCAGTCGGGCCAACGCTGGAGCTGCCAACTTTGCGTCAAGCTTGGGAAGCCAGAATTGAGCCAGCATTTGTTTACCAACTCTGGAAGGGCGAGCAACAAGAGAGACCACAGAATTCCGCACCTCCGTCGCCGACGGCTTCAAGCCCCAACGACCGCCCCAATGTGGCTCGATCTCCACACGTTCCTCGAAAAGGCTCACCGCATCGGCAGCGCTCAGACCTACCCACGTCCGCAGTTCTGATAAGACCATCGCGAGTTCAGAACGGGATCAAATTGCAAGTGACGAAGTCTCACGGACAGGCCCTACAAAAACCTCGAGAACAGTTTCTTGAGCCCCGGGGGGCAGCGATGTTTTCAAGGTTGAAACTCAAAAAATGCCAAGAATTCGATCGGCCCGACTATTCTTTCAATCGAAATGATGACATTTTGACACTAACAGCACACAGTTGCTTCAAATTCTGACGGTCCTTCACATGAAAAAAACCATGATCCCAGTGCCACCTCAGCATTTCGCGTCGATCTGAGAAAACAAACACATGTTCCAGACGGCACGGAAAGAGCATACTTCAAGGAGGCGAAATTTCAGCGTCACGAAACCTTCAAGGTCCCGACTTAAAAATGGTGGCAGATCAGGATCGGCCCGCACAGGATCGAACCACGTTCAGAAATCTCAAAAAATCTCGAGAAATGCCAGAACCGTTGGGGTGTCTTGTCAAGCATGCCTACACTATTTGCTCATGCTGCATGGTATTTTGTTTCCCCATGCGTGACTCTTGTCTTGTCCATTTGCTCACATCTAAGACCAGGAATGATCAATTCACATCTATAGAGCAAAGAGGTCAACATGGTCTGAACGCGAAACAGTGAATTAGCATGGAGCAACGCAAAACATACTCTGTGAAGCTCGAGACTGGGATCGCGACTCCGGAGCTTGCGATAAGAAGACACCATCCTCTGGAGAACGACCTGCAAGCTCAAAACTCAGCTGCTGCTTCCCGAACAACGTCTATCAAAGAATGGCGAACATTCAAACAATACACATGCTATATATAAATACATCAACCGCACTGCGAAACCAGCATCAGATCAGTTTCATTGTCAAAAACCATGCGTTCCGATCATCACTTGTTTCACGAACATTCAGCGTACATATAGGAATAAGAATGTTCACTCTGTGCACAAAACAACAATCATCATGGACATGTCCACAAAAGAATTGATAACAAAACATTGAGTGCCAAACAGCAAGGAAGCAACACACCTGGAGCACATGAAAGTTCGGCATCACTAAACGTTAACCTTTTGACAACAGGACACAGCAAGTCGATCATACAACACAGCAAGGCGATAAACTTCACAGAGAAGTGTATTTCTCTTTTTCATCAAGGTAAATGTTCCGTGTAGAGATCCAGAGATGACAGTCAATGAATGTGCCGGCTGCCGACCCAAAAGTACCATGATGAGGTGTGCGCTGCCAATGGGCAGGTGCTTCGCATCAAAAAGGCAATGCCCTCTTGACCCAGAAGTACCATGACATCGGTCCCTCACACGATTCAACAGAGGATGTGTAAAGTGTTCCGCACTCTGATGAATGCGCCATAGCTCACCACCATCCAAATACAAACAAGCTTTAAGCCACACGACGATGCATCGAAGCACACGTGCAGCTGGTGTTTGAGTCACTCACCAAAACACCCGCTGCATGTATGCTTTGAGGATCTCGAGATTGCAGATTTTTGCCTCCACGAGCCTATACGAGTGACCATTCCCTGACAAAGCACACCTGCAGCTGGTGTTTATGTCCGGAGAAAATTGAGGTGTGACTTGGACGGAAGAAGATCTCGGATCTCGAGATAACATGGAGAAAGCCTTCTAAAAGAGCGGCATCCCAACTGTGATCCTCAAAGCATACATGCAGCTGGTGTTTGGTCTCTAGAAGCTGGATCTTCTAGAGACCAGACACCAGCTGCATGTATGCTTTGAGGATCACAGTTGGGATGCCGCTCTTTTGGAAAGCTTTCTCCATGTCATCTCCAGATCGCAGATCTTGGCCTCCACGAGCCTATACGAGCGAAGTGCCTCCAACGACATGGCGGCACACTTGAAAAGAGAAAGGCTATGTCTCAAATTTCCAATGACTACATGTTGGAGAACATCATCGGGCAGTTTCAAATCTTGAGATCTCATGGACAGTCCCTTCAGAAATCTCGAGAAATGCAACAACCGTTGGGGGTGTCTTGTCAAGCATGCCTACACTATTTGCTCATGCTGCATGGTATTTTGTTTCCCCATGCGTGACTCTTGTCTTGTCCATTTCCTGCCATCTGAGCCCAGGAATGTTTGATTCACATCTATGGAGCAAAGAGGTCAACAAGGTCTGCACGTGAAACAATGAATTCCCATGGAGCAACACAAAGCATACTCGCTGAAGCTCGAGACTGGGATCGCGACTCCGAAGCTTGCGATAAGAAAGCACCATCCTCTGGCGAATGACCTACAAGCTCAAGACTCAACTGCTGCTTCACGAACAACGTCTATCAAAGAATGGCGAACATCCAAACAATACACATGCTATATATAAATACATCAAGTCTTGTCCATTTCCTGCCATCTGAGCCCAGGAATGTTTGATTCACATCTATGGAGCAAAGAGGTCAACAAGGTCTGCACGTGAAACAATGAATTCCCATGGAGCAACCCAAAGCATACTCGCTGAAGCTCGAAACTGGGATCGCGACTCCGGAGCTTGCGATAAGAAAGCACCATCATCTGGCGAATGACATACAAGCTCAAGACTCAACTGCTGCTTCACGAACAACGTCTATCAAAGAATGGCGAACATCCAAACAATACACATGCTATATATAAATACATCAACTGCACTGCGAAACCAGCATCAGGTCAGTTTCATTGTCAACACGACACAGCAAGTCGATCATCAGTCAACTTCACAGCGAAGTGCATTTCTCTTTTTCATCAAAGTAAAGGTTGCGTGCAGAGATCCAGAGATGACAGTCAACGAACGTGCCGGCTCCAGTGTTGGTCTAATGTCAGTTTTACGGGATGCCTTTGAAGTCAGGTAGATGTTTTACATGTTCTAACTCTAACTTCATGACGCAACGCCTGCTCCCCGCTCGGACAGTCCCTACTGCGAGAAACATACGTCAGGTCATGTTTTACATCTTCTAACTCTAATTTCATGATACAATGCCTGCTCCCCGCTCGGACAGTCCCTACCGCGAGAAACATACGTTGGATCATGTTTTACATCTTCTAGAGACCAGACACCAGCTGCATGTATGCTTTGAGGATCACAGTTGGGATGCCGCTCTTTTGGAAGGCTTTCTCCATGTCATCTCCAGATCGCAGATCTTGGCCTCCACGAGCCTATACGAGCGAAGTGCCTCCAACGACATGGCGGCACACTTGAAAAGAGAAAGGCTATGTCTCAAATTTCCAATGACTACATGTTGGAGAACATCATCGGGCAGTTTCAAATCTTGAGATCTCATGGACAGTCCCTTCAGAAATCTCGAGAAATGCAACAACCGTTGGGGGTGTCTTGTCAAGCATGCCTACACTATTTGCTCATGCTGCATGGTATTTTGTTTCCCCATGCGTGACTCTTGTCTTGTCCATTTCCTGCCATCTGAGCCCAGGAATGTTTGATTCACATCTATGGAGCAAAGAGGTCAACAAGGTCTGCACGTGAAACAATGAATTCCCATGGAGCAACACAAAGCATACTCGCTGAAGCTCGAGACTGGGATCGCGACTCCGAAGCTTGCGATAAGAAAGCACCATCCTCTGGCGAATGACCTACAAGCTCAAGACTCAACTGCTGCTTCACGAACAACGTCTATCAAAGAATGGCGAACATCCAAACAATACACATGCTATATATAAATACATCAACTGCACTGCGAAACCAGCATCAGGTCAGTTTCATTGTCAACACGACACAGCAAGTCGATCATCAGTCAACTTCACAGCGAAGTGCATTTCTCTTTTTCATCAAAGTAAAGGTTGCGTGCAGAGATCCAGAGATGACAGTCAACGAACGTGCCGGCTCCAGTGTTTGTCTAATGTCAGTTTTACGGGATGCCTTTGAAGTCAGGTAGATGTTTTACATGTTCTAACTCTAACTTCATGACGCAACGCCTGCTCCCCGCTCGGACAGTCCCTACTGCGAGAAACATACGTCAGGTCATGTTTTACATCTTCTAACTCTAATTTCATGATACAATGCCTGCTCCCCGCTCGGACAGTCCCTACCGCGAGAAACATACGTTGGGTCATGTTTTACATCTTCTAACTCTAATTTCATGACGCAACGCCTGCTCCCCGCTCGGACAGTCCCTACCGCGAGAAACATACGTCAGGTCGCAGTGTAGTATACCGTCGAAATAAGATGACCATGTCGAACAAAGACATCCGGTAAATCTAAACAACGCTACATGGCAGCTGACGAAGCTCCCCGCCAGCAATGCTAAGCAAAAAGATCAGCAGACATTTCATCTGCAGACAAATGCTGTGACACCCAAGGGATGCACTGCCATGAAAGTCTATGCACATACTTCAAGGCCTTCCGCTCGTCCACGCAGGCCTGACCTTCAAACTCCCGCATCCGCTGCACCAAAAGAGGATTGTGTTCGTGCAGAAACTTTTCGAACACATTGCGAGGCGGCAAATCCACTATCCACAGATCTTCCAGCTTGGTTGGCCTTGACAACATCACGTACATAGCCAAGCCATAGTCCGCTTGACTCATCCAGGACGGTTTGGACATGAAAGCAAGCAGCCCTTGTCTGGCAGTGATGCCCTGCAAACCGTAGTGCGTGAGAACGTGACGAGGTGCCAGTGGCAACTGTTTGCGATGAACCTGCATAAATTGATTGCCCCCAAGAGGAAGATCCCAGGCCTGATCACATGTAACGGGACGCAGCCAAACGTGTCCCTTCGGAGCACTGCCATCTGGCAATTCAATGGCACGATATTCCGGGTCATCGATCTCCACCAAGACGGCCAACGGCTGATATTGCAAAACGACACGTCCACTGCTGTTTGAAATTACAGGTTCCTTCGGGTGCAACTTAATGGAGCGAACAATGACCGGCAACTCTCGACTCAGCATCGGCATGTCCAAAATGCAACTAACACGTGCTGCCATCCCTTCATACAAAGGGCAAATGCCCATGAGATACTGCGTTCTTGTCATGTTCACAACCTGCAATGCCTTCAGGCTCTGCTCCCTTGTCAAATCTGTGGGCCCCGATGCACGATCAATAGCTTGCACCAAGAAAAGAGTCGTGGACCTCTGTTGAGCTTCCCAAGCCACCCGCAAATGCTGTAAACGAGCAACCTGTTCCCACGCCAGGCCGCCCCAGTGAGCACTCAACAACCTTGAGCGCAAGGAATTGTCAGAAAAAAGTTGCTCTCGGCTGATCACTCGAGATTCCAAAGCTTCCCACAATGCATCCTCCAGATGTTCGCCTCGCCGCATGGACAAAAGAATCCTCACAAGCTGCTGTCCGGATGCACACTTCGAAAAACGACCGGATCCAGTGAAGTGCACAACTCGCTGGAGCGATTGCTTGAACGCGATCCGTCCAAGTTCTGAGGCATTGCTGGTGCGTTCAGCCGCCTCCTTCTCCACGGCCTCTTCGGCATCGCTTTGGTCTTCTTGGTCTTGAGGCGGTGCAGGATCAGTAGCTCGTGGCGCATCCACCCATTCGCACAAGGATGCTTGCGCAGTGGGTCGCAATTGTAGAAAGTCAGCAACTTGCACACCAATGGGCACCTTCCCAAACCACTGCTTCAAGTAGTCGCCCATGTCAAGCATAAGTCGAGCTTGTCGAACAGTGGCAAATCGAAGCGAAGCAGCATGGTACACATCCGAAGGAACCATCGACAACTCGTCCAACAGCATAGCCATGATGCCTTCGATCTTCTTTTCGATCGGGCTGCCCTTGCTCTTCGCCGAACGCAAGGAGCGGCGATCCAAGCTGCTGCTCTTGTGCACATTGGCCCACTTGTGCAAAGTTTTGGCCTCAGGCCCCAGGAGGCGAACAGCAGCGTGCGTCGGAGCACCAGCAACATAACCATCCTGTCCAAAAAAGCGTCGAAAGAGTGGCCTCAATACTTTGCTGTATGCATACGTCTTTCCAGATCCACCAGCTCCGAGCCAAAGACAATTGCACCTTTCATTGCACGCACCATCCGCAATGCAATTGTCCGGATTGCTTCGGTTAAGCCACATCTGTTCCATGACCCAAGCAATGGGCGCAATGGCCAAAATCTGTTGGCGATTCAGACTGTGCTCCACAAGCAAGGCAGAAGCATAATCACTCGGACCCACATTCCTCTGGTTCAGCTCCACCAAAAAGGCATCTTCCGTCTCTGGCAAAGGCCGAAAAACATGATCTGCCATCATCTCAGTATCCTCTTCACCACCTGCTGCATGAAGACCCACCAACGAGAACACAACAAGCAAACGAAATTCCCCCCCCGAAAAAAAAAACAACAGAACTGACATATTCAGCAAATCAGCTATATGTTACAACGACAAAAAAGAAAAACAAAACAAAACTCATCCACAACCACAAATTAAATCAAAAAAACAAAGAAAAGAATCAGTAAAGCTCCGCCTCCAACGCAAAATTCCAAATATTGCTTCTGCAGCATCAAAGACCTCTGGGCTTCGGCGAACGTCCAATTACGCTCCAATCCACTGGCTGCGTTGCCTTTGATTCCCAAATCAATCCTCGCATCCGGAACACCTCCCAAACCATTCACAAAGTCACGCAAACGCTGCAACGCATCCTGCAACACCGCAGCTACAGCTACATGATTGTTTGTCGGTAACATATGTTCTCGTCAACAAGGCCATATCACAAAAGCTCGGTACCACATACTGGTGATCATGGAACGTATCATATCCTTTTAGTAGACATTTTCCACACGGATGACTACTTACAGCTTGCTAGCATGATGCAGCAAACAACGCATGTTGCAACACAAGGCATATCATGCTTTATTCGGCACATCTCACACCCGCTGAAAGATGAATCATCAACAACGTTACACAACAACAGCTTAGTACCATGATGCTGCGAAAAACATATATCATCTCCTTTTATCAGGGAAATTCCCACGAACATCGCCCAAAAAGCTCGATACCATGTCCTGCAATACAGATGGCTTTCGATTGCCCAACACCTTCATCCAATCCTCTTCCCGAAACATAGCTTCGTGCAATGCTTCTCCATCCACCGGCCACTGCGCACGTTCCAAGTTGTCCAACTCTTCTTGCAATAGCAGATCATCCTCGACCTCGTGTCCTTCTATAACCGGCGGTGCCGAATCATCTTCCAGGTCCTCCTCCTTGTCCAAAGCAGTCATCAAAGCATAACGCTCAGCTGTCCGACGACTGCTGCTGAGACGACGTGCAGCACAGTGCTGCTGGAAACGCTCCAACCACGATGTCTGAATATAGGCCAAGAACTCTTGCGATGTCAACTGAGTGTAATGAAACGGAACGGACAAGTCTGCGAACCAGGCAACGCGCTCACAGATGCGCAGCATGTCATGATAGCGACAATCCGCTCCTTCTGCTCCACCGAACAGCTTCTCCAAACATCTAAAAGCACTGCTGGTGTCACCAATGCCAGCAACATAGGAACGCACTGATGCAACATCCCGGATGACCGGAGCAGACAAACCGGCCAAAACTCTTTCCTCCGCCAAACACCTCCTCATTGACATGTAACTTTTCCAGTGCTTCCAATGCAGCGTAAAACGAGCAAAAAGAACGCCTTGCTTTGCATCTTCTTCCATGGTGTGGCAAGCAAAGCATCGATGTGACAAACTGCAATCTCCAGAACACGTTGGGAATGGAAAAGATAATCCCAACATGTGAGCTGCGTACTTCTGCACCTCAGCATCCTTCGGAAGGTGCAAATCTGAAGGCACCACAACACTGTCATCTGCTGCTCTCACTTCCTGCGAATTTGATTTCAGCTCAACACAGAAATAAACAACTTCACCCGAACTTGTTAACACTTTCCAAATATCAAACTTAAAGACACCAAACAAAGTAAGAACGAAAAAAAAAACAGAACCACCCACCGCAAGCAATCCTGAACGGAGGAACTGAAGTGGGCATAGTGCTCATCAAAGTCGAAAAACTTCACTCCATCCACCTTGCCGGCTTTGTTCCTCGAAACTCTGCGAACGAAGCGAGAATACATCAAAAGAGACATGCATTGCAACAAAACCGAAGAGCCCCTGTGCAAGTAATCGTCTTTCTGGTTGAAGTTCACATGCACCTGCTGGACTCTAGGCACATCACCTCCCTCATCAACAACCTCCGCAAACTCATCCACCACCACTGGTGCCTCTCCTTCGGGGTCAGGAAGCACATCCAAGGGCGAGCCATTGAGATGCGGCCTAGCTTGCAAAACCTCCTCCATGTCCTCATGTCTGCAACGCATGATTGCATACGGCACATAGCGGAAGAACATGTTGTAGCCACGATACGTCACCAGTTGCTCCTGCTCGAATAACATCTGATACGCCATTTCACCGTTGGATTTGGCCACACAACGATTCATTCCAAAGGCAAGTCTTCTCAAAATCGTCAATGCACGCCTCTGTTGCCCTGTCATAGTAGGGTCCCTGTCCCCCTCCAGGGGCTCCTGCTCGGAGGCCGCTGCAGCTTCCTTTGCCCTTTCCCTTTCCTCCTCTTCCAATCGCTGCACTCCTTCAATGTTGCCGTTTACTGAGAACCAAATTAAGGCACACACCAAAAAATAATCTATACCATCTCATTTCATTGTAGGAATTCCCATACAAATCCTCAAAAAAGGAGTCGGTATCGTGATGTTCCAAATCAGATATGTTACATTACTTTACTAAGGACATTTGCACAAAATACTGCAAAACAAAGTCGGTAAGAAAAAATATCGTCAAAAATTTCCGTTTCGACCGCCCCAAAGCAAGCAGTCCTGCATACAATTCAGGTAACATACTCCGCGAAATTTCAAACTTCTTTGCAGCATACTCACCAGTGTAAAAACCAACATTCATCATATCTCTTGCAAGGTCCACCAGAATGCGATCAAGCGCCTTTCTCATCGTCTGCATCTTCTTATGCTCCGTGTCCAAAACACGACCCATGCATTGCTTCTTCGGCGGCGGATCCGAAGCATCCAACTCAGTCGACACAGGTTGCTCTGCATGTGAGGCATCAGCACCCGATATAGCATCCGAAGACGAACCAAGCGCCGGGCGTTGAAGTTCCATCTCCTGCAATCCACTCCCGGACAGTTCCAACAGAGAAGATGCAGAAGCAGGAACTTCGACTCCAGGCTCCTGGTCTATGCTCCCATCACAAAACTTCAAAAGGTCTGCTTCTGAAAAATTGCGTCCAATGTACTTGACATCCACATTGCATCGCATCACTGCTTGCGCCACCGGGTTCGACATCCCTTCAAAAGGGTGATCACGCCGAGCTTGAAACACATGCGGGTTTTCGTTTTTGAACTCTTCAACCTCCTTCAAATCTACTGTCTCATATTGCAACCGAGAAAAACCTGCTTTCGCAACTCGAGGCCAACCTTTCCGACATAACACTTTCGGCTTGTCCTCCTTGCCCAGAATCATTTCAACGTGAAAGCAACCAAAGCGACACCCACGTTTGCCTTTCACGGCTTTCCTCAGCCAAAGCAACATGTCGTGTTTACATATACATACTTCTTCACGTTGACAGCCAACTATGCACGTTGTACACTCCAGACGTCTCTTTTCCATTCACACAAAAATGTTTTACGCAAACTGATACCGTAACAGCAACCGTGCAACATGTAAACGAACAACAAAAGCCATGACCAAGCCGAAACCGCACGTAACTCAAAAATAACGACAACAAACAACCACACCCACAACCACAACCACAACCAAAACAACAACCACGACAACAACAACAACAACACAACAACAACAACCACCACAACTTTGCCAAGCTCATTGCGAGGAACTTTTTGAAACATGATTTCGTGCATTTGTGAAAATGATTCTGGATCACCAAACGTCTGTAATCCTCACAGAATTTTTTCTTCCACTCAAGACCATCTCCCGCAGAACGTTCACTGCGTCGCAGATACTTGGGTCGCAAAGAAGCATAGCATCCGGTCAATGTCAAAACCTTGCCAGCCACGGATCCGCCCAACTTCAAGGCTTCCAATTCGTGTCCATCCGGCTCCGTAGGCACCAAAGGCGCGGATTCATACTGGTGACCACATTCTGATCGCTGACGTTCATTCAGAGGCAGTGGCTCTGTCGGACTGCTCAACTGCTCCGACAAGGCCAATTGAGAATCATACTGAAAACGCTGCACAGCCTCCAAAACACGACGACTCCACCGCTGCAACTCAACGACCAACTCACCATGCTGCACTCGATGAATCAGTTTCCGCAAGCGATCTCCCAGGTCGTGTCCCAGCAAGATAATAAGCATGTGGGGGTGCAAAGAACCACGACCCTGGGTCTCCAACGGGCCGTTCAACGCCACAATATCACCGAAAACACCTCCTTGCAGGGAACTCGCAATGCCATCTTCGAAGGTTGCTGCCACGCCAACACGAAAACTTCCCTTGGTCAAAGGTGGAAGAATGCCCAACACCTCCTCACAGAACAAATCCATCATCAAGGCAAAGCAACGCGCTTGAGCGACGGGATCGCTCGCGACAATCCGTCGCATAGCAGCTGCGCTGGGCAATTCGGGCATCTCCGCCTCCCAGTCCAAATCAATTTTGCACTCTTCCACTTTGACATTCTGCAGGTGCAATTGAAGTAGCAAGGACGAGCGCATATCTGCGATGTTGGGCGTGACGAACAAATGCGCAGAACCATAATGCCACCCAGCCGCATGTCCACGCAACCGGATCTGGCTGCGGTGCCCTTCCATGCCAATGATGCTCGAAGTTGCCTGAAGCACTCCTCCCAATGCTCGCTTCAAGGCCACATCCACCTGCGGATCTCGCAGCAACTCCCCGAGGTCCGCATTGTCTCCATGCAATGCCATTGCCTTGAGCAATTGGTCCGTGTTGACTTCAGAAATAACACGACAATGTTTGCCAAAGCCACGACGCATCACATGCGCTTTCGTCGCACGCATCAACTGCAATCGACGCTGCACGTCGTACATCACTGGAAGCTCCTGCCCGCATACTTGGAACAAATGCGACAAAACTCAAAAACTGAAACCACCAAAACACAACCACCAAACCATCCTGGGAAAACAGAAAACTCAGCAACAATTGAATAAACCAAATCCAAAGCACTGAAAGCGACCATCTTGGCAACAAGGCATCACCCTCACTGTAATGCAGTTCTTCCCGAAGCAACAAATATCGAAACACTTCTGTTGCATCCATGTTGGCTTCACGCTTCAAAAAAGGCAAGCCATCACCCCATGGAAACAAATCCGGAAACGACATGCCCCAGGTGGCCGGATCAAACATCGACAGCGGTTCGTCTCTGGTCGGAACAACCAACTTGGAAGGTTTGACTTGGAACATAGCTGATTCCACATTGCGCTCATTTTCAGCCGTGCCACGGGCAATCTTCTGAATTCTCCGAATTTTTTGAAGTGTTCGCCTCTCTTGGGCTCCTTCACGACCCAAAAGTTCACCAGGAACAGATGCATCCGGGGCCGGCATTTCATTGTTGATGCGGTTGCGAAGCACATCGGCAGCAT
This sequence comes from Cladocopium goreaui, assembly GCA_947184155.2. Classification (NCBI taxonomy): domain Eukaryota; class Dinophyceae; order Suessiales; family Symbiodiniaceae; genus Cladocopium; species Cladocopium goreaui. The sequence goes on from CAMXCT020000922.1 coordinate 162,092, forward strand.
CGCTCCTTCGCCGCCCACCCTGTCTCACACAGACCTCCTCCACATCCTTCAACACACGCACCCACTTGTTCTGTTCATCCGCACCATCGTTCAAGCCAACAATGGAAGACATCAAATGACCTGCAATGTTTGCGTGAGTGAGTTTTCCATATTTACTTTCACACACACAAAACAAAATGGTTCCGAAACGCAGACGTTACAAAGCAAAACTCGATATTAACATCGTTTTCGATCGCTTCATTCGGACAGTCCCTAGCATGAAGCAATGAATACAACCAAATTCACTTCGGAACCCTGCCTGGTGCATCTAGGCCTTCACGCTGCTTCATTCGGACAGTCCCTACCATGAAGCAATCACCTGCACCTGCAATGTGTGCGCGAGTTTTCCATATTTACTTTCTGCCACACAAAACAAAATGGTTCCGAAAGGCAGACGTTACAAAGCAAAACTCGATATTAACATCGTTTTCGATCGCTTCATTCGGACAGTCCCTACCATGAAGCAATCAATAAAACCAAATTCAATTCAGAACCCTGCCTGGTGCATCTAGGCCTTCACGCTTTTCTTCACTCGCATCGTCCATCTTCTCATCATCCGACGCGTCTTGTCCCTGTGCGTCTGCAGGACCTCGCTGCAGCAACTCCTGCGCCAATGCAGAATCCTCCGCAGTTTCCAGGACACAGCCCTCCAAAAGATCATCACTGCCATCTCCCAGTTCCACCTCCGCATAGAAAGGATTCGTTTTCCTCAAACATTCAACAGCGGCAGTGTACTCATCTCTCGGGGCACGCAACAAAGAAGAGCCCTTGACTGCATCCTTCTGGCTTCCAACCAAAACAAACAAAACTGCATCTTGCATATCAACATCTTTTGGAGGGAGCGTGGTCAGCACTGAAGACGGCTTTGCTTGCAGGAGAAAAATCGAATTCCCTACAAAGCCATGCTGACGTTCCTCACGCGACAAATGCCCGGGCTGCAATACCACAACCTGCATGCACGCCCGTGTCATCGGCAAAAGTCGCTTCGTGGCCGAGGCCAGGCCACGCAATGCGGACAGTTGCTCGCCCATCCAAAGGTCATTGGCCAAGCTGTGCCGAGGCAACGTCAGACTAGATGACATCAACGAGCCCTTGCAGTCACTGCACACCAGGCAAGGATCCTGCAATTGCAGTGACATCCGAACATATTACTAGAACTTCGCCCAAACAAAGTCGAGTAATCCGATGCCGTGAACAGAAAATTAGCTACAAACAAGTTGGTATACCGTGATCCCTCAATGAAAGCAACAAACCCGTGCAGTCAGTGGTAAGGGTCCTTCAAGTCCACCGGCATCCGACGCTTGTGTAAGAGCAAATGCTCCCCCTTGCAGTATGGATGTTCAACAGCCGAAGCATGCAGAGCCTCCAAAGGGATCTTCGGCCATCTTCGACTGTATCTTTCAACTCCAAGAATTCGACACAAGCGTTCCTGTTGACCACACGGAATCACATCCACCGCACCGTTCTCCATCTCGGTGCTGCCAGCCGGATCTTGGAATAAGATTAACATCTTCAGCTGCTCCCGCCAAAACCTGCGAGCACACACCACGCATGCAGTTTCAAAGCGACCTCCTTGCTCGGGCTGTCGAAGCCTTTCATCAGCATTCTCCATGAGCCGACGTTGCGAAGCAAAGCTGGTGACCTGATGCATCACTTCATGAAAACATCATCAGCAAATCTCAGTACCATGACATCTCACATCAAACATGTAACACTACCCTACTCCGATCGTGTTAACAGAAATACAACACAAAAAGCTCAGTACCCCGACGCCGTGAATTAAAACTATTACCTCACTTTATGATACAAATTCCACACAAATAGCTACAAAAAGCTCAGTACCCCGATCCCACAAAAGGTCAGCGCAGACAAGAAACTGTGGGGCCCAAGTGTGTCAATAGTCCAATGACCTTCTTACGATACTCGATGAGCACACGGCTGGCATCGGCACCTCCACTGTGTTTCTCCACTAAATGTTCCAAAAACTCTTTCTGTCCGCCAGTTCCAAAATTGCACAGTCTGCACTGGTAACGCTCCAGCGGATTCTGAACATCATCATCATCATAAGACCATAACACAAGGCCAGACAGCGCTTCACCAATAGCAGTGATAGCTGGACTGCAGTCCAACATCTGCGCAACTTCACGCAGCTTGATCTCAAACTTCATATTCACATTTTCCAACACAGCAAATGCTTTCTTGGCAACTTGCAAATTCTCTGGCAAGGCCTCCATAGCAATGCCCGCAGCAACATCCATCTCCACATCTGCCTCCTCAGCAACTTCCACACATGAAGAGCCAGTGCTGTCAGGAACAACTGCATTACCATCCCCTTCCACATCCACCTCCGGAACACATTCCACAACAGAAGTGCCAGCGCCGAAAAGGATGGCACTCAATGGCACAAAAGCGGCCTTGCAAAGAGTTCCTTCAGTCCACCCAGGAATCGACTGCATCAAGTTCCGTTCCGTGTCGGATCTCCATTTGATACCATTCTCTGCATCATCCGAAGCTTCCAAACAATCCAACTTCAACTCCTTGATGTTGTCCACATCGCCAGGGAATGCAGCTTTCATGGAACGACAGCGCACCTTCTTCTCCTTCTCCAAATACTCCGACACCCGCTTGAACAGCACACCGTCTTCATCTGAAGTCGGCAACCGCAAGCACTGCTGCACTTCCTGCCATTGTCGTATATCCAGTTCCAATTGAACGACAACCGGAGACACGCCGCTCCTGTACACACGATGTCATAATCAGTATGCAATTCCTCGAGATCTCACGGACAGCCCCTACAGAAACCTCGAGAAGATATCTCTGATGATCTCGAGATATATTGGCTACCATGATCACGCGCATGATGTATAAATAACATACGTTATCTCATTCATCGCGCAAACAAAAAAAGCTCGGTACCATTATGCTTTACATGAGCAATTCTGGAGATCTCACGGACAGCCCCTACAGAGACCTCAAGAGATGCAACAAATGTTGAAGATATTTGTTTGTCGATCCTTGGTATTTCACAAACATGATGCCATCTATGACATATGTCATGTCATTTTATTATGGACATTTCCCCATAAATGGGACAAAACAACTCGGTACCATGATGCCGTGTATAACACATGATAATTCATTTTAGCATGCAAATACCCACATAAATTGCCAAAAAAAAACTCGGTACCATGATGTTGTTATTCGCAAAGGTGACAAAGGTAAGAAAAGTACACAAAACACACAACAACGACACGCACTCGTCCTGGAATCACGGAGTTCTCCGACCGTCACTGGATCGTGACGTGAGCGCATAGCTTGCAATGCAGGCGTCTGGCGAGGATGAAGTAACTGCGTCAGCAAAAGCCAAGCAAACTGTAAACACTTCTTGTTCCCATAGCGAGCAGATGGAAAACATTCGGACCAATAGCACACCTCCACGTCCTGGTCAAATCTTTCCCAACCATATCTCCGCATCAGGCATCGCAGGTACGTCGCGTCTGCAGCATCCAGCTTACCTCGACGCCGGCGCACCTCGCCCTCATCATCCACCACCAACGCTTTCGTGCCCCACAGGATGCCAAGGACCACCTGCAAGCAACGCAAAGACCAAACCACCGCGAACCGGCAAGACACAAAAAAAAAACTAACGCAGGCCATACAATAGTTTCGACAACCACTCACCTCCACCACATTGTCACGATCCTCATAACCACCAGAACTGTCCCATTCACAAGCAGCTGTAAGTGTGTGGACATCCCACAAACGGCTCGCCACTTCCAACATGTCCGCGTCGATGGTGAACCCAACCAAACGACACCATTGAAGTCGTCTTTCTTCCGATACACTCAGCAAAACACAGGACAACAATGCCACGACCTGATGCCGCAGCAAATGCTCCATGCCAATGGAGGCGAAGTAACCTGGTAAATCCAATAAATCAACAGAATCCGTGACAGCTTTGCTGGGCCACGATTGCTGCACTTCATCGAAAGTAGCAAGAAGCGGCAACGTCGCATCCACCACACGAGCATCCAAAGAAGCAAGCGAAAGATGCAATCCCTCCACCTGACCCATGGTCTTGTCGGCCAAAACCGCCAAAATACGCATGCGATCTTTTTGTTCTGGAACAGCATCTCGAAGCAATGTAGTATCAGGCGCCGCAGGACTTTCCAAACATCGTTTCAGCCAGCCCCACAAGACACTTGCACCAGATGCAAGGGTATCATCGTGACACGGCTCCTGCTTAAAAAATAAAAATAAAAAAACAGCCGGACTTGCCGGCATAATCACTATTCAATTCTCGAGATCTCACAAACAGCTCCTATAAAAACTTCAAGATGCCTTTTTTATTGCACCCAACCTCCGTGGAAGTCGCCAAGACTTTCATCAACGATCTGCGCAGCTCTGCTACAGGCAACCAATTCCGGTTGGAATGTGTCTCCACACCACCCGCAGTGGCCAGGACTCGAAGCTCCTCTGCAGGTATTTTGTACAAAGCACGATGGAGCCACTCCTCACCCTCTGAAACAGCTCCAAGGTGAAGTTCTTCCAATTTGGCAGCCGATGCTTCGTCCACCTACAGCATGGAACACACCGCCACCACAAAACAACCATCATCCTACATTTTTTTCCCGCTCCTCATGCATATCAATGAAATAATAACACATAGATCCACTACATCACAAACGAAAATTGGCATGATCACTATGCAATTCTCGAGATCTCACGGACAGCCCCTACAGAGACCTAAAGAGATGCAACAAATGTTGAAGATATTTGTTTGTCGATCCCTGGTATGTCACAAACATGATGCCATGTCTCACAAACATGCAAATTCGGTCACAAAAACAACTCATGTCACAACACATTTTTTGGTTGAACCCAACCTCCGTGGAGGGTTCCAAGACTTTCATCAACGAGTTGCGCACCTCTCCTACAGGCAGCCAAATCCCGTCAGACTTTGTCTTCGCACCACCCGCAGCAGCCAGAACTCGAAGCTGACGAGCTGACATTTCCGACAAAGAACGACTCAGCCACTCCTTGCCCTGTGAAACAGCTCCAAGGCGAAGTTCTTCCAATTTGGCAGCCGATGCCTCTTCCACCTACGGCATCCGACACACTGCCACCACAAAACCACCATCATCCTACAACATCGCACCATGTGACAAACATTCAAATTCGGTCACAAAAACAACTCATGTCACAACACATTTTTTGGTTGAACCCAACCTCCGTGGAGGGTTCCAAGACTTTCATCAACGAGTTGCGCAGCTCTGCTACAGGCAGCCAATTCCCGTCAGACTTCGTCTTCGCACCACCCGCAGCAGCCAGAACTCGAAGCTGACGAGCTGACATTTCCGACAAAGAACGACTGAGCCACTCCTTGCCCTGTGAAACAGCCCCAAGGCGAAGTTCTTCCAATTTGGCAGCCGATGCCTCTTCCACCTGCGGCATCCGACACACTGCCACCACAAAACCGCCATCATTCTACAACATCGCACCATGTGACAAACATTCAAACTCGGTCACAAAAACAACTCATGTCACAACACATTTTGTGGTTGAACCCAACCTCCGTGGAGGGTTCCAAGACTTTCATCAACGAGTTGCGCAGCTCTGCTACAGGCAGCCAATTCCGGTTGGAATGTGTCTGCACACCACCCGCAGTAGCCAGGACTCGAATCTTTTCTTTTCGCATTTCGTACAAAGCACGACTGAGCCACTCCTTGCCCTGTGAAACAGCTGTAAGGCGAAGTTCTTCCAATTTGGCAGCCGATGCCTCTTCCACCTGCGGCATCCGACACACTGCCGCCACAAAACCACCATCATCCTACAACATCGCACCATGTGACAAACATTCAAACTCGGTCACAAAAACAACTCATGTCACAACACATTTTTTGGTTGAACCCAACCTCCGTGGAGGGTTCCAAGACTTTCATCAACGAGTTGCGCAGCTCTGCTACAGGCAGCCAATTCCGGTTGGAATGTGTCTGCACACCACCCGCAGCAGCCAGAACTCGAAGCGGACGAGCTGACATTTCCGACAAAGAACGCCTCAGCCAATCCTTGCCCTGTGAAACAGCCCCAAGGCGAAGTTCTTCCAATTTGGCAGCCGATGCCTCTTCCACCTGCGGCATCCGACACACTGCCCCCACAAAACCGCCATCATTCTACAACATCGCACCATGTGACAAACATTCAAACTCGGTCACAAAAACAACTCATGTCACAACACATTTTGTGGTTGAACCCAACCTCCGTGGAGGGTTCCAAGACTTTCATCAACGAGTTGCGCAGCTCTGCTACAGGCAGCCAAGCCTTGCCGGATCGTGTCTCCACACCACCCGCAGTAGCCAGGACTCGAAGCTCCTCTTTTCGCATTTCGTCCAAAGAACGACTGAGCCACTCCCTGCCCTGTGAAACAGCCCCAAGGCGAAGTTCTTCCAATTTGGCAGCCGATGCCTCTTCCACCTGCAGCATCCGACACACTGCCACCACAAAACCGCCATCATCCTACAACATGTGACAAGCACGCAACTTTCGTCACAATCCTATTCTGCCCCACCGGACCTGCATGCGTGGTGCCAAGACATCCAGCAATTGAGCGCGCAGCTCTCCAACCGCAAGCCACTTGTTGTCCGGTCCACGGCCAACATTTCGAGCATGCGCCATTTTGCGAAGCTCCATGACTGAAATGTTTGCCAGGGCATCCTGGAGCCATTCACGACCCCTGGTCACAGCACTGCTACGCAGCTCCTGCAACCGAATTTCCACGCCATCGGACGACGAGGATGACGCGGTCGCATGCTCCATTCGCACAGACATCCCCTTCAGCAAATGAAACAGCGACCACAAAATTGTACGGTACAATGATTCCCGTAGTATTTTTTGTCCACTGCTCATGCATTTCAATGAAAACATTACATATATTTTTTCGCGCTATACTTACATAGATCCACTGCATCGTAAACAAACACTGACATTGTCACAATGCAATTCTCGAGATCTCACGGACAGCCCCCACAGAAACCTCGAGAAGTCCAAGAAATGTTCAAGATACCTGTTTGCCAATCGTCACTTGTTTCACGAACATTCAGCGTACATATAAGAATCTGGATGTTCACTCTGTACACAATGCATCTTGTCTCGACGTTCACATCTGAGCCAAGGAAAGAGGTAAAGAGGTAAACTATGCTTGTCGCTGCAGAGTTGCACAATCCACTGCAAAGGATTTGTTCGCTGACTTCCAAACTGAGACCACCACTCATGAGTTTGACATGGCAAAGAACCACTGTCGCAGAGACCTGCAAACTAAAGGCTGAACGCATCAACAAAAAAATAGTTTAACAAAGCTCAAAAACAAAAAACTCAGCAGCTCGGCAACACCATCTTGCATCATCTCGCAATGCCTCTGCAACCAAATTTCCACGGCAGCGGACGACGCGAATGACGCGGTCGCATGCACCATTCGCACAGACATTCCCGTCAGCAAATGAAACAGAGACCACAAAACGTCCACAAACGTCACGGGTGCGTGACTTCAACCAAACATGTTGCATTCAGAAAATTCCGAGACATGCATATCTGTTCGCTTGAGTTCAAAACAATGCCATGACATGCTTGAGAACAAAACAAAATTGAACGGTACAAAATTGAACAGTACAATGATTCCCGTAGTTTTTTTTTGTCCACTGCTCATGCATTTCAATGCAAAGATCACATATTTTTTTGTGCCATAAATCACATAGATCCACTGCATCGTCAACAAACACTGACATTGTCACAATGTAATTCTCGAGATCTCACAGACACTTTTACACACAAAAGCTTTTACACACAGACGGTTTTACACACAGACGCTTCTACACGCAGACACTTTTACACGCAGATGCGTTTTACACACACACAGACACTTTTACACACAGACCATTTTACACACAGACACTTTTACACACAGACGCTTTTAAACACAGAAGCTTTTACACACAGAAGCTTTTACACACAGACTCCTTTACACACAGACGCTTTTACACACAGACGCTTTTACACACAGAAGCTTTTACACACAGACTCTTTTAAACACAGACGCTTTTACACACAGAAGCTTTTACACACAGACGCTTTTACACACAGACGCTTTTACACACAGACTCCTTAACACACAGACGCTTTTACACACAGAAGCTTTTAACACACAACACTTTCACACACAGAGGCTTTTACACACAGAAGCTTTTACACACAGGCGCTTTTACACACAGACGTTTTTACACACAGAGGCTTTTACACACAGAAGCTTTTACACACAGGCGCTTTTACACACAGACGCTTTTACACACAAACGCTTTTACACACAGACGCTTTTACACACAGAAGCTTTTACACACAGACTCCTTTACACACAGACGCTTTTACGCACAGACGCTTTTACACACAGAAGCTTTTACACACAGACTCCTTCACACACAGACGAAGTTGTTAAATAACCCCGTTAATTGTGATTATGTATTCGTGGGGCCCGACGTGTCCAGACAGAGTTATCGCTCGAAAAAACGATAAAAGGGAAAAAAAACGTTAATGATTGTAATATGTATATATCATGGTGGGGTTGTAAAGCCATTTGACTGCAGCCATTTCGCATTGTCCAGCTGCGATGGGGCGCACTCGGACACATGTGCGTTTCTGCACAAGGAGATCGGGCCTATGGCAAGAAGTGTAAACAAATCAGCGTCATTGTTGTGTTTCTTTTTGGGTGGCCTCCTTTGGAGAGGCTATAATATCAGAAACCTGCTGCGCAGGAGCTTCCGATACCAGGCATTTCGCTTGGCACCAGCTCCCGGAGAGCGAAAGACGCGGTTCGAGGAGTCGGAGCTCCACGCATGGCAATGGCTCATGCAGTGGAGCGATAGACCTCCTCTTGAGCAGGTTCCGGCACAATTCCGCGAACTTGTCCAGAAGGCCGGTCCAGTCAGCTGGCTCGATTCGTTGGTTGGTTCGTTCGTCGTGGTGGGTTGGTTCGTTCGTGGTGGGTTGGTTCGTTCGTCGCGGGCTGCGGGCGGGGTGCGTGTGCCGCGCTTTGGCCACGTCCCGTCTGCTGCTCGGTGTGTTGGTTGGTTCGTGTTGGGTTGGTTCGTTCGTGGTGGGTGGCGGACGGGGTGCGTGTGCCGCGCTTTGGCCACGTCCCGTCTGCTGCTCGGTGGGTTGGTTGGTTCGTGTTGGGTTGGTTCGTTCGTGGTGGGTGGCGGACGGGGTACGTGTGCCGCGCTTTGGCCACGTCCCGTCTGCTGCTCGGTGTGTTGGTTGGTTCGTGTTGGGTTGGTTCGTTCGTGGTGGGTGGCGGACGGGGTGCGTGTGCCGCGCTTTGGCCACGTCCCGTCTGCTGCTCGGTGTGTTGGTTGGTTCGTGTTGGGTTGGTTCGTTCGTGGTGGGTGGCGGACGGGGTGCGTGTGCCGCGCTTTGGCCACGTCCCGTCTGCTGCTCGGCTGGTTCGTTTCGTGGTGGGTTGGTTCGTTCGTCGCGGGCTGCGGACAGGGTGCGTGTGCCGCGCTTTGGCCACGTCCCGTCTGCTGCTCGGCTGGTTCGTTTCGTGGTGGGTTCGTTCGTTCGTGTCGCAGGCTGCGGGCGGGGTGTGCCGCGCTTTGGCCACGTCCCGTCTGCTGCTCGGTGTGTTGGTTGGTTCGTGTCGTGGTTGAATTCTGTCTGTGTCAGGCGGTGCAACTGCCGCCTGAGCCACCTGTGAAGCAAGACCAGCTTGTTGTGCAGCCAGTTCCTGGGCCGCAGGATCAGACAGCAGCCGTGTAACCACTGAGCTTCAGAACTTGTGTCGTTTTCATGGTGATTTCTGTCTGTGTCAGGCTTTGGAACCGCCTGAGCCACCTGTGACGCAAGACCAGCAAGTTGTGCAGCCAGTTCCTGGGCCGCAGGATCAGACAGCAGCCGTGTAACCACTGAGCTTCAGAACTTGTGTCGTTTTCATGGTGATTTCTGTCTGTGTCAGGCTTTGGAACCGCCGCCTGAGCCACCTGTGAAGCAAGACCAGCAAGTTGTGCAGCCAGTTCCTGGGCCGCAGGTTCAGACAGCAGCCGTGTAAACAGTTAGCTTCAGAAATTGTGTCGTTTTCATGGTGAATTCTGTCTGTGTTAGGCTTTGGAACCGCCGCCTGAGCCACCTGTGACGCAAGACCAGCAAGTTGTGCAGCCAGTTCCTGGGCCGCAGGTTCAGACAGCAGCCGTGTAACCACTGAGCTTCAGAACTTGTGTCGTTTTCATGGTGAATTCTGTCTGTGTCAGGCTTTGGAACCGCCGCCTGAGCCACCTGTGACGCAAGACCAGCAAGTTGTGCAGCCAGTTCCTGGGCCGCAGGATCAGACAGCAGCAGTGTAACCACTGAGCTTCAGAACTTGTGTCGTTTTCATGGTGATTTCTGTCTGTGTCAGGCTTTGGAACCGCCGCCTGAGCCACCTGTGACGCAAGACCAGCAAGTTGTGCAGCCAGTTCCTGGGCCGCAGGTTCAGACAGCAGGCGTGTAACCACTGAGCTTCAGATTTGTGTCCGTGTCAGTGATTGGACGCCTCCAGCGTCGTGATTTCCTTTGAACATGTGCATGTGCCTGAGGACCGTGAAGCTCCCTCGCAGCCCGTGCCTGACCGCACACCACCAAAGAGAGCAGCACCACAGGACACTAGCGAGACTCCTGACAAGGCAGCCCTCGGGTGGAAACGCATCCGACACAAGGCGCCCCAGCCAGAGAGTTGCAAGACAGCGTTTCAGGACACACTGGTTGGGGTTTTGGTGTGGCTGCAATGCATTTCTGTATCCCCACAACGTTGTTATTTTTCCATCATGAGTAGAATGCTTAAGTGCATTTTGTTTCCTCTGCCGCATCGAAGGAGGCAGCGACGCTGACAGAGGAGCAGCTGGAGCAGATCCGGTCACACGTGAGGGCGCGGCAGGGTCACAAGGGTGGAAACCAAAAGAGAATCGGCTTCTCCAAGGAGCCTACGGACAAGTGCAGTGTGTGCTTCCACTGCAAACACGCCGTGAAATGGGCTGAGATGAGGGATGCTAAGCATGGCACGCTTCCAAGAGGCGCACTGTGCTACGCTTGTCACCGAGCAACCTTAGCTCTTGGTGCGCATTCTCGATCCCGTGACATCTTTGCAGCAGTGCCTGGGGCCATGAGTGTTTGGCGATACCGTTCACAACTTGAGCGTGCCAAGCTTTTAAAATATGACGGGGATGAGAATTTGCACAGGTCTTGCGTTTTAACTGGTGGCTTGTGTTTTATGGATTGGGCTCCCCCAAATAGGCGCCAAACTCTGCATTTTGGACCAAAGAGAAACCATGCCATTCTCATGGATTCATGGTTCACAGGTGAAACAAAAAAGATAAACCACAAGGCAATGCAAGTTTGAGGCACCTTAATTATCATACATGTTACATATAACTATAACTTGTAACCAGGTAATTCATTTTTTTCTACATATATACTTACTACATACTTAGCTCAAACCAACCCATCCACGATTCAAAAGTCAAATCATTGTCATTGTCATCATCATCAGCCCTTTCTTCATTGATGGCTGCTGACCCATGGCTATCTATGAAGACCTGGCCAAAGCGCAGCAAGTTTTTTTACTCTGTGGGCCGCTTATCTTTGAAAGTGGCAGCAGAGATGCCATCACCGCATACACATTGGGTATGCAACTCCTGGCCAAGCACAGGAAGGTGTGAGAACATTTGGTTTGCGATGGCTTGGCTATGGTTAACATAAAAATATGTTTGGCTATGGGTATGTCTGACTATGACATTGTTGTCCCCCTGAAGGTTCACTCAGATGGCATGCTTCAGCCAGATATGTTGGTTGCTGCAGAACGCAGTGGGAAGGGGGCTGCCTACTACAATCTGCACCAGCTGTTTCATTTTGTTCGAGCGACCCTTGGACTTGGAATACATATTATATATCCTGAGATTAGTCATGAGTGCAGTCATGACAACATGAGTCTTTGAATTTGGATAGGATTTGATTGGAACATGGAATCATAACAGTCAGTCATGAGTTATGATTCACTATAAAGTTGGGGAATCAAACTCTGAGCGCAGAATCCAGGTCCACTACTTTGAGAAACTCTTCCAAGATGGGAGATGCGCTGCAGAATTGGCTCCATCTATTTTTTGGTTCGAAGGATGAGGTTGCGGTCATCAATGACAAAGTCAAATGCCCATCTGGTGGGACTATCTCGAGGGCACGGCCCAAAGTTGATGTTGGTCTCATGTTGATGAGAAGGAAGTTTTGGAAGGAGAACTGGCAGAACACCTCCATACAGCTAGGCTACTTGACAACAACTTTTGATTCCAACCCCAACTCCAACTCCACCCAACCAACTAACCTTTTGATTTCAACTCCTCCGCTCAAACAACTCCAATCAACTCCCAACCAGGCTATGATGCGACGACCATGGCGAAGGAGTTGATGGTGGCTGAAGAACACACTATCCAGCTGGGCCCCCCGAATAAAACATTCAGTGAGTCTGAGTCAGTGAGTGACTGCTGCTGCCTTCAATTTAAAGTTCAATTCTTTCATGGACCCCAGGACCCCGGACCCCGGCCCCAGATGCCTTTGCTGCTGTTGACCAAGGCTGGCTCCAGCTGAAACTGCATTCCTGCAGAGACATCAGTGTCTAGAGAAGCAGCGGTTGAGGGCCATTGAAAGGGCACAGCGGGCTAAGCAGCTGACTAATTCAGATTCTGATTCATCTTCAAGTGATGAAGAAGATTTGACAGAAATGTCTAAAGACCATCTGGAAAAGCAGTTGCAATCAGAATTGGCCCATGAGAAGTTTTGCATCAACAAGAGGATATTGCCTTTGATCAGTTTGGGAAGAGGTGAGGTTTGGTTTAAAAGTTTAAAACTTGACTAGAGTGACTAGACTATTGTTGTTTGTTCCCCCCAGCCCCAATGGCACACTCAGTGCATCAGTCCCTGCTCAGTGCATCAGTCCCTGCAGGGTGCACAGCGCTTCAACACAAAGCCGCTGGACTGCTCCATATCCTGCACTTGGAGGCCGGCCAAGAGATCAAGCACTACTGCCAGCAAACAGTGGCAACAATTTCTGATCAAGGCCCTCAATGGATGGGTGGTTGTGGCTGTGAGGAGGGTCTGAGTTTCTTACAGTCACCACCACTGCCACTGGTCACCAACTTAACGAAATTATATGACTCACACAGGACTCACAGTGAGACTCACAGATACTGTCTACTAGCTAGATAGGCCCAAAGAAACCCAGCTGATCTCACCGCCGCAGCGCCGCAACAGATGCCTCAGGAACTGAACTCAATCTGGGAGCCATGCCATCCTTGGATGTGCAAATGCTGCTGGATGATGACGCTGTATCTATGTGCCTATCTATGTGCTCATTGAAACCTGCGAATGTTCCACAGGCGCAGCAAAACAGGGCATCATCATCAGGCTAGTCACTAGAATCATGGGAGACTTACTGTATTACTGTACCTCTGTGGTCAAAGCAAGTATGGGTCAAGAGTCCAGATACAGCTGATGTTCTGGCCGACTTGAAGGTCATGCTCGAGTGCGATGATGTCAACCTGGCACTGGTTGCGCCAGCTGAGCCAGCATCGCTGCCCAGCAACTTGCTTTTGCCTACATAATCTTTATATATATATATATATCATCCATCATCCATCAATCATATTACTTTATAATAGAATATTCCACCATTACCCACCATATTCCACCATATTCCATCCATATTCCACCATATTCCACCCATATTCCACCATATTCCACCATATTCCACCATATTCCACCATATTCCACCATATTCCACCATATTCCACCAATATTCCACCATATTCCACCATATTCCACCATATTCCACCATTATCCACCATTATCCACCATATTCCACCCATATTCCACCCATATCCCACCATATTCCATCATATTCCACCATTATCCACCATATTTTACCATATTCCCCCATATTCCACCCATATTCCCCCATATTCCACCATTATCCACCACTATCCATCATATTCCACCATATTCCACCATATTCCACCCATATTCCACCATATTCCACCACCATATTCCACCATATTCCACCATTATCCACCATATTCCACCCATATTCCACCCATATTCCACCATATTCCACCCATATTCCACCATATTCCACCACCATAGTCCACCATATTCCACCCATATTCCACCATATTCCACCATATTCCACCCATATTCCACCATATTCCACCATATTCCACCATATTCCACCCATATTCCACCATATTCCACCATTATCAACCATATTCCAGCATATTCCACCAGCATATTCCACCATATTCCACCTACCGCCATATTCCACCATATTCCACCCATTATCCACCATATTCCACCAGATTCCACCCATATTCCACCATATTCCACCATATTCCACCATTATCCACCACTATCCATCATATTCCACCATATTCCACCATATTCCACCCATATTCCACCACCATATTCCATCACCATATTCCACCATATTCCACCATTATCCACAATATTCCACCCATATTCCACCCATATTCCACCTCCACCATATTCCACCCATTATCCACCGTATTCCACCATATTCCACCATATTCCACCCATATTCCACCACCATATTCCACCACCATATTCCACCATATTCCACCATATTCCACCATTATCCACCATATTCCACCCATATTCCACCCATATTCCACCATATTCCATCATATTCCACCATATTCCACCATATTCCACCATTATCCACCATATTCCACCATATTCCACCATATTCCACCTATATTCCACCATATTCCACCATATTCCACCATATTCCACCATTATCCACTATTATCAACCATATTCCACCCATATTCCACCCATATCCCACCATATTCCACCATATTCCACCCCCACCATATTCCACCCATTATCCGCCGTATTCCACCATATTCCACCATATTCAACCATATTCCACCATTATCAACCATATTCCACCCATATTCCACCATATTCCACCAGCATATTCCACCATATTCCACCCATATTCCACCATATTCCACCATTATCAACCATATTCCACCATATTCCACCAGCATATTCCACCATATTCCACCTACCACCATATTCCACCATATTCCACCCATTATCCACCATATTCCACCAGATTCCACCCATACTCCACCATATTCCACCATTACCCACCATATTCCACCATATTCCACCATATTCCACCCATTATCCACCATATTCCACCAGATTCCACCCATATTCCACCATATTCCACCATTACCATATTCCACCATATTCCACCATATTCCACCATATTCATATTCCACCATATTCCACCCATATTCCACCATATTCCACCATAGTCCACCATATTCCACCCATATTCCACCCATTATCCACCATATTCCACCCATATTCCACCCATATTCCACCATATTCCACCATATTCCACCCATATTCCACCACCATATTCCACCATTATCCACCATATTCCACCCATATTCCACCCATATTCCACCATATTCCATCATATTCCACCATATTCCACCATATTCCACCATTATCCACCATATTCCACCATATTCCACCTATATTCCACCATATTCCACCATATTCCACCATATTCCACCATTGTCCACCATTATCCACCATATGCCACCCATATTCCACCCATATCCCACCATATTCCATCATATTCTACCATTATCCACCATATCTTACCATATTCCACCATATTCCACCATAATCCACCATTATCCACCACTATCCATCATATTCCACCATATTCCACCATATTCCACCCATATTCCACCATATTCCACCACCATATTCCACCATTATTCCATCCATATTCCACCATATTCCACCAGCATATTCCACCATATTCCACCATTATCAACCATATTCCACCATATTCCACCAGCATTTTCACCATATTCCACCCATATTCCACCATATTCCACCATTACCCACCATATTCCACCATATTCCACCATTATCCACCATTATCCACCATAGTCCACCATAGTCCACCATATTCCACCCATATTCCACCATATTCCACCATATTCCACCCATATTCCACCATATTCCACACCTTTGCCAGACTTCGCCACCGCAGTCTGGACAGCACCCTGCAAAGCACCCTGCACAGCACCTTGCCAGACTTCGCCACCGCAGTCTGGACAGCACCTTTGCCAGACTTCGCCACCGCACTCTGGACAACACCCTGCAGAGCACCCTGCACAGCACCTTTGCCAGACTTCGCCACCGCAGTCTGGACAACACCCTGCACAGCACCCTGCACAGCACCTTTGCCAGACTTCGCCACCGAAGTCTGGACAGCAAGCACCCTGCACAGCACCCTGCACAGCACCTTTGCCAGACTTCGCCACCGCAGTCTGGACAGCACCCTGCACAGCACCTTTGCCACACTTCGCCACCGCAATCTGGACAGCACCCTGCACAGCACCCTGCACAGCACCCTGCACAGCACCTTTGCCAGTTCGCCACCGCAGTCTGGACAGCACCCTGCACGGCACCTTTCCCAGACTTCGCCACAGCAGTCACACCGCAGTCTGGACAGCCCCCTGCACAGCAGCCTGCACAGCACCTTTGCTAGACTTCGCCACCGCAGTCTGGACAGCCCTGCACAGCACCCTGCACAGCACCCTGCACAGCACCTTTGCCAGACTTGGCCACCGCAGTCTGGACAACACCCTGCACAGCACCCTGCACAGCACCATTGCCAGACTTCGCCACCGCAGTCTGGACAGCACCCTGCACAGCACCCTGGGCTCAAAAGAGCCACCATATTCCACCATATTCCACCACCATATTCCACCACCATATTCCACCATATTCCACCATCATATTCAATCAATCATGGTAATGGAATGGACCAATATGGATTGGAGCCTGAGCCGACCCACCATGGAATAGTCTACTCCGGTGACGACTGGTGACCAATGCTTTGAGGTGTCGGTGAAGTGGTCCAAGTAATGGGCTGCGAGATATCCGACAGTCTTGCTTCACAGGAGGCCCAGACCCAGATGTGCGTCACATCACCACCACCACTACCACTACCACATCGATTGCATCATAGTGAAATTCATTTGATGACTTTGTTTAACTTTATATTATATAGAATTACTCTATTTATTATTTTGTCTACTCTATCAAAGCATATCATACTATCATGATCATCAAATTCATCCTCTTGCCCTCATCTTCAGCCTGCTCCACCTCCTGCTCCACCTCCTCCTACTCTTCCTCATCACCATCACCATCATCATCATGATCATCATCATGATCATCATGATCATCATCATCATCATCATCATCTCATCATCCTTCTCATCCTTCTCATCCTTCTCAGCCTTCTCATCCCTCATCATCATCATCATCATCAGCAGCATCATCACCATCATCATCACCCCTGATCATCATCATGTCATCCTCATCCTCATCATCCTCACCACCATCATCATCATCATCATCATCATCCTTCCCTCGTCATCATCATCATCATCATCATCATCATCACCATCATCATCGATCTCCTCCTCCTCCTCCTGCTCCTCCTCCTCCTCCTTAAAATCCTCATCCTTCTCCTCCTCCTTCTCCTCCTCATCATCATCATCATCATCCTTCTCCTCCCTTATCATCATAATCATCATCATCATCAGCAGCAGCAGCATGTCATCATCATCATCCTCCTCCTCCTCATCATCATCATCATCAGTGATCAGCATGACTATCATCATGATCATCAGGCCGAAAACTATGTGGCTGGAAGCTCCAAGGAATGGAACTCTGCGTTGCTTTCACATCGGCGAGTCACAAGTCTTTTTTTGTTTCAATTTCTATTTCAGTTTATTGTCTTTACACACTTTGATGGGTCCCAGACCCCAGGTCCCAGGTCAACATCAACGGTGTTTTCTTACTGTAGGTTCAGATCAGATCAGAATCAGAAATGGTTAATCAAATTCAAATTCAAATTCAATTCATTTTTTGTCTTTCAATTTCAGTTAACAATCACATTATTCACAGACAATAGTACAGTCCAGTCAATTATCAATCAATTACTGACTGACCAGTGAATTCTTTTTCAATATATATAATTATATTAAAATATATAAATATACATACTTTTTCAAGGTAATCCAATCCAAAGTCCAGAGTCCAGGTCCAGGTCCAGGTTTAATCTGACTTAGGCTTAGACCAGCCTAGACTAGCTCGGCCCAGGTTTCCAAATTCTTTCAGCATCGTGGGGACCAAGCACGTCTGTGACAACTTGCTGTCAGCATCATTGGAGAAGATGCGTTGGCTTCTTGGCTTCGCATAGCTACTGCTGTCTCAGTCTCACTCTTTCTGAATTGCCAACCAATTTCCATGCCATGCGGGTTGATGATAATATATTATATAATATTTTTATAATATTTATTTTTTATATAAAATATTTGAAATATATTATACTATATTATATTATATTATATTATATATTAAATATATATATATATATATTATATTATTATAATGTATATATATATAATATATATAATATTTAATATATATATATAATATGTTATATTTGATATATTATATAATATATATTTATATATATTATATTTAATATATATAATATAAATAATAAATATATATATAATATATAATATAATATAATATAATATAATATAATAATATAATATAATATAATATAATATAATATAATATAATATATAATATATATATATATATATATTATATATAATATATATATATATATCATTATATAATTATTTAATTATGACGACGCCGACGCCGACCGACGCCGATGATGATGGTGATTTCAATGATCAATCAATTACTGTAAGCTGAAGCAGGATCAATTGAATCCAAATCCAAAGTCCAAATCAGGTCTCCAAATCAGTTGTCAATTGTCAAAAACAAATCAAAGCCAAATCAAAATTTGATTATTATTAGCATAATCATAGTCATAGTCATAGTCATAGCCACATCACACAACACCACTGCACTGCCTTGCTAAGTTGGCCGTCATTCCTTGAAGACCTTCGTCAGTTGGAGAAACTCCTGGTCAGAGTCTTTGCCCGAGAGCAGTTCGTGGAGAAATGCGTTTCACTGGAACCAGATCGTGCTGCGTTCAATTCATTCCAGGCTACCTTGAAAGGACTGCGGTGGTCAGCCATTACAAACTTCTGTTTTGAGGTTACTTTGCGCGGCATTCAATTCAATTCAATTCAATGCAAATGCCAAATGCAATGCAATTTTCAATAATACTTTCTAATTACTAACCTTAGCCTTAGCCGCAGCCTGGCTTAGCCTTAGCCCGGCCCAGCCGAGCCTAATGTTTGGTGGAGTGTTGACAGACATTGACACTTGACAACACTACAACACTTACACTGACACTGTTGACAGACGCAGCTGACTGCTGACTTGCCTAGTTGCTGCGTCTTGAAGAAGTTCTACGACGATGCTGGGACAAAAAGACCTTTGGTGCCTGTAAAGGCCGCAAGTCCAAAAAGCAGCAGGACAGCAAGTTACCTGAGGGCATTGACGAGGAGTTCACGAGCCTTGTCTGCCTTGACTTATCCCTCCTCCCGACCCGACTCCCGACTCCCAACTCCCACCACTCCAACACAACATAACAATCTCATCCCACCTCATCCCATCTCATCCCATCTCATCCCATCCACTACAACTACTAACTACTACTGCTGCTACTGCCAGGGCTAGGACTGCTGCTGCTACTGCTACTGCTGCTGCTTCTGCTGCTACTCCTCCTGCCGCTGCCGCTGCTGCTGCCGCTGCTGCTGCTTTTGCTGCTGCTTTTGCTGCTGCTTTTGCTGCTGCTTTTGCTGCTGCTTTTGCTGCTGCTTTTGCTGCTGCTTCTGCTGCTGCTGCTGCTGCTACTGCTGCTGCTGCTGCTGTTGCTGCTGCTGCTGCTGCTTCTGCTGCTGCTGCTGCTGCTTCTGCTGCTACTGCTGGTGCTGCTGCTGCTGCTGCTATTGCTGCTGCTTATCTTATGCCGGGCCAGCCCCACTCAGGATCAATGTGGATGCCATCGACAAGGCAATTCGTTCAAAGAGCTTCTGGGCACTTGTGCGTGCCACCTATGAAGTGAGCATGGAAGCAGAGTTTGTGGGGAACTTCTGCGAAGGCTGCCACTGCCATGAGCAGCATCTAATCAGCTGGGCTACTCACAAGGCTAAGCTGGGTGGGTGCGAGACTGCATGACTGGCGGCATGACTCATCCAGTGGTCCGCCATTTTTGTTCCAAAGTCCAAAGATTCAAAGCATCCGATGATGGTGGCAGCAGTTAGGTGAGCAGTTTGAACTGAACTTTGAACTTTGAATGAAAACTGAAAACTTGAAATTTCATTTTGATCTGATGGCTGATGGCTCTCTCTTTCTTTCAGTCACCACCACTCAATCACTTACTCACCCTGGCACTGCCAGGCCAACAGAAAGGCTTCAAGGAAGAAGAGGTCAGCAGGGCTGATAGAAGCTGCATCTTGCCCCATGCGTTGCTGCAGAGCACCTGAACTTGCATCTGGGTGTGTTCTGAGACGGTTGAAGCAAAGAATGATCCTTGGTGATTGATTCATTGATTCACTGATTGATATCACCGTGGTATGGCATGATATGATCGCATATCATCATATTGATTGATTATTGATGCAATTCATAGGGTTCGGGTTCATTATGCGGTTCATTGATCCGATCCTGCACTGCACTGCTAGAGTCCAGAGTCTGGGCCCTGGGCTGCAACTGTATCATCTGAGGATGGATTCGAATGCATTGTTCATGCAGTTCACAGCTGAGCTGGTCAGCAGCCCTATCCACAGAGACCGGGCAGCAGCTTTCGATCTTTTCCGGGATTGGACCTTTGCTCGAGCGAGGCTATGGGCTGAGATCACGACCAAGTTGTTCTACTTCAGGCAACTGCCATGGAAAATCTTGGCCATGGCCCACCCAGTCCATGAGCTCGCGGTCCTGGGAGCACAGGAATGCCTTCAGTTGTATGACAATGACAGCTTGGTGACTTCAGGGCGTGAACACCGCCAAAGCCAACGGTTTCTGTCGCAAGACTTCGAAGGAGACCATGCAGGTGACATTTCTTTGAGACCCTACGTGGAGCGTTTGGCCAAGGGTGAGCCTCTGAGCGAGCTCAAGGGGCCATTCACAGCCTGGCTTGGACGGCTCGCTTCGATCAGGGTCAGTGAACGATCCGTTGAAGGAATCCATTCCTTGGTTACAAAGGTGTACAGAAGGGCGCCAGCTGCCAGTCTGTCCTACGTTTCAGTGGAGCTTCGGCTGCCTGACGTTGTCAAGACTTTGACTTGCAATCCACGAGCACCTGGTACTCAGATTTGTAAGCAAACACCCGGGTAACTCGGGTTTTTTCAACCCCAACATTTACAACGGGCGCTTTGACACAAACAAGTACTTAGAATACCAGGGGTCGGTCAGTGTGGTGGATTTAATGAAAATTCAGAGAGTCAAGTTGCACTCAAAAACTGACATCAGTCAAAGCTCTCAATCATTTGCAACACTTGAACAATTTCATCACCTGAATCTGAATCTGTCTGTTTGTTGTTTAATTTTCCACATCAGTTGAAAATTCATATTCTATGTGTTGGTGGGTGGACCGTGGTTTTGCTTTTCAATTCCGCAAGAGTTTCCAATTCCATATTCTCAATGTACTTCAGACTTCAGTTCAGGTCAGGTCTGGTTCCTTATATTTATAATTTATAGGTACTTACTACTTACCTACCTACTTACCTACTTACCTACTTACACACTTACTGACTAACTTACTTACTTACTTTTACTCACTTTTACTTACTTTTACCGTCTTTTACTTGCTTTTACTTACTTTTACTTACTTTTACTTACTTTTACCTCCTTTTATTACTTTTACTTACTTTTACTTACTGTTACTTACTTTAACTTACTTTTACTTACTTTTACTTACTTTTACTTACGTTTACTTACGTTTACTTACTTTTACTTACTTGCTTGCTTGCTTACTTACTTACTTACTTACTTAACTTCCTTCCTTCCTTTCTTACTTACTTGCTTACTTACTTGCTTTCTTACTTACTTACTTACTTAACTTTACTTATTTACTTACTTACTTACTCACTATTTACTCTTACTTACTTACTTACTTACTTTTACTTACTTACTTTTATTTACTTACTTGTACTCTTACTTACTTTTACTTACTTACTTACTTACTTACTTACTTACTCACTATTTACTCTTACTCACTCTTACTTACCCTTACTTACTCTTACTTACTCTTACTTATATACTTTCTTTCTTACTTACTTATTTACTTACTTTTATTTTCTTAACTTACTTACTAGTTACTTTCTTGCTTACTTAACAATTTACCTTTCTAGTTCTTGAGCGCTGCTCAGGTATTCCAAGATATGGCTGTGGAGCTGTTCCGGGTCGAGAAATTGGAAGGATTCCGCAACATCGTGGCGTGGCTTTGGCTGCACGTATGTTGGAACTCAGGACGCTGACACAGGTCTGACACGCCAATCATTGATGATGATGACAAACTCAATATATTATATATGAAATACATATAAATTGACTGACTTGTTGGACTTGTTGAATTATGAAGTTCACACACACACTCAGACACACTCACTGACTCAGGTTCTTATCTTGTCCCCACCTGATTAGATTGGGAATTGAGACAAACGGTTAAACTGTTGCATAATTCATAATTCCAATTCTAATTGCTGATGTATTTTTCCCACAGTTGCACTGCACTCATCGCCCATCCCCAATGGCAACACTCTCTCACTTACTGGCTCTCACCTCAGGAAGATTCTGAACTTGGACTCCAAGAAGCTGATGAGCTTCAAGTTCGCTGCATTGGTCAAATTGCTGTACAGGGACAACTTGAAACAGAAACACCAAAGCCGAGCCAGGCTTCACCAGGAAATCAAGGACAAAGAGGTGAAGCGCGATGCTGTCACATGTCCATCAAAAACCAAGCAAAAAACGATTGCTGAACGTGTGGAAACCACGCCCCTTGCTGAGATGCTTTTGGCCCATTTGCAGGCTGTAACTTGTTTGAGATTGCGCTCTGTCATTGACATTGTCTTCAACACTCGCAACACTTTGCGATTCACAAACTGTTGAAGTTGCATTTGGACGGACTGTTGCTGTTAATAACTCATACTGTAACTAGAGTCTGCTAGCTGCTAGTCTGTCTACCAATAATTTCAGAATCATTTGGGACTGAGACTGGGCTGGAACTGGGAATGACTGTGACGGTGACGGTGACTGATCTTGTTCAAATTCAATTCATAATCAATCAATCAATCAAGCAATCAAGCAATCAATCAATCAATCAATCAACCAATCAATCAATCAATCAATCAATCAGAACCATATCATAATTCGGGCTTCTGGATTCTGGAGTCCAAGTCTCCGGCAGTGGCTCTAGGTATCACAAAGTGATCCCAACATTTGCTTCTCAATGGGCGATCTTCTGCGGTCCAGCTGTGCAGCTTTGTGCTCTGAAGGTGTCTTGATGCTTGATTCATGAAATTAAGGGGCTCGGCCCGGCTCGGCTCGGCCCAACTCATGCTCATCATTACTTTCACTTGAACAAATTCAATTTTTACTCACTTCGAGACTCCGAGACCGACCTAGCCTTCGACTGCGACTTCAACTCAAGACTCGATCGACTTGACTTGACCCGACACAACTCAACTCAACTTAAACTTATTTCAATTTTCAGATTGGTTCTAAATTCTGATTGATTAGTTACTAGTTGATTAACAGTTGATTCACTTAATTATCCATTCAGTTTATATATATATATATATAATTTTGTCTTTTTGTTGGCAGGCAGTTGAACGTTGACAGTGTCAATGACAGTAACAGTAACAGCAGGCAGGGCAAGCACATTGTCCTTCCTTACCTCACTGCTGCTATTACTGCTGCTTTTGCTTCTGCTGCTACTGCAACTGCCATCTACCTCTACTGCTACTACTGCTACTACTGCTACTGCTTCTGACACTGACAATACTGCTGGTGCTATTGTGAGTGCTAGTGCCTATTGCTGCCACTGCTGCTGCTACTACTGCTCACTACTGCTGCTAGCTGCTGCTGCTAGCTGCTGCTGCTAGCTGCTGCTGCTAGCTGCTGCTGCTAGCTGCTGCTGCTAGCTGCTGCTGCTGGCTCGGCTACTACTAGTCTTTCTGGTTTCTTTCAGGTGGTGTGTCAGTGGTGTCTGTCTGTCAGGTACTGCTTGTTGGGACGATGGTGCCTCAGTCCCAGCCCAAGCTGTCGAAGATGCTCCCACTGCTGCTTCCAGCATCATTGGTTTGGAGGAAGCTGATGATGTTCCGCTTGGTTTGCCTTCAGCTTCAGCAGCAGCAGCAGCAGGTCCAGTTTTTTTCCGGGTGATGGATACAGCGAGGGCTTTTAGCCAACTGACTTTGGTGGGCGACAAGTCTGGAATGCTCAATGTTGACTTTTTGGTTCAACCATTTGTACCAATACATGGTGACTCTGGTGGAGGGTCGCAACAACAACAGCTGGTAATACCCTCTGGTGCCACTCTTGCCGAATCTTGGATTCAATTTCACGCCGTTGTCATCATCATCGTCGTCGTCATCATCATCATCATCACCATCATCATCATCATCCTTTCACTTTTCAGTCTTACAACTGTCCAGTCTGGTGTATATGGTCGAATCCTGTGACAGAATGAAATATATTTAAATTATGATTATGATGGATAAATTACAAGACGTGACAAGACTAGTCACTATACTACTATAGCCCACTGTGGCCCTCTACAGTCTATAGTATATTAGGGTGACCAACTGCTAAGCTAGCAGCTATCATTCCATGGACTGCCCAGGCAAAGTGGTTGCTTGGCAAATCGCTTGACCAGGGGATGGGCTGATGATGACAGGTTAGGTTCTAGAATCTAGAATACAGCAGTGGTATGTCTCTTATCAGGATCATTGACATACTGCAGTGGTATCAGGACGGACGGACGGAGAGACAGATGCAAACCTGAGGTTGTGCAACCCAGATACCCATGGGGAGCTTTCATCTATTCTGGTCTGGAAGCTGCAGCCAGAAACTTCACATTCCTTTGGAATGTTGAATGTGAACCTTGACTCTACTTTGCCAGACCATGCCTTGCCATCCAAGGCAAAAAATGGGGATGTTGTGTTGTTTTGTTAATAGTAGTTGCTGTTGTTGTTGTTGTTCTGTTAAGTTCTGTTCTGTTACCAGGAAAAATGAAATTATCATTGTTGAAATTGAACTCAACGTTCATTCAGATTCAGTTCAATTATTCCATTCTGATTCAATCATGATTATCATGAATCATCATAACCATTAATCATAATATATAATTCCATTCAATCCCAATTCCACTTGCAATTTCCAATTTCCAATTCCAATGACTTTGTTACTGTTTTTTTGTTTTTTTCCTGTTTTCTGGCTGAGATGGATTTAGCTGGTATTTGCCAATGTTTTGGAGTGTGGTGTGAGGTCTAGGGTCATTCATTTCCTTGGTATTTGCCAATGTTTTCTCTAATTCCATAATCTCTCTCAATCCCAAGTCAATAATCTCTCTCACTCTCACTCCTTCTACCTACCTATCTACCTACCTACCTACCTACCTCATTCCTCTTTACCACTTTGGGCTTTGGGTGATTGTTTGTTTGCCAGCTTCCGCCTTCAGCTGTCAGCTAGTTATTCTGTCCTCCTGTCCATGAGGCAGCCAGAAGAGCTCGCCATTCTCCAGGAGATAGCCTCAACCGGTGGTGCATCTCTGAGTGATTCCAAAGGGGCTTACATTGGCGACGGTGATGGCGAGATTGCTAAGAGACTGGTCAAAAGAAACCTTATCCGCAAACTATCATTCAAAGGTTTTGAGAACTCGAGTGAGGCATCATCATCATCATCATCAGGATGGTTCACGTTGACTGATTATGCCAGATCTTTTCTCAAACTAGCCTTCTGTTTGAAAGAACCGCAGAAACTTCTTGAATTCAAACGGAAAGGGGCCTCATTTGGCAAGACCGCTGATGATCTGACTGCAGTGGAGCTCGTTCAGAGACTGACAGCAGAGGGGTGGAAGGATGTGACAACAAAGAAACCATCACAGGTAGTTCCATATTCTGGTGGTGATGGTGATGGTGGAATGAAAATTTGGTACAAGAAACCTGGTCAATCCATCAATATCGCATATTTGAGGGCATTGGCATGTTCAGCCTCAATTCTGATGAACAATGACTCAATTCATCATTTTCAGCCCAAAGCGTACTATTCTGCTCTTTTGCTGGGTTGTTCAGCATTGCCTGGTCAACCTCTTGCTTACTACCAGAAAATCATGAAGGATCCCAAGAAGGCCAAGTCAAAAGCGACGTCCAGGAAGAGAAAGGCTTTTGCGGATGATGCAAAAACAGAGCAGGAAGATCATGGAGATATCGGTAGCCAGGCTCAGCCAAGGTTGATTCAAAACTTTAGATAATTCTTGACTCCCTGTCTCTCATGCACTCAATTCTTCTCACGTTTGCAGCGCGATGCAATTATTATATACCATTATCACCACATCAACCTATATAATTATATAATAGCAACCAATGATTGCCAATGATCAAAAATCAAATTAATCAAATCAAATCCAAGATGTTGTTTAGTTTGTTGTTGTTGTTGTTGTTGTTGTTGAACTGTTGTTGAACTGTTGTTGAACTGTTGTTGAACTGTTGTTGAACTGTTGTTGAACTGTTGTTGTTGTTGTTGCTGCTGCTGTTGTTGTTCACGAGAGGTAGCCTCCCAACTACCTTGAGTTTTACTTTGCGAAGCAAAGGGGTGGGGCTGGACCCCTTATCCCTGAACGACCAGGAGAAAGGGACCCACCCCCCTCCCCCCCTCCTCCCCTCCCCAGATCATATGGTACCTTCCTTCCATTTGGACCCCGGATGATTTTCTGAATGGCTCAACATCGTCATCGTCATCGTCATCGTCATCATCATCATCATCATCATATCTAGATAATGTGCGCAAGTGAGTGAAATCTTAAGTGCGTAGGCTTTGCCCCTTAGGATCATCACTCACCTGCGTCACCTGCGACAAAACTGCCTTTCGTGTCCCCCCTTCTCAAGTCTTGTTGTTGTTGTTGTTGTTGTTGTTGTTGTTGTTGTTTTTGTTGTTCTTGTTGTTCTTGTTGTTGTTGTCGTCGTCGTCGTCGTTTGTTATGATATATCCTGGTCCTCCATTGCTCCATGCTGTAACCCCAAGCCATACACAGATCCAACTTCTGCCCTCAGGTATACAGGACCTGCAGGCCATGCTTGACCGTGACTGTGCTGCGCAGAAAGGGCCTGAGCCGCAGCCGCAACAGCTTGGGCTTGGCCGACAGAAAAGACGAAAACACCAACCGCCTGAAGACGAGTGTATTGTTTTGGATTCCGATTCAAACCCAGAGGATGATTGTGAATTTGAAGAAGAACAAGAAGAATCTGAACCAGATGCTGCACACGATGAATGTTTGGAAGATGACAGCGATGATGACAATGATGGTGATCATGTCGATTCTTGTGACCCCAAACCCAAACATGATTCCAGTTCCAATCTTTCTGTGGGTCAGCTGGGTCAGCATGACAAGCCCGCCGATGCACATTGTGATGACCGAGACCAAGACCAGGACTCAGACAGACTGGCTGATTTGACTTTGGCAACGGGCCAGCATGAAGATGTGGTGGTGGGTCATGACAGCGACCAGCATGCTACCACTGAATCTGCTGCCAAACCTGACAAAACACCTGATGGTGAACCTGGCAGTGGTGGTGAATCGCAGGCTCATGATGGCAATGATGATGCAAATGAAGGTGGAGGAGGGGGGGGCAGCAGCAGTGGCAGCAGCTCTTCATCCAGCTCCTCCAGCAAGTCAAAGAAGAGTGGGAGTGGGACTGGGAGCAGCAGCAGCAGCAGCAGTGACTCTGACTCTGACGAACAACCGCAACCAGCTGAGCTTCCTGACAACAACCGTTTCTTGAACATGGTGGTAGCAGAACCTCCTCAAGCTGCAGGCGATGATCAGCCTCAGGCACACAGACGCCCCCGCGCCCAGGCAATCAGGATCAACACATCCCCTGTGGCTATCTTAGTACAGATCTCCCCTGTTCCTCATTGCACTATATCTCTGAATATGTGCGACCATCGTTTCGTTTCCAAGTGGAAAAGGGGTATGCAGTGTGATGCTTGGGATGGGGAGCTTCAAAATCAGCACTTCACAAAGATCTTTGACGCCACATCTGCAGACTCATGGCAAAGTGCTTTGAGAGCTGTGCATGCGAGGGTGTGGAGAAAGTATCACTTAGCGGCCAGACCATTGAACCTCCACATCGACATTCGGCCTCAGCAACCTGGTGAGGTCCCAGATGCAATCTACAGGCAGCTGGCTCCGGTGATTTCTGGCATGCCTGCAGCCAGGAACTACTATAACCCAGCCGCAGCCGAGTAGTTTCAGATTGGCCCAACAACTTGCGCAGCTTGTGACGTGTCTGTGTGACAAACAATTTTGCCATCAGGATGGGATCAGGGTCACGGTCAGGGAATCAAATTAGATCTTCCAATCAATTCAATCAATCATTTTTTTTTTACCAGGTGTTAGTATAACAGGTAACAGGCAACAGGTATTTATTCCTCATATGGTATCATTGTGAATCAAGACAATTATAATTATGTTGAATGGATGTGATGTGAGATTGGTTTTTGATTGGATTACAAGTCCAACCAACAATTGAATCATGATAATTTATAATCATGGTCATGGTCCATGGTCATGATTTTATCACTTACACGACTATACGATTGGCAGGAATTGGAATCAGAATTGGAATAGTCAGAACTCGGAACTCGACTCGGAACTGGATTTGAATTGGAATCATGATGATCCAATCCAATTGATCCAATATCCAATCATCGTTGTCATCGTCATCGTCGTCATCACATCATCTATGCCAAAAGCAGTTGAGAGTAGAGGACACACACTGTGGGGTCAAGATCAACTCCTTCCTCTAAAAACTCTCAACTTTCAAATTCAAGACCTTTTGGACTTGGGACCAACTGTAACTGGGATCATGATGACAGGATTCTGTACTAAGACCAATTCTGTAATAACAAAACTCATTTTCTGACCTATTCTAAGATACCTATTATTACTTATTACTTAATACAAGGGCTCCAGGGAAGATGAACCGGGGTATCTTGAGTCAGCCTGGCACTAGGGATGATGAACCAGTGTCAGAAGGAAAGAAAAAAAGACCCTTCGGGACAGGGCAACAAGAGCTCCTTGAGCCATGTAATCTAACCTAACTCATATAATATAACATATTATGATTTATGTGGTTTTCTTGGTTGTGGATGGGATTGGACTGGAACTTAAATTCTGGTAAGGGACCAAACTTGGGATTGAGAATCAGAACATGCGGATTGGGTTGACAATTGAAAATTGGCAACATGAAGGGCTGTGGTAACCGTGGTAGCCCAGCCCAGCAGCCCAGCGGTGATTTGTTTTTGTGGGTAACTACTGAGGATTGAGCCTCTCAGAAGAGATGCTCATTTCAACATCAAGCTGCCACAGCCACAGCCAAAGGAAAAGTTGAACCTCAGAGTCAGAGAACGAAAGGTATGATGCATGTTGGGACTTGGGAGGCATAGTGACACCCATTATTATGTTTACTGTATATATTGAAAATTAAAACTTATAAATAATGAAAATGAAAAACTGTAAAATCCACACATATATCATAGGGGACATGAAGCAAAAGAAATCAAATTCATTGAAATTTGGATTTGATGGAAAAGATTAATTTCACTTGAAACATCATATCACATAATCACATATCACATAAATAATTAAAGAAAAACAACATATGTATTATAACTTCCAAAAATACAAAGGAACATTAAAAAAACATGTTTAATTCTAACAAGATTTAAAAAAACAAAAAAAAACAAGGTTGGAAACAACTTTGGTGAGAAAAACCTATGCAGATCACTTTGGTGTGTTTTTTTTCAAATGTTTTTCTTGCTGTTTTGCAAAGTTCTTGTGTTTTTTTGACCAGAACTTAAAACACAAGCAAAAAGCTTATTTGATTTTTTTTTCAAATAAGCTTATTTGATTTTTTTTGTGGCTTGTGCCCCCTGGATTTTTTTTTGTGTTTTTGATCAAAAAAAACCACTTTTGGGGGACAGAAATTGATTATAATTGGTTTGTGTCCCCCACAATTTGTTTTTTTTGATCAGAAACACAAAAAAAAACAAAATCCAGGGGACACAAACCACAAAAAAATCAAATAAGCTTATTTGAAAAAAAAATCAAATAAGCTTTTTGCTTGTGTTTTAAGTTCTGGTCAAAAAAACACAATCAACTTCAATCAACTGCAAAAAAAACAAGGCTGACATTGGTTCTTTTATCAAATTTGCTTCGAGACTGGTTTCTTTTTTTGTTTTTTGTTTTTTTATTGTTTTCATGTTTTGGTTACATTTTTTTTTGGAATTTTCCTTTTCTAATATTTAATTAAGTTTAAATATATAAACAAAAACACTACCCATCTCTCTGACTCTATTCTACTTACAGTTTTTTTTGAAAAAAAAATCCTTATTTTGATTTGATATTTGTTTGAAAGAAAATAAGGCAGTCTTCTTCTCCCAGCCTTTTTTGGATTTTAAAATTTTCTTATTTGAAAAAAAAAACCGTTTAAGGGAATCCAAGCCTTTTTTGGATTTTAAAAATTTCTTATTTGAAAAAAAAAATCGTTTAAGGGAATCCAAGCCTTTTTTGGATTTTAAAATTGTCTTATTTGAAAAAAAAATCGTTTAAGGGAATCCACGCCTTTTTTGGATTTTAAAATTTTCTTATTTGAAAAAAAAAATCGTTTAAGGGAATCCACGCCTTTTTTGGATTTTAAAAATTTCTTATTTGAAAAAAAAAATCGTTTAAGGGAATCCAAGCCTTTTTTGGATTTTAAAAATTTCTTATTTGAAAAAAAAAATCGTTTAAGGGAATCCAAGCCTTTTTTGGATTTTAAAATTTTCTTATTTGAAAAAAAATCGTTTAAGGGAATCCAAGCCTTTTTTGGATTTTAAAAATTTCTTATTTGAAAAAAAAAATCGTTTAAGGGAATCCAAGCCTTTTTTGGATTTTAAAAATTGCTTATTTGAAAAAAAAATCGTTTAAGGGAATCCAAGCCTTTTTTGGATTGTAAAAATTTCTTATTTGAAAAAAAAAATCGTTTAAGGGAATCCACGCCTTTTTTGGATTTTAAAAATTTCTTATTTGAAAAAAAAATCGTTTAAGGGAATCCAAGCCTTTTTTGGATTTTAAAAATTTCTTATTTGAAAAAAAAAATCGTTTAAGGGAATCCAAGCCTTTTTTGGATTTTAAAAATTTCTTATTTGAAAAAAAAAATCGTTTAAGGGAATCCAAGCCTTTTTTGGATTGTAAAAATTTCTTATTTGAAAAAAAAAAATCGTTTAAGGGAATCCAAGCCTTTTTTGGATTTAAAAAATTTCTTATTTGAAAAAAAAAATCGTTTAAGGGAATCCAAGCCTTTTTTGGATTTTAAAAATTTCTTATTTGAAAAAAAAATCGCTTAAGGGAATCCAAGCCTTTTTTGGATTATAAAATTTTCTTATTTGAAAAAATAAAATCGTTTAAGGGAATCCAAGTCTTTTTTGGATTTTAAAATTTTCTTATTTGAAAAAAAAATCGTTTAAGTGAATCCAAGCCTTTTTTGGATTTTTAAAATTTTCTTTTTGGATTTTAAAAATTTCTTATTTGAAAAAAAAAATCGTTTAAGGGAATCCAAGCCTTTTTTGGATTTTAAAAATTGCTTATTTGAAAAAAAAATCGTTTAAGGGAATCCAAGCCTTTTTTGGATTGTAAAAATTTCTTATTTGAAAAAAAAAATCGTTTAAGGGAATCCACGCCTTTTTTGGATTTTAAAAATTTCTTATTTGAAAAAAAAATCGTTTAAGGGAATCCAAGCCTTTTTTGGATTTTAAAAATTTCTTATTTGAAAAAAAAAATCGTTTAAGGGAATCCAAGCCTTTTTTGGATTTTAAAAATTTCTTATTTGAAAAAAAAAATCGTTTAAGGGAATCCAAGCCTTTTTTGGATTG
Source organism: Cladocopium goreaui (assembly GCA_947184155.2). Lineage (NCBI taxonomy): Eukaryota > Dinophyceae > Suessiales > Symbiodiniaceae > Cladocopium > Cladocopium goreaui. The sequence goes on from CAMXCT020000922.1 coordinate 194,387, forward strand.
TAAAAATTTCTTATTTGAAAAAAAAAAATCGTTTAAGGGAATCCAAGCCTTTTTTGGATTTAAAAAATTTCTTATTTGAAAAAAAAAATCGTTTAAGGGAATCCAAGCCTTTTTTGGATTTTAAAAATTTCTTATTTGAAAAAAAAATCGCTTAAGGGAATCCAAGCCTTTTTTGGATTATAAAATTTTCTTATTTGAAAAAATAAAATCGTTTAAGGGAATCCAAGTCTTTTTTGGATTTTAAAATTTTCTTATTTGAAAAAAAAATCGTTTAAGTGAATCCAAGCCTTTTTTGGATTTTTAAAATTTTCTGGAAACACCAAAATCACTTAGCTGGAACCGGTACTCTGTGCCTGCGCCATGCCCAAGCGCAAGCATGCAGCAGCAGCCAAAGCACCTGATGATGGTGCTTCCAGCGCAGCAGAAGATGAAGATGTCTTCTTTCAGGATGGATGGAGTGATGGATGGAGGTCAAAGTATCACCATTCATTCTTCATGATTTGGTTCAACGTCAATAACTGATTTGGTTCAACATCAATATCAATTTCAGAAGTTTGAATTCTAAGTAAGTTCTGAGTTAGACAATAATTAGTTGCAATCTCAGCCTGGGTCACATTCATACCAATTCTTTTAAGTGGAGCAACCAGCTGACTTGAGGCCATGCAAGGTCAACAGCTTCCATTGGTGGATTCTTTCAGTGACCTTTTTGGCGGGCACAACTACAATGCTCACAAGCTCTTCCAAGACTCTAGTTTGAGAAACAATTTCAGCCAGCTACTTCAGGACTATGACCGAGTGGAATTGCATGAAAATTTTGCTGGCACTGGAAATGCAGGTCGTTCGTTGCGCAATCAATTTGAAGCGTTGAAAAAGGAATTGCAGGTGGTCTCACAGAATTCAGA